>CM019159.1:28937565-29050968 GCA_009733165.1 Naja naja | reverse complement strand
CCTCCCAAATGTCCCCAGGCTCAGCTGGCTGGCTTCCCCACTGGCACAGCCCCATCTCACCGGCACCACTGGCTGGGGCCTACCTAGCTGCCCCCTAATGTCCCTGGGCTCGGCTGGCTGGCTAAGCCACCACGCGGCGCTCTCACAGCTCTCCCTACAATGTGGCAGTCCAGTTGCGTGGTGGATCTGGCTGCTGCCAGTAAGCAGCAGCATCACAACAGTGTCTCTGCCACCTCTGCCTGCTTCTCCCAAGGGCAAAACAGGAGGCAGCCAGGTCTGCTGCGTCTGCCACCTATGGAGATGCTTTCGGAAGGCTGGGGGGGGGAGTGTTCATGCTTTAAAGCAGCATGCTTCCACCATGATTTGAAGACCTGGTTGTTCGACCAATCTGGGCTGTGACCCCTCCTTGGGGTGGGGGATGGGTTTCTTAATTATTTTAAACACTGTAAATTTTAGTTTTTGTATTTTTGGGCTTGTGAAATTAGTTTAATTTCTTTTTAAGTATTTATTGTTGTTGTTTTTAGTTGTGCACTGCTTAGGAGATGGGGCATACAAGTCCAATAAATAAATAAATAAATAAATAAATAAAATGGTAGGTAGAACTCAATTTAGCAGGAAAACATAACTTTTGACGCAGAGCTCAGATTTCGAAAAGAACATCATTTTCTTGTTCCCCTGGATGGAAAATGTTGAAATTCCACATCATTTTTGGATCTTAGTTTTCCCTGAGGAGTTATCCCAAAGCATATCTCAAAATGGTAGGTAGAACTCAATTTAGAAGGAAAAAATAACTTTTGATGCAGATCTTGGATTTTGAAAATAAGTTCATTTTCATGTTCTGCAGGGTGGAAAATGTTGAAAATCCACCTCAGAGGGCAACCGGTAACCAGTGCAGCTCACGCAGGAGGGGTGTAACATGGGAGTATCAGGATCTTTCCATCATAACCTGCGCCGCTGCATTCTGGACAAGTTGAAGCCTCCTGGTGGTCCTCAAGGGCAGCCCCATGTAAACAGCATTGCAGTAGACCAGATGGGAGATGATGAGCGCATGAGTGACCATACGTAGGGAATCTCGATCCAGGAAGGGTCGCAACTGGTGCACCAGGAAGACCTGGGCAAATGCCCCCCTGGCCATGGCCCCCACCTGCTCCTCTAAACTGAGCCGTGCGTCCAGGAGGACACCCAAGTTACGAGCCCTATCTATGTGGGGCAACACCTCTCCCCCCATAGCTAAAGGTGGAATATCCTAGCTGACTCGAGATGCCGGTACATACAGCCACTCAGTCTTAGCCAGGTTGAGCCGGAGTCTGTTCCTCAACATCCAGACCCGCATCGCTTCCAGACACCTGGGCATCACTTCGAGGGCATCACTGGGTTGGTTAGGGGTGGAGATGAAAAGCTGGGTATAACCAGCATACTGATGATACCTCACCCCATGGATCTGGCTTCATGTAGATGTTGAACAAGAGGGGCGAGGGCTGACCCTGAGGCACTCCACAAGGAGGGCCTCTGGGGCTGATCTCTGCCCCCTGCCAACACTACCTGCATTGAGAGAGGAGGAGAACCACCATAGAATGGTGCCCCCCACCCCCAACCTCTCGAGGCATCACAGTAAGATACCATGGTTGATGGTATCAAAAGCCGCCAAGAGATCTAACAGGACCCGCACCCTCCAGATATCATCCACCAGTGCGACCAACGCCATCTCCGTGCTGTGCCCGGGCCTGAAACCCGATTGGTATGGGTCTAGATAGTCGGTTTCTTCCAGAAACACCGGGAGCTGTCGGGCCACCACGCTCTCAACAACCTTCACAACAAAGCGAAGGTTGGAGACGGACAAAGAGTTTAAAATCAGCTGGGTCCAAGGCAGGCTTCTTGAGGAGGGCCCTCACCACCGCCTTCTTCAAGGTGGAAGGAAAGGAACCCTCACTCAAGGAAGCATTTATAACTGCCTGGAGCCAGCCTCATGTAGCCTCCCAGGCAGCATACACCAGCCAGGAGGGACACGGGTCCGACAAACATGCAGCATTCAGCCTCCCCATGATTCTGTCCACCTCATTTGGAGTCACGGAGTCCAAACTCCTCCCAGATAATATTTCTAAGACCAGTCGCCATATTCCCATCAGACTCTGCCCAGTCAGAGTCCAAGCCTGTCCGGATCTGAGCGATCTTGTCTGTCAGATGTTGACTAAACTCCTCGGCACATCCCTGCAGAGGGTCTTCCCCCCCCTCTGGTTAAGAAGGGAATGGGAGACCCTGAACAGGGCAGCCGGGCAATTATCTGCGGACACGATGAGAGCAGAGAAGTATGCACACTTCGCCGCTCTCATCGCAGCAAGATAAGACCTAATATAGGTTCTGCGATCCATCAGATTTAGACCTGCTGGACCTCCAACAGCCTCTCTTCTGCCACTTCATTTCCCGGAGCTCCACGGAGAACCAGGGAGCTACTCGGGATTTGCAGTGGGTCAGAGATGGCAAAGGAACAACTCGGTCCAGCGCCCCAGCGGCAGCCATCCACCCGGGTCTCCATTGAGCTGTGGGCAAAGGAGGCCGGAATTGGCCCAAGTGCCGTCAGGAATCCTTCTGGGTCTATTAGGCGCCTGGGGTGGAACCATCTCATCGATTCCGCCTCCCAGCAATGAGGGGTGGCATATTGGAAGGCCAGTCAGAGGAGATAATGGTCTGTCCATGACAGGGGTTGTATAATTGAAGACCCCCCCCAGATCATTTCTCCACTGTCCTGAGATAAAAACCAGGTCGAGCGTGTGTCCCCCCTCATGAGTCCGACCCTGTATTACTTGAGTCAGGTCCAAGGCCATCATGGAAGCCATGAACTCCTGCATCAACCCCAATGCTTCTCCCAGAGAAGGCAAGTTGAAATCCCCCAGCACCATAAGCCTGGAGAACTCAACCGCCACCTCTGAGAGGACATCGAGCAGGGCAGGCAGGGCTGTAGCCATGCAGCTGGGAGATAGGTACATGAGCAACAAGCCCAACTGACCCCCAGGGCCCAACCTCAAGAGGAGAGACTCACATCCACCTATCTGCGGGACAGTGGTCTGCCCCAGACAAAGTGCCTCCCTGATCACAACTGCCACCCCCCCACCCCTACTGTGGGCCTGAGGTTGGTGTAGCACACGGAAACCTGGTGGGCATAAATCCACCAGACGGACTCCCCCCTCCGGGCCCAGCCAGGTTTCTGTAATGCAAGCCAGGTCCGCGCCTTCCTCCTCGATCAAATCCCTGACAAGGGGAACTTTGTTCACCACAGACCTGCATTCAAATACACCAACCGGAGCCCAGGGCCCTGGTCCTCCAAGCCCCCGGGGATGCAGCGATGAACCTGCGGGTCGGAGCGTGCCACCACTCAAAGACAGCGGGGACTCATTCCCGAAAACCAATATGGCCCACTGTCTCTACCTCTGTCACCATTCCCGATCAACGTGGGGATCACTCCCCCCACCCTTTCCTCCAGAGCTCCGGCCAGCCCCAACCCTACCCACTCCCCCCGTGATCCATTTCTAACCCAGACTGAGGGTATCCCAGTGGAGGCCCCCCAAATTCCAACTGGGCTTGGCAACCCCCCCTTCATCCCTAACCCCCTTAAAAATTTATCTAAAAATTTAATCAAAGAAACCTTGGGGCCCCTCTTGCCACTCCTCCCCAGACCTCAACCCATATCCGTGCAGTGCCACCTCTCAGGATTCCAAAATCCATCATCAAGGTAGGCCAGTGAAAGTCCGGCAGGCCATGTCCAGAATAGGGGGGAATCCCTTAGGGCCTGCAGTTCCGTGGCTAGATAAGTCCGCATAGCACAAATAGTATAATCCTAACACTGGGAAAGGATGGTACATAAAATGAGAGTGTCGAGATGGAAATGCTCGGTCCAGAGAAAGATATTGCCAACCAATTGGAGTGGTCCAGGCCCCGGGTGCCCTCTTACGACAACCGGGGGGGGCGATGGCGAGGCCTTCATGGACTAACCACCACGCTCTCACCACCAGTGGGAACTCCAACGGTTGGTAGGCCAGATGGTTAGTAGGCCAGATGTTACAGTTAGATGTTACAGCCAGCCAGCGGGAGGAGCACCCAGCCCTTATTGTCCTCATACCACAACAGGGCGGGTGCACTCACAGAAGGTTCCCCGACGCCCTCTCACTACAGTGTGAAACCATCCCAGCAGGCCGCATCAAGACCAGGAGGAAAAGAAAAAAGGGGGGGACAACCCCATCTGTCCATCATCTGGCAGGCCCCTAAGTCCGGGCAGAGTCCACTCTGGCAACCACCATTCACCATGCTGGGCACCACAGATCAAAGTCTTCAAGGCCGCCAGCACACCTCCCCAGTCAAAACCACCGGTCCCGGAAAACAGCATGGAGACAGAACCACATGGCAGGCGAGGGAGCGGAGATGGTAAAAACCGCGGCAAGAGAAAAAAAAAAGCTCGGCAGTCTGACAGCAGCCAACCACAACCGGCCACAACAGCAAACAAACTGAAAGGACCGGCAGCAGCCTCGGTCTCGTCTCCATGCCTCCAAACCTCATCCCAGCTGCTGCCAAATCCTCCTCAGGCACTGCTCCCGCCGCCACCATTGCCACCGCCACCACTGTGCTCAAGCTGCCGTCAAGCTCAAGACCGTCAACGAGGTCCAAACCGCTGCCGCGATCAAAAGCCGCCGTGGCCACCGCCACCAAACTCAACGCTGTAAATACAGCGTCCCGTCCAATGGGTTCGGTCCCGTTAGCATCGACCAAACCCCCGAACTTTCTGCCATCAGGTTCCGAGACCAGGGAGGTGGAAAACAGACCCCCTGGTCTCTCCTGGGACACAAGCCAGCATTCCCCTTCTCGGAGCTCTAACTGCGGGCAGCCATCTTCCAGAGCATGTACAGATAATAATTTTGAGATATTGCCTTGGGATAATTCCTCAGGGAAAGCTCGGATCTGAAACTGAGGTGGATTTTCAATGTTTTCCATCCTGGGGAACATGAAAATAATGTTCTTTTTGAAATCTGAGCTCTGTGTCAAATTTTATGTTTCTGGCTGAATTGAGTTCTACCCAAAATTTTGAGATAGGCCTTAGGATGACTCCTCAGGGAAAGCTTGGATCCGAAAATGAGGTGGATTTTCAACATTTTCCACCCTGCAGAACATGAAAATGAACTTTTTTTCGAAATCTAAGCTCTGCGTGAAAAGTTATGTTTCTGGCTGAATTGAGTTCTACCCAAAATTTTGAGATATGCTTTGGGATAATTCCTAGGGATGCTCAGATCTGAAAATGAGGTGGATTTTCAACATTTTCCACCCTGCAGAGCATGAAAATGAACTTATTTTTGAAATCTGAGCTCTGCGTCAAAAGTTGTGTTTTCTGGGTGGATTTATTTCTACCCAACATTTTGTGATATGCCTTGGGATATCTCCTCAGGGAAAGTTCAGATCCGAAAATGATGTGGATTTTCAACGTTTTCCACCCTGGGGAACATGAAAATGAGCTTTTTTTTTAAATCTGAGCTCTGCATCAAAACTTATGTTTTCTGGCTGAATCGAAAACCCAACGTTTTGACATATGCCTTGGGAAACTGATGTGGATTAGACTAATCTAAAAGCAGAGCTGAATCTGAAGCTTCTATTATTCAGTGCAGACTCAGGTAGCAGATGGTAGAAACACAGATCTCTAAGTGAATCTGTGATTCTGTGAGCAACTCAAGCTGCCTGCCTGCTTTGCCTTATTTTGGGTAAAAGTTGCTCTTATTTTATAAAAAAAATCAATATTTACATAAATATTCATATTATTTTACATACAAGCCATGCCCAGCCAGTCACATGACCACCAAGCCATGCCTAGTCAACAAGCCACGCCCACCCAGTCACATGACCACTAAGCCACACCCATAAATTAGGCCACACCCACAGAACTGGTTGTTAAGAAATTTGAATCCCACCCCTGATACAGGTTGAGAATCTCATGATAAAAATATTACAAATAAAATATTAAATATAGTATATTGATTTCTTGTTCAAGCCTTGCACCTGTGAAATCTTTTGATTCATGGATGTCACACTGATTTATTACCTTAGGTGATATAGAAGCACAGCATTTGAGAAAACTTGACTGAAGGGACATTTAGGATTGAAGTTGGGGAGACGTGAAGAGAAGGTCCATGCTGAAAAGTAGCCATCACAGATAAGCCTCAGAAAAGGGCAAGCGCCAGGCTGATATGTGAAACTGGGGGAAAGAATCCCTGGATTAAATCTTAACAGCATTATGTCTGAATGGTGTCTCAATTCTTCCATTTGGTTAGAAGCTGTTCTTCATTTTGTTTCTGTTGCTATGACTGCGATGAAAGGTTTTCTATTCAAGCGGTATCCTGGATGTGCCAAATTCTGGAGACAATTAGTGTGGGAATCTGAGGCAGCCTAGACTGTATGTGATGTGTGAACTCATTTTGATTTATAAAATATGGCTCAGGTTCAGCATTTGCCACCTGGCCACTACAGCTTGCTTATGCAAAGGCTAAATAAAATGTGGCTATGGCAAAGGATGTACTGAGCCAGCAGTGATTCAAAGTAATAAATACAGACAACAGGTTTATATATTCCTATGTTTTGACTGTGTTTGCATAGGAGCTCCTTCGAGCACTACCATTTTTTGCCCCGTCAATTCAAACTAATCTTAGTCATATGAACCCAAAACAGCAATTTTCCGGGTTTATGTAAATCAAGCTTTTTAAGGGCCCTTTTTGGCTTAGCAGGAAAACATTTGAGAACATTCTTAGAGAAAGATGAAAATGCAAATATTTGCAAAAGCAATAGTTTTAGTCCTAGAAAGCATTCTTCTTGCCCTGCATTAACTGCCCTTTACTTTTCCCCATGTTATGACCTTTCTGCATTTTAAAATGTTTGTGGCATTTTGACAATGAATATTAGTATCCTCCCCCAGAAGAAACAAACTACAAGGCACAAAGCATAATTGAAACCGGAGTGACAAGTCTCCACCGATGACTATTGAAAGAGACAGAATCTGAGTCAAATTGGTGCTGTCCAACTTCCAGTGAAGCTTTTCCCTTGAGCCAATAGAAGTCCATCTCAGGGTTCTCTGCAAGTGTGTCTTTACAAGTGTGAGCCAGTGAGCCAGCAGAGAAAAATAGGAGAAGGAGGAGGGGCAGGAGCAGGAACCACATAAAAGCTCCATTGCTGCCAGGAGTGAGTGAGGCAGAAAGTGCAGCTGTTTCTGCTTTTCAGAATCTTCTGCTAAGATGCCCCTTCAAAACAGCTCTTCCTGGACAAGGAAACAGAAACTGATTTTGACAGGGGTGGTAGTGGTGCTTTTGGGCACCATTACTGTTTTTGTGGTTTTTGGACTGCTCAGGCTTGGAAGGAAGAAGAACCTCACTGCAGAAGAACAGGAGTGGAAAGGCAGAGGGACCACTGAACACCTCCTGGAAATTGTCCTGGGAAGATGTTACAACTTCATCAATACAATAAATCCTGAACTCAGGTGAGTGGCAAGGTATTCTTGCAAATACTGAAAGCAGGATTGAGCTAAAGGATATGCAAGAAGGAAATAAGTAGGAAAAGGAAATATCTGGGAATATCTTATTTTCCAGGACAATATTTTCTAGCAATTGAAAATCATTTTATTCTGAAATGTATCATACTTGCAAGAATATGACAGTATATAACAAATAGGCTTGCCATTTTCTTCTAAGGAGTGCTCTATATTTTATTAAAGAAACATATTTAATAAAATAATATAAAAATCTATGTTCTGCTTTCAAATGCATCTGCATCCTTCAGGGCTGATCATATCAGAATTTCAATTATCCCAGCAAACGATTTCAATTAATGAGGAATCCATGTACAGAGACACTTTCAGACTTCTACAGTAAGTAGTCTAGGAATGTCTGTTGTCTCTAATATTGGACAAAATACCTAAGTTAGACTGACAATTGATTGCCTTCTCTGAAAATCCCATATCTTTCTGAAAATTGCAGCCACTTATCTGAAATGGTGTAAGATCTCCTGTTTGAGCAAGGGGTTGGACTAGAAGACCTCCAAGATCCCCTTCCAACTCTGTTATTAAAATGTTTAAAATTACCTATCACTAGAGCAAAATCAGAAGGAGAAAGGAGCGTTTAGTAATAAGAGCGAGAGATATATCTGTCACATTCCCACTTAACATTCCTTTCGCTTGAACTACAAAGCCAAAGTGTTGCAACCTTGCGCTAGCAGCTTGACTCTTTGGTTGTTTCTTTCACAATCCTCTGAATGTGGCATGCTCCAAAAAGCATAACTTTTCTCTGCTAAGAGGATTCACGGGTGCTCATGGTTCTGGTGTTATAAACCAAGGACATTTTTTAGCATGCTACGGCACTTCAGATCAGAAACAAGACGTTTCAGTGACCTAACATTAAGGTGACCAATCGTCCTCTTTTAGGGAGGACAGTCCTTCTTTTGTAAGTTCTGTCCTCTCTCGAAAAGTGTCCTCCTACATGTCCTCCTTGTTGATATTTTTTATTTATTTATTCATATTTATATCCCACCCTTCTCCGGAGACTCAGGGCGGCTTACAGTTTTTGGGATACAACCCAATGCGCTCAGCAATAGCCTTCATTCCATTGTATATGCCTGCTTATTACCAAGCGGCATTTTTACAAAGTCAGCTAATTGCCCCCAACAATCTTGGGTCCTCAATTTACCTACCCCGAGAGGATGGAAGGCTGAGTCGACCTTGAGCCTGGTGGGATTCGAGTCTGCAATAATTACAGGCAGCTGGAGCTATTTTTTTTTTTAAATTACATTTATATGCCGCCCTTCTCTGAAGACTCAGGGCGGCTTACAATTTTTGGAGCGCAACCCATTGCGCTCAGCAATATTTGAAGACTAATCTGTAAATCTCTGTATTTTTAATTACTTATTTTATTTATTTATTTTATTTTGTCAAAAGCTTACAATACAATAGAAATAAGAATAAACATAAATTTAAATATAAGAAATAGGAACTAATAATTGGGGACATTTGATATCTTTGATAATATTTGATCGATGCCAATCCAATCCGTTGTGTGTGATGATGATGATTTATATTTGACATGACAATCCATCAAGGCTTGGTACAGTGTGGTGAGGCACGATTATGAGACGCATGCGCTCCACACAGGAGAATTGTTTTGAGAGAGTGTGCCTCGTGCAAGAGTACACCATGTGCAAGAGTGCGCCGTGCACAAGTGGCTTTGTTTTTTTCTTCAATTATTTATGTCCTTCTCATTGTAAAAAAGTTGGTCACCTTACTAACATGTAAGATGGCTAATGAAGGGACGTAATACAATGCAGATGGGTGGATGAAGATGGCGGCCAGCAGCAGCCCTCGTGAATTACTCTCCGATAGTTTTTCAATCATCTACTAACTGCCAAGGTAGGAGTGGGATCTGGGGTCAGTGGAACCGTTGCAAGAAGCACCGAGAGGTACTGATAGTGGATAGCTGGCCTGGAGATCCAAAAGGGAGGCTGTGACTGGAAAATAATCCTAATGAGACCAACTTGATAGACAACTGATAGACAAAAGAGAGACTATAGAGCCTGAGACTAAAGCTTACTGGGACCAAAGAGGGAGATCGAACGCTGAGCCTTAAAAAGTAAATATCCAATCGTACTGTGACTGGAGAGGAGCTAATAGAAAGCTGTGAGACCTCCGAGAGTGGCTGAAATCAGCAGAGATAGCAAAGACCCAACAGGGACACTGTAATTTGAGAGAAATCAGTGGAGTCTGAGAGACTGAAAACAGCACAATTCTGAGCTGGAAGAGGGCTGAGAGCAGGCTGCAAATGCGGTTCTGAGCTGATGGATTCTGAGCTAGAAGGGGCTCTTTACTCTGAGTTTTAAAACTTTAAGAATAAGCCAAGGAGAAACCCTTTCACTACTAATCTCTACCTCACCAAAAATCAATCGCTTTGAAGCCAATAAAACAAACAGAAACCATGTGCCTTCAACTTCTACCTCATTCCCTGGGCAAAGACTCCCTGAGCGGAGATTTCCTGCCAGCTGAAATTGGAGACAGCTATACAAGCAGATCAGATAACAACAGCAAAGCAATAACCCTTTACTTGCTGAGTTACTACCTCATATAACACTGATTGCTTCATTACCTCAAAATGTATAACTTTATGACCTCGAGACATATATCAATGATTAGATAATGATATCTATAAAATAATGTCTCTATAATAATTTCTCTAAAATAATTGACCAATTGATTGATTGTTTGATTGATTAGTGTGATTAGAATGTCTAGTGCAAATAATGTGAATACCAATCAGTGTAATTTAATTGATTAGTAAAATTAATTATTAGTGAAATTAATTGACCAGTGTGATTAAATTGATTAGGGTGATTGTTAATTAGTGAAATTACTTGACTAGCATGACTGGTGTAATTAATTGATTGGTGCAATATTGCTATTGATCTTGTTTTATTGAACAATTTAACCAACAAACCATCTCAACAAATCCACCATGCCAACAAAAAAAAATCCAATGCCAAACCACAACCCCAAAAGGAAGAAATCCCCACCAATGAACCACAAGACTCCTGCACATGCCATATATTCCTTTTGTGACAACTACGCTCACCCCAACTGCCTGGAATTACCCAAGCAAATGGCTCAATTCCTAGAATCATCCAACCATGGGTTTCCATATTTCTGTCCACCATGCAGACCCAAACTGGACAAATATATTGCCCTCTTCAAAAGAGTTGATACCTTAGAAACACAAATAATATCCCTAGACACATAGTAGAATCCCTGGACACTATAAAAACAAGATTAACTAACCTTGAAAAAAAGACACAACACAAAAAAATGAACATTCAAGAGCTGCAAACCACATCTTCACTCAACAACCACAACCCATTCCACAAAAAAACCACAAATCCAACAACTAATGATATCCCTCATCAAAGAAGCCGTCAAGTGCGAACGGAAATGTCCCAATGCCATCTTATTTGGTCTTGAAGACAACAATGACAATGATGACATCTCAAATGTCCACAACATCATCTGTGGCTATCAAGCATCAAGCATCTTCCCTGATGAAATACTCAATATTTCCCGCATCGGCTCAGAGTTCAAAAACAGAGATGGCTCGGTGGCCCCATGCTTCTGCAGGGTCATTTGCAAAAATGAATCAAGCAAACATAAATTCATTTATACTATAAATTCACTCACCAAAAGCAACACCAACCATAAGAACCTCCGTTCTCTCCCTGACCTAACCGTACAGCAACGTGCCTGCTCCCATGAACTCTGCACAGAACTCAAACAGTGGAGAGAAGGACCTGTACATTGACTACCATGTTGACTGTATCAAAAGTACGCAACACAACCCACAGCTCAGCATCCAGCCCTACTTCAACCAATCCACCATCACCCAAGACTAGGCACGCATGCCCCTAACTACCTCAATTCCAACTACAACTGGCCTTAAATGCAAACTACTCAATGCAAGAAGCCTTGTATTACCTGAATACCTGAATTTCTCCTCTTACTAAGTACAACTAAATTCGACATCATTTTTGTCTGTGAAACATGGCTCAACGCATCTCTTCCTGCCTCCATTACCACAGTAAGAGACTATCACGTTTACTGATCAGATCATGAAATCCGTAGAGGAGCTGGTGTTGCTATCTTCTATAAAAAGTCCTTACACCTAAAAAACATCCAAGTTACCCAGGAGCTTGCTCTTCCTGAGACCATCGTCTGTGAACTGTCCTTAAATATCACATTTCAATTCTTACTATGTTACAGAGCCCCTGATTATGACATCGAACATGTAAACAAGCTAAATTCACTACTAACATGGGCAACATCAGGGGTTGGCTTCAAATTTCTTAACAACCGGTTCTGTGGGCATGGCCTAATTTGTGTGTGTGGCTTGCTGGTCATGTGACTGGCTGGGTGTGGCTTGGTGGTCACATGACTGGGTGGGTCAAAAGATAGAAATTCATTTTAACAATGCTCTTGGTGTGGGGTTGGACTAGATGACCTCTGAGGTCCCTTCCAGCCCTGGATTTCTGTGCTGTTTCAAAGCAACCTCTGAAGCTGCGTCTAGTGCCAGAGTTTGTGGTCCTTCCTTCCTCTCCTTTTTCTTTCCCTCCCTCCCTCCCTCCCTCCCTCTATCCATCCGTCTGTCTGTCAGTCCATCCATCCATATCTCATTCACATTCCTTTCCCTTCCCTCTTTCTCCCTTCCCTCCCTTTCTTTCTTCCTCCATCCCTCCCTCTTTCTTTTTCTTCCTTTTAAGAGAGAGAGAGAGAAAGAAAGAAAGAAAGAAAGAAAGAAAGAAAGAAAGAAAGGAAGGAAGGAAGGAAGGAAGGAAGGAAGGAAGGAAGGAAGGAAGGAAGAAAGAAAAGAAAGAAAGCATCTCTATGGTATTCATGGTATATTTTCAGCTGGAACCTCTTTCTACTTAAACCAGGGGTCCCCAAACTTGGCAACTTTAAGACTTGTGGACTTCAACTCCCAGAATATTCTACCTGACTCTGTGGTTTCTTCCCCAAACCCCAAAAACTTTAACCTTAGACTGTCTACTATTGACTTCACCCCTTTCCTAAGAGGTCTGTAGGAGGCATGCATAAGCGCACCAACGTGCCTACCATCCCTGTCCTATTGTTTCTTTTATTTTTCTTATATGTATCCATTTCATGTATTCATAACTATGTATATACTTATACCTATTATCTTGTAAGCGATTGACAAATCAAATAAATAAATAAAATAAATAAAAAGAGTGATGAGGACAGATGGATCTGAGAGGTGTTCTTCAAAAATAAGATTGCATTAATTGTTCAAACTACAGATAATCCTCAACTTACAACCACAATTGAGCTCAAAATTTCTGTTGCTAAGTAAGACAGTTGTTAAGTGAATTTTGCCCCAATGGGGATGCTTCAACGATCATGTTAAAAATGGTCATAAGTCACTTTTTTCAGTATTGTTGTAATTTTGAATGGTCACTAAATGTATTGTTGTAAATGGAGGACTACCTCTAAATTATCTCTGTATTTCAGGTATGAATTTTGGGGGGAGAAAAATTCTGGCTCTTCATGATTTTACTTTGTCTTGAATCATGGATTTGCATTTCAGGGCTCTCTCTATAAAGTTTACTCAGAAGTAAATCTAATTATATTCAGTTGGGTTTCCTGCCCACTAATGCAAACAATTGTAGTTCTAGTTGGAATATTAACTCATGAGTAAACCTTGTGTGCCTCATTGTTAAGTAAATATCCCATTGTTACATACATTTCCAAGGAAATCAGGATTTTAAATCGGGAAACTGAGAAATGTGATTAAATTTGGAAATGCATGGCTGATTGAATTAGTCACTGTATTTTTTAAAAGTTGTTTGCAATTATTTATGCAATGCAATTAACTATTGAGTAAAGGAACTCATTGTTATCTTTGTGTTAGCAAGATACTTCCGGAATTTTATCAAGGCATTGCAATTTTACTGCATTACTATGAGCTTGAAAGGGAGATGTTATTGCTTTAAAAGGAGACAATGTGAAATAAATGTAACTCTTAAGACAGTAGCACTATTTCTTTCCAGGCTCATTTGGAAATCAGAAAAAAGTTCCAAATCTTACTGAATTAATGTTCCCTGAGAGCAACTTCTAAATACATGCCATTTTAAAATTACCTTTAATTTTTCTTCAAATTGCTGAATTCTTAGAGAATTGTAGTCTTAGCAGTTTTGAGGAGATATATTAATACTAATCTACATCCTTTCCTTTCTGGGTTGCTAATGGTTTTAAATGATAACTGATCTTTTCTATAAAGACAAACACATCAAAGTTTGATCACAATACTTTAAACAGAGAGATGCTATATTCATGTTCACTTTCTTTCCAAAGTATTTCTTCCATATTTTTTGTGAAGTGTACTCATCTTGTATTTATCAATTAATTTTCTTTTTAAAGCTAATTCATGAAAATTGGCGTTTTCTGTGTTAGGCAGGCAGGCAGGCAGGCAGGCAAGACTGGGAACTATATACTATTCAGTCTCCATTTCTCCATCTCTTAGGCATCATTTCTGTTTCTGTAATATTTAACTTTTGTAAGTCATTAAATGGTGGAGTGGTTGTGCTACTCTCACATTCAAACTTTCAGAAATTATAGATTTATTACATCAATTGTTATTTTTGTTAATGTTAATGCCATATTTTTGTAGGAAAATTAACCAAGACCAGGCCAAGCTCTGTACTGTAGGAAAGTTTTATTGCACAGGTTCAAACAGCCAAAGTTAGCAAAAAAGTCTGAACCCCAAAGAGTTCCACACAGAACATATTTATAAGGTTACATTCATATCTTTGTTATACATCTAAGCAGGGGTGTTACATTTGACAAATATGGTCATATAGGGAACTGAAACATGCTTAATACAGATGAAGTAATGTTAGGGAGTTGCATGTTATCACATAGTATGGCTAGACATAGGGAGGAAAACAGGATACATCTGTCTGTGTCAGCAAGATACAATTATGCTAGCCCAGCTGTTTTTACCAACAGTCAGGGCTGGAGCCTGTGGGGTGGGGAATGAATGCGAAAGGAGTGTACTTTTTGGTGCCATTTCCTGCGATGTAGAGAAGTTCCTCTCTTGCTGGGTGTGGGCACTTCCTCTGATCCTCATGCTGCACATGCTTGCCCTGCGTCCCTCAGGGAGATACGTGACATGACTGAGATGCTGGCCTGGCGCGGCCACTTGTCTCCACCACTTCTGTTGCCACCTGCATGGGCTGCACAAGACGCTGCGAGAGCTCTTGCAATGTCTTGTGCGGCCCAATATGAGCTCTGAACAGTGACCATTATTCATGGCCACTGGCAACAGCAGAGGCAGCAGCTGAGTCAGGCTAAGGGCGGAGCTGTGGAGAGCAGGTTGAGAACAGCTGGTGGGTGGCAGCAGGGAGCTGGTCCTTGTGTCCCCTGCTGCAGTTGCCTTTGTCACCATTGCTGCCGAGCTGCCTCCTTGCCTACTGCATCCCCTCCCAGGTGTAGCGAGCCTGAGCCAGGGATCAACATGGAGGCAGAGTTGAGTTTCCTTCCATCTTTATTGGGCCTCATCAAGGACTGAGCCCAGCCTTTTGTTCTTGCAAAGCTACCATAATGGGCTTTTAGTTTTAAATACGTTTGCAAAGTAGTGGCAGGGAGCAATTTTACCAGTTTTTGTCAGATTTAACAGATTAACAGAGTTGAAAGGGACCTTGCAGGTCATCTAGTCCAACCCCCCACCCAAGCAGGAGACCATACATCATTTCTGACAGATGGCAGTCCAGTCTCTTCTTGAAAGCTTCCAGTGATGAAGATCCCACAACTTCTGAAGGCAAGCTGTTCCATTGGTTGATTGCTCTCACTGTCAGAACATTTCTCCTTATTTCCAGTTTGAATTTATTTTGTTCAGTTTGCATCCATTATTCTTGTCTGGCCTTCAGGTGTTGTGGAAAATAGCCTGACCCCTGGGTCTCTGAGGCAGCCCCTCAAATATTGGAACACTGCTATCACCTGGTCCTTCTCTTCATTAGACTAGCTATGCCCAGGTCCTGCAACTGTTCATAGTATGTTTTATCCACCAGTCCACTAATCATCCTGGTTGTTCTTCTCTGCACATTTTTTCTAGACTCTCAACATCTTTTTGTTAGTGTGGTGACCAAAACTGCATGCAGTACTCTGGTGTGGTCTTACTAAGGATTTATAGAGTGGTATTAGTATCTCACTTGATCTTGATTGTATCCCTCTGTTAATGCAACTTAGGATTGCATTAGTTTTTTTGGCTGCTGCTGCACACTGCTGGCTCATATTTAGCTGATTGTGCACTAAGACTCCAAGATCCTTCTCACAGTTACTGCTATTAAGCCTGGTTTCACCCAGTCTATATGTGTACTTTGGGTTTTTCTTGCCTAAGTGTAAGACTTTACTTTTCTCTACAATGAATTTCATTTTATTAGATAGGGCCTAATGTTCTAGATGTAATGTAAGCTAGAGCAGTTTTTAAAGCTCAAGCAGACAAAAAACACTACGATCCTAAACCTTTCAAGATTGGGGACCATGTATGTTTGTCTACAAAATTCTTAAATTCATTACAATCCTCTAAGAAACAAGGGCCAAAATTCATTGGGCCATTCCCCATCTCCAGAATTATTAACCCCGTGATGGTAGAGCTTCAACTTCCCAAAACACTTAGGCAGATTCATCCAGTATTTCATTGTAGCTTGCTCAAACCAGAGGTCACTTCAAACCTCAGACCGCCCCCTTCCCACACCTCCAACTCCCATCATGGTACATAAGGAACAACATTTTGAAATTAAAGATATCCTTGATTCGCGCACTCACCGTGGATCCACACAATATTTAATAGCTTGGAAACACCTTCCTTCCTCAGAAAATGAGTGGGTAGCCAAACAACACATAAAAGCACCCACATTACCATGAAAGTTCCACCTAAAATACCCTGATAAACCATCCTAAATTGCAAATGTAACGCATGATTTTTGTTTTTCCCAGGTAGACCTATCTGTTTTTTAAGGAGGGCAGGATGTCAGATCCATGTACCTGTCATTTCTTCAATGGAAGAAGAAAAGTGGGGGTAGGGGGGAGACTGATAATGAAATCCTTTTTGATGTAACCTGAATATATGTACACTCCCACAGACAGGGCCTCCTTGGGGTACCGTTGACCAGACATTGTCATCTGGCGGTGCCCAGGGGTAGGGCCTTCTCTGTGGGAGCACCCACCCTGTGGAATCAACTCCCCTTGGACTTTCGTTTGGCCCCTGATCTACGCTCCTTCCGCCGTGACCTGAAGACCTGGTTATTTCAGCAGGCTGGCCTGGACTGAACCAAGGGGGGTGGTTCTCTTCTTTTAAAATAATTTTAATTGTTTTAATATTTATTATTGGGCTTGTATCGTTTAATTGTTTTTTAGGTAATTTATTGTATTGTATTTTATATTGTGAGCCGCCCTGAGTCCTTAGGGAGAGAGGGCGGCATACAAGTCTAATAAATAATAATAATAATAATTTGTATTATGAATTCATCATTTTCTTACTATTAGCATTGTAATATAATAAATATTGACTGATTCGTTGGGATTGTTATAAGAACTATAAAATGAGTAGAGTATTTTGAACTGTTGAAAAGACTGTATAAACATTGCATATAATTGCAGGTTTTGTACAATGTTCTGAAAAGTGTTATTTAATTAAAAGTGTTATTTTACTTTTTAAAGTGAGCACAAGTAATTCTAAAGAACCCAATTAAGGTGAAGAGAACACAAGATCACAAGAAGGGGTTGTTTCCATGCTACCAGGTATTGTGTGGAGCCTCAGTGAGTGTGGGAATCAAGGATTTCTTTAATGTCAAAGTGTTGCTCACCCTCAACCATAATGGGGGCAGGAGGAGTGGGTGCGGGCAGTCTGAGGGAAGAGGTGATTTCGGGTTTGAGCAGGCTGCAGTGAAATACTGGGTGGACCTAAGTGTCTTAGGAAGGAACAATCCTGTTACAGGATTGATAATCCCAATAATGGGGAAAGGTCCTATGAATTTAGGACGCAGTGTCTTTGATGGTTGCAGGGAATGCAGGAATTTGGTGGATAAGTAGACCCTATTTCCTATTTTAAATGGTTTAGGTGCCATTCTTTTCTTATCAGCTTGAGCCTTGTAAGCAGTCTAGCCTCGTGCAGGACCAGCCTTACTACTGGCCATGTGTTTTGTAGGTTTTGAATCCACTCCTTAAGGGAAGGAATGGTGGGTTCTTCCGTAGGTAGCTCTGGCATTGGGGTGAAGTCCTGATCTGATGCTACGTGGAATGGTGTAAAACCTGTGCTAGAATGTACTGAGTTATTGTATGCAACCTCTGCAAAGGGTAAGAGGTCAGTCCAATTATCCTGTTAGTAATTAATAAAACATCTTAAGCATTGTTCTAACACCCCATTCATTCTCTCAGCCCCCCCCCCCAATTTGTATTTGGGTAATGGGAAGAGCTTAATCCCTGGGCGGTTCCCAATAAAACTTTGAGGTGAATTGGACTCCCTGATCAGAAATGATCCTTTGTGGGGCTCCATGGATGCAATAAATGTGGGTTAGGAACAATTTTGCCAGGGCCTTGGCTGTTGGGATCTTCTGGCAGGGGATGAAATGGGCCTGCTTAGAGAACAGGTCAGTCACTACCCAGATGACCGTATTTCCCCCGCTTTCTGGTAATTCAACAATGAAATCCATGGAGATCTCTCTCCAGGGTGCTGAAGGTTCAGCAACGGTTTGTAAAAGTCCGGGAAATTTCCCTTGTGTTTGTTTTGCTGCTGCGCAGATAGGGCAACTGGCCACGTAGCTCTCTATGTCTTTTTTGAGTGATGGCCACCACAACTGTCATTTAATAAGGTGTAAGGTTTTGACAAAACCAAAGTGCCCTGCTAATTTGGAATCATGGCATATTTTCATAAGGTGCAGTCTTTGGCTGGAACATATAGCTTCCCTCCCACCCAGGCTAGATTGTCTTTAAGTAGGCAAGTGTTCTTGTGGGCTTGAAGCCATTCATCTATGGTTAAAGCTTGCTTAAATGCCTTGGTGGTGGCGCTGTCTGTGGGTAATTCTTGTTTGGCTTGTGACCTGATAATAACCTTAGCTGCTAGCTGGGGGTTTTGGAATAGCGGCTTAATTACCTTGGCTTTTGTACTGTTGCAATGAGGTTTTCTTGATAAGCAGTCAACCAAGAAGTCCCCCCGGGAAATATTTGAGGGTAAAGTCAAAATGTTTGAAATATTGAGCCCATCATACTTGTTTGGGGGAAACTTTCCATGGAGGTCTTAAGGCTTCCAGATATTTGTGATCAGCCCAGACTTCAAAAGGGGTTTTATTCCCCTCTAAAGTGCCCAGCATACTGCATATGCTTGATGGCCCATCTCTGCTCAGTTTCAGTTAATTTTTTGGAAGTATATGCACATGGCTGTAGATGGTTCTGCTCATTTTTTTTGAAGCAAGATGGCCCCTACTGTCATGTCACTGGCGCCTGCTTGTATGATAAATGGTTTGTTTGGATCTGGATGTTTTAACACTGCTTCAGCTGAGAACAAGTGTTTGAGTTTTTTGAATGCTGTTTGGCATTCCATTGTCCAGTTTAAAGGTTGCTTTGGTTTCAATTTACTTTCCCCTTTGGTTTTCAGTAGATTGGTGATGGGGAAGGCAATTTGTGTGAAGGTGGGAATAAATTGGCAGTAGAAATTGGTGAATTCCAAGAAAATTTGCAATTGTTTACATGTGTGGGGTGGCACCCAATCAATTACCTCTTGCACTTTTTGTGGCTCCATTTCCATGCCTTCATAGGAAATCTGATACCCTAGGTCAGTGATGGTGAACCTTTTTGGCACCGAGTGCCCAAACTGGAACATGCGTGTGCATGCATGCACATCAGAGTGCCAGAAACCAAAGACCAGCTGGCTGGTGCACATAAGTGTGTTGGTCAGTTGGTCTTCATGTGCACTGGAGCACCGGAGACCCAAAGAACAGCTGGCCAAGCATGCATGTGTGCACTGGAAACCAGAAGACCAGCTGGCAACAGAGAGGGCTCTGCATGCCACCTCTAGTATGTGTGCCATAGGTTCACCATCACGGCCCTAGGTAGTGTATTTTTTCTTGGTGAAATTCACATTTGGAAAGTTTGGCATAGAGCTTTGCTGAGCAGAGTTTGTTTAGGACCACTCAGACTAATTTTACGTGCTCCACTTTCATTTCATGCGGTTTTGGTCCGCACTTGGAGGGCCGCTCATTGTTAAGGCCAAATATGTTAAGAAGACTCCACGCAGGTTCTTCCTCAGATGAGCTGACCCCGACACAGAGTCTGGGGGGCTCTTTTATTGGGTGAGTATAGGCGGGGTTAGTAGAGCATACTATGAGTACATTTGTCCATAAATGCAGGTGCACAATTTGTGCAAGCAGCAAGCAAAAGGTTACAGTTTGTGGTTATGTGGTTGGAACAGGATATTCAGAAACAGACAGACAGTGCAGCTACATTCTCCGCTGCTAACTTCCTGTACATGGTCCGACTCTGATAAGAATCTACACATACAGGTCACACAAAGGTTACATGTCAAATACAGAAGCAAAGGTTATATGTCTAATACACAAGTAACTAATGGATCCTTGTATGTGGTTCAGCTTTTACAGAAGCCTGCACACACAAGTTTTAATGGTTAACAAAAGCAATTAATGATTTTATAGCAACAATTTCATTAAATGTCATCTAAGTAAACCAGGACCCCTTTGTATAAATGTTCATGAAGCACCTCATTTATCAATTGCATGAAAACAGCTGGGACACCTTTGTGGTCCAAATGGGAGTACCTTGAATTGATAGCAACCCAGGGGCATATTAAAGGTGCCCCTCCTTTCTACATTTGAAGCAGCAGATGGTCTCAGTGCGAGGGCAATTTGCAGCTTGAATGGTTCTTGTTTCCCTTGTGGGGGAATCTTCTCCAGATTTGCCCTGATCAGTACCGGTTCCTGGTCATGTCAATCTCTGCCTTCTCTGCTATGAGGTACCATCCGTGTAGGTGGTTTGGGGCACCTCAGGCCAGCAGGTAGTGTAGAGGTCATCGTTCAGCCCATCTTTAAACCAGCTCACCAGGATGTCCTCTGGCCAATCTATGCGGCAAGTGAGATCTTGGAATTTCTGTGTGTATTCTGCCACCGGCCAGAACTCTCCTTCATGACCCTGATGCAATTGCAGGCTTTGGGTTCTGTGAGGAGATCTTTAAAGCAATGCTGCAGGGCCATCATGAATTGGTCAAAGTTCCGCAGCTCAGGAGCTTCAGCATTATGCAGGGTCACCATCCACTGGGGGGCTGCCCCTTTGAGGATGAGAGTAACTATGCAGACCCAAGGCCCCTGGGACTGGAAATCCTGCCTGTACTCCTGCATGTAGGTGAGTACGTGCAGGAAAAACCCCAACTGTTGTGGATCTCCATCATATTTTACTCCAGGGGGGTCTTCTTGAGTTGTGGGGCTCTAGGCTGGCCAGGGATGTTTGCTGGTGCTTGCACTGCATGAGTTCACTGGGACTGCTGCTGCCCCCGCAACGGTGGTGGCTTGGTCGGCTGCTCCCGGGTGCAAGGTGGCAGCTCTGCTTCATCGGCATCTGCTGCCTGTTCGGTCCCCTCGGGTGATGGTCTGCTTCTCTTCGGATGCTCAGATTCTCCAAGGTCTCCATCACAATCCAGGTGATGTGCCTTTTTAGCTGATCTTCCCTCAGTAGCTCCTCTTCCAGTTCTTCCTGGTTGGATAGAGCTTCCAACTCCAGCTTCCACCCTGGTTTTTGGCTACCAGGTGAGGGTGACTCCTCTGGTTCTCCCAGCTGTCCTTTTTCACTCTCATTGACCACTGGGGCTTCTTGGGGCCCTCCAGGACAGACTCGACATCTTCAATGGGCATAGGGAGCTGGCGTCTGGCTGGGTGGTGGTAGAAGTTTTTCCCCAGCATTCTGCTTCCCCTTGCTCACTGCTTTGTTCAGAAATGGTTTGCAGGGTCCCCATGAGATTTGCTTCTCTGGGTTGACCAAGTTTGCAGAGTCTGCTTTATTATTTATTTATTTATTTATTTGACTTGTATGCCACCCCCTCTCCAAAAAGGACTCGGGGTGGCTCACAACTAAAAACAGAACAATAAATTAATTGACTAAAACAGTATTAAATAAAACAAGCCAAATTCAACTAAAAACCCTTACAAATTTAAAAATGAAAACCACCACCCCAAGAGGTCAGCACAGCCCAATCTGTCCAAATAACCAGGTTTTCAAATCATGGCGGAAGGTGCAAAGGTCAGGGGCCAAACGGAGCCCCAGGGGTAATTGATTCCACAAGGTGGGAGCTGCCAAAGAATAGCCCCCCCTGGATACCACCAAATGACACTGGGTCGCAGATGGCACCCCGAGGAGCCCCTGCCTGTGTGCTCGTACAGGGCGGTTGGCATTTGATGCATTTTATGTAAGATCCTGTGTCTCCTCATTTTATGTAAGATCCTGTGTCTCCTCCTTACTCAAGAAAGTAAAGACTCTTGAAACTTTGGCATTTCAAAAGGAAACCTTTATTGAGCAGGAATGATAGCAAGACAAAGGAAAAGCAGAATCTGAGCTCCCTCAGGCAATACAGTTAGAATAATAGGAAGTTAGACACCCCTCCCTTCAGTTCCATGTGGATTCGACTAATCCACAGGTGTTAAGATGTTATTGTAACAGCCGACCTGGGATACTGATAAGTGGGCATTGTCACAGTCATCTTTTGCTGCCTTTCAGAATTGAAACAATCCATATGGCCTCCCCCTCCCTTCACATTCCTCAGAAGGTGAGAAAATCTCAGGGTGCCCAGGTGCCAGGATAAAGGTTATAAAATAAAAAGTTACAAGCAAAGAAGAAAGCAATAAACTCAATAATACATCTAAATACTATTTACATACTACTCCCCCTTCCCCCTAGCTGAATGGCACTATCACAAACAGGGATCTGACACCATGATGTCTGAAGCTTTTTTGTCATAAAATCTTAATCTTGCTGAATTTCAGCATCATCAAGATGTCCAGCAGTAGTAATTTTTTCATGTACCAGTATTAAAGGAGGAATGTCTCATGATCCATCCATCAGCTTCCATTCTCCTTTCATTATTTTTCCTTGATTTTTCAAGTCCAAGAGAAGGTCAATACCACACATTCTGGAATAATTCAGACAGTGTTTGTGTAGAGAAAAAGGCTCCTTTGTTCTGTTTCCTGACTTGCTTCAGATGTTAAAGATTCTGAGCCATACAGTCTTAGCCAAGTTCCTCTAATCCTCTGACCTTCTCTCCATCTTATTTTTCTCTGTGTGACATTCAGCATTTCAAATATGTCTGGACTCTTCAAAAGATTTTGTTGCACTGAAAAAATACCACTGAGTCACTTGCTTTTTAAGTTACACAAATATGTTTTTCATTGTTCCAATTGTTTGTATTTAAATTCAGCATAAGATGTATGCTAACACTTTACCACACCACACCCATGTTGAACTACCTTCGCTTCTGAAAGCTAGTTTCTGAAGTCAAACAGAATCAAGTAGTAAGCCTTCTAGATTCTGGATTTTATCATATTTATGTTTTGTATATTTTTTTGCATGTTTCTACAATCTCTCCCTCTTGGGCTGTCTGTGTTTGGAAGATAGTCTGATATAACTCCCTGCTCTGCACTGCTTTTAGACTGGCCAACCATTGAACGGTTCTCTCTGTCTATGAAACAGACTAGCCATAGAAATACTGTACTCCAACCCTGGTGACCTTTCAGAAGATCTGGCCTCCATGTTTTTGGCCAGGATGTTAATTAGCAAGATTCTGGTTTGGATATAAGTATACTGTATAGGATCTGAAATTTGGGAGGAATGGCAGCAAATTGGGTTTATTTTGGGGTGGTGGTGGTTATGGATTGGTTGTGGTTTTATTTGATTCCACCCAGATTTTCACTGAATAGATGGATGGCTGAAGAAATTTTGATAAATATTTGCTAAAAGTCCAAAGTAAATTTATTGTTTATAGCAAGTTCAAACTGAAGACTTCAAAATCCAATACTAACAGAAGAAGAAAGGGAAAGATTAAATGAAGAGATTACTAAGGAGGAACTAAAAGAGGCAATTAGTAAACAAAAAAACAATAAAATGCCTGGAACAGATGGATTACCTGCAGAATTATATAAAATTTTAGGTGAAATAATCACCTAAATCCACTCCTTTTAGAAATTTATAATGAAGTACTTACAGAGGCAAAGCTACCAATGTCGTGGAGAGAAGCATATATCACATTAATACCGAAGGAGAGTACCTATACCACTCACATAAAAAATTACAGACCAATTTCTTTATTGAACGCCAGTTACAAAATATTTATGAATATAATGGCTGAGAGATTAAAAAAATTAATTAAATATATACACACAGATCAAAATGGTTTTCTCCCAACAAGACAACTAAAGAATAACACAAGGACAGTACTAGATATCCTGGAATATTTATGAGGCACATCCAGAAGAACTGGCTGCACTAGGTTTTCTCGATGCTCAAAAAGCCTTTGATAAAGTAAATTGGCAATTTGTGAGACAACAAGTAAAGGAGATGAAATTTGGGGTTAAATTTGAAAAAATGTTAGAGTCAATATATTCAAGCCAAAAAGCACGGGTAATAATAAATGGAGAAACAAGAAATTCATTTGAAATAGGAAAAGGAGTCAGGCAGGGATGTCCATTTTCACCTATCATGACACTAGAGATTTTGTTGAGGAGAGTTAGACTGAATTTGGAAATAAAAGGATTAAGAATTAAACAAGAAGAATACAAAGCCGAAGCATTTGCAGATGACCTTGTATTCTTCATAGAAGAACCAATTAAATCAGGACCAAATTTAATTAAAGAGATAGAAAGATATGGAGAAGTGGCAGTAGGGGTGGGATTCTACCAGTTCTGACTGGTTCTATAGAACCCCTTGTTAACTTTCTAAGCAGTTCAGAGAACCGGTAGTTAGAAGAAACCTCCTTTTGTTTTTTTCCCACCCTTATTACATTACTGTCTCCGAAGGAGTTTTTTTTTGTCCTTTCTTGATACTTTCTTAAAGGGGAAGGGTTGTTTTAAGCTTTCTACACTGCTGTTGGGAGGAAATACTCCCCTGGAAATACTTCCAGCTAGCATGCAAAGATCAGCACTTTGAATAAATAATTGAATAATTAAGCAAAGCTTTTAGTGACAGGGAACCAAGATGAGTGACATTCAGCAAGGCTTCTTGGCTAGCTAGAAAGATTGACACTCAAATGTGAGTTTACATACCCTTTATGAGTTTTGGTCTAAAACTGGTTTTTGGTGAAGTTTAATTCTATGCTTGGTGATGTTTAATCCTGTGTTTATTGATGGAATAATTTTCCCTGTTCAGCTTTGTTTGGAAAGAAAAAGATTAATCTCTGTTCCTGAAAAGAAACTGGGTTGAGAAATCTGGCCAGTTCCTGTGTCCATTTGTTCTGGTAACTGGTTTAATAAGCAACAGCTACTGTTGTGATATAATTATTTGTATTATGTTTGAAATTTTTCCTGCCTCATGGTTTCTTTTTCTATCTGGGGATGGGGTTTTCCTTCACTGCTTTAGTATCTGGCACTGTCCTTTTGGGGTATACTTCCAAGAGGCAGGATGCAAGCTTGGCACTGATTTTTTTTTACTGCCATTCTGGGAGGCATGAGACCTTTCCTTAAATCTGGATGATTTCCTTAGGATATCTTGTGAGGTGAGTGAGACCAGCTGGTGTCTTTAAGTGGTGTAAATGGATCTAAGGATTGCTTTTCCTGGGTGTGCTCTTTCTGGAGAACTTAAATGACCTCTCTGCTAAAGGGTTTCACTTTATGAGCAAGAGCTGGCTGCTGATAGTTATCATTTCATTTTAACTATTTTAATTCTTCAAGGTGCTCTGGCACCCTGCCTGATTTGAAACTCCGGCTTGCAGGTATTTTTAATCTAATGATTGATATTTAGGGCAGCTTTTTGCAAGCAAAGAAGCTTTTTGTATTTTTGTACAGGTAATCCTTGACTTACAGCAGTTCATTTAGAGACCATTCAAAGTTACAATGGCACTGAAAAAAGTGACTTATGACCATTTTTCACACTTACAACCATTGCAGCATCCCCACTGTCATGAAAGGCCAGGCGAAGAGAAGCACCCCTTGATGTGAGTGATGGCAAGTTGGCCACACCCACCCAGTCACATGACCACCAAGCCACACTCACCAACTAAGCCATGCCCACAATCCGTTTGTTAAAAAATTTGAATCCGACCCCTATGCCTGAGCCAGGGATGACATCACTGACTGCATTCTTCCCCTGACTTCCTAAGACTATTTCTTTTTTTCCCCTTCCCGACGATCAGCTGTTCCTATGATCAACGGTGCTGGGATTCCCCTCACTTACTTACTGCTTCATCCAGGAGGCTTCCCTGAAACTCAGGAAGACAAAAAAATGGAGGGGTGATTCAGCAACCCCCTGTCTCCTCCATTTTTTGCCTTCCTGGGCCCCAGGGAAGCTTCCTGGGAGCAAAAACACCCCCCGGAGGCTTCCCTGAGGCTCAGAAGGCTAAAAAAACTGGGGAGGGCTGCCAAAAAGAAGAAGCCATGCCCACCCAGTCACATGGCTACACCTACCTAACCACACCCACCTAGCCATGCCCACAGAACTGGTTGTTACAAAATTTGAATCCCACCCCTGATCTATACGGTATACATACTTTTACATAAATCTTAACTATCTATACACTTGTCTATATTGCTTGATCTATCTTTGTCCACTATAACTTTTACCTTATTATTGTATTGTCACCTTCTCTATTCAACTCTATATCTATGCTGACTGGATAATTCTGGGAGTTGAAGTCCACATGTCTTAAAGTTGCCAAGTTTGAAGACCTCTGACTTAAATCTTAGTACAACACCCAGATATTTAAGGCCATTAAGCATCTTGGATTAATCTTGAAACTTTTTGCATACTTGTATTTATACAGAAAGAATTTTATTTTAACACATATGGCTTCAATTCCAAAGCTACTTTTTATGAGACCTTTCTAAATGGCAAGTAGAAGTGAGCCTTTCTTGCCATTTTATTATCAAGAATTTACCACCATCTTCAAATTAAAGAGTTGCCTTCCAATAACAAAAAACACAAGTTTGCAAACTGCCTGAATAGTACACAGCACATAATTTTGTATGTTAAACGGACCATAAAGTGGAAGAGGGAAAATATTTGTGAGAAATATTTACTATGGTTTTTGCTGGTCAAACTTAAAAGGCCATTGGACACGCCATAAAGGTTGTGACAGCAATAGAAGTAATGAAGCAGCAGCTAGGCAAACTGCTGAACGGTCTGAATTACGCTTTGGAAATTGTGTAATGTATGCTCTGAAATTGAGCAAAAGAATGAGACCCGAAGGTAAGCTGTTCTGCACACGATCCACTCTGAACTTACCACACTAAGCCTGGCATGAAAAGCAGAGCGACTTACTGGTTTTGAAGAGGAGGATATGGAAGGAAGAAGGAAGATTGGCTCCAACGGTTTTAGGAGACTGCACAGTTGTGATTACCCAGAACATTCCCAAGGCAGGAATCAATACTATATTAGCTCCAAATGTTCTTTTTGCTAAACGCTGAATCCAGGCATACTGGATGGCTGGATGCTCCCAGGAGGCTGCAGGAAGGCCTCCTAAGCCCAAAATGGGACCTAGCAAGCCTCCCTGGAGCCTCTTGGAGCAAAAAAGGGGGGGAGAGTGGCTTGGTCTAGCAAGCCTCCCTGGAGCCTCCTGGGAGCAAAAACGGGGTTGGGAGAGTGGCGTTTTGGGTCTAGCAAGCCTCCCTGGAGCCTCTTGGGAGCAAAAAAGGGGTTGGGGAGGCGGTGCTGGACCCCTCCCAACTCCCCATTTTTGCTCCCAGGTGGCTACCCTATACTTACCTGGTAGCCAGATGAGCCTCGTGGGGACTTCTGGGAGGGGCTGGGCAGTGTTTCTAATGGGAGCCCACCTCCCATTAGAAACAGCTGCCGGGCAAACAGAGAAAAGCAGGATTCAGCCTATACAAGCCTCTCCATGTGTTCCTCAGCAGAAGGCAAGTGGTAAGGGAAAGGCAACCAGCTGCGGCAGCAAAAGGCAAGTGGGGAGGGGGAAAGGCGACCAAGGCTTCAGAGCTTCACTCACCCAGGAAGATCAGTAATGGCAGGGCCATAGCGGAAGGCAGGCAGCAATGGCTGGCCTGGCGGGCAAAAGCAAGCTGCAGGCATGTTGCACATGGACACAATATTGCACATGTTCAATAGGGACATGGGCAGGGAGCGGAGAAGCAGGCTGAGAGGGGTGGGGCCAGCCAGGGGGCCATTTTACCAGTTCTCCAAACTAACGGGAGCCCTAACATCTGGTTCTATAGAACCGGACAGAACCGGTAGAATCCCACCCCTGGAGAGAACCAACCTAGAATTAAGGAGAAATTTCCTAAGAGTGAGAACAATTAATCACTAGAATAGCTTGCCTTCAGAAGTTGTAGGTACTCTGTCACTGGAAGTTTTGAAGAGATTGGACAGTCCATTGTATGGAGATTGGACAGTCCATAGGTTCTACTGTTTGAGCAAGGAGTTGGACTAGAAGACCTCCAAGGTAACTTCCAACACTGTTTTCCTATTACTTTGGTCTCAATATCCCACCAGTACTGGTATTTCTGATATAGGCCTCTGAAGTGCAAGACAATGCCCAGAATAATGATAGCAGGACAGCCGTGGGCAAACTACGGCCCGGTGGCCAGATCCGGCCCGTTCGGCTGTTCTATCCGGCCCGTGGAGCCAAAGAGCGGAGGGATCTCTTGCTCTCCCAGAAGGCTACGTGAAGTAATCTAACTTTGAATTTATATTAGTTCACACAAACACTCCATCCATGCTTTTGTTCTGGCCCTCCGGTCCAGTTTAAGAACCCATTGTGGCCCTCAAGTCAAAAAGTTTGCCCACCCCTGTACCAGGATGTTGGTGGATTTTGACATTTTTTCAGAGGGAGGGAGATTTTGACACAGACTTCATTTATCATGTAACTGATTGATTTGATTCCTATGAACATGAAGTAAATATGTGATACCAAATAAAGATGCAGCTGTTTAATAAGTTGCTGATAAATTCTATATTTGCATCCTAACATATTCCAAAGATGAAGCATTTTATAAATAAAATCTGAGAGGTGAAATGATGATGGTGACGATGATGACAACATTGGGGATCAGAATAATGGGTCCTTCAATCATATGTCTTTGACACAGCCATTTGATACCATTGTGATTTAACAACAATGATTTAACAATATTGCAGCCAATTTTTTAAACTCCACGTTTGTCTCTCTCTACAGAAATAAAGATTGTTTCAGAGTATGGAAACTATTTGAACAGGCTTTTCTGTACAAGGACCCATGCAATGTGACCATAGAAGATTACCAGCCTTTAATGGACCTGGCAAGATATTCCATACCATGCAACAAGGTGTGTTGTGCCAAGGCATTTCCAGAGAAAGGGTTACATTTGGAGTTCCCAGTTTGATTTGGCTTCAGAAAAATACATTAAATTGATTTGTTTTTCAAGAACTAATTAAAAGGAGCTGTCCATTATTCACAAGTATCTGATACATATGAAAGTACTTTATCAGAGTGATTGTGATGTGCAGTCAAAGTTCAACCTGGTTTTTATATTCATGTGCAACTTTCCATTGCAGCCATCATCTTGCCCAATGGACTCTTTCATAAATTGTTGAACTATGTGTCCTAGCATTAGATCATCAGCTTCTTTAGAAGACCAGTGATTTTCAACTCAGACAGCAAAATATCCTACATGTACTCCTAAGAAGTATATATGGGAATATTTGCAATCTCTGGTAAAATGCAGTATACGTGCAATTGTTAGGAAAATGTCAAGGTTCCAACTGATGAATCCAACCTAGTCAGCACTCTGAGACAATCAGACTTCTCAAAGAACTGTTGAGTACATCATTTTGGCATGCATGAAAGCAAAACCAAATCTATTTCCTGTGATTTTTTTGTATAACTAAAGAACAGATATTCCCCTCCCTCCTTGTCACAGGTCTTATTGTCCAATTAGATATCCCAGCCTCTCCTTGGTAAACTCCTTCTAGTCTTTGGGCAGCACCTGTTGAGATGACCTTGAGTTGTTATTGTCTGGTCTGACATTCCAAACCTTTCCCTTCCCCCATACTGTGTGGCAAGTGAGAAACAAAAAGATGGCTGTGGCAGCACGAATCCATTTCAAAGTTGACAGTTGGACCCCCCTAGAAAGTGAGAAGCACCTGGAAAACATTAAGCACACATATATTAATGGAGTTCAGGGGTTCCCTAAGTCCCGAGGGAGGACCTTTGGGTTTCTGAGTGCATTTCTTGTTAAACTTCTTTATTAATCTATCTGCCTTCATATTCTGTACTTTTACTCATTAGCTTTTGACATTGGGGATCCCTTCCAATGGACTAAGTACTGAAGTTTCCCCTTGTACAACCTAGAATCCAGGACCCTTTTAATCAGGCATGGGTTTCAAAAATTTCAGCAACTGGTTCTCTACCTGGTTGCTGGGTGGGTGTGGCCTAGTTCGGTCTCCTGCACCACAGCGGTGTGTGTGTGTGTGTGTTTTCGCCTTCCTCAGGTTCCAGAGGCTTTCCTTGAGACTCTGGGAAGGCGAAAATTGCCTCCCCTGAGCTCCAGAGGCTGGAAATGGGCACCTTTCCAGCCTTTTGGAACTTCCAGGAGGTCAGTTTTTCGCCCTCCCTGAGCCCCCGCTCGGGTCCTACATTTACCTCGCATCCAAAATGAGCTGCGTGGAGACGCCTGGGAGGGGCGGGAGGGGCAGGTGGAGCCAGCCAGGGGTGGGATTTGGCAGTTTGCCAAACTGGCCATAGCATTAGCTATGGGTTCACCCGAACCCAGCCGAACGCGTAGCAGCCCACCTCTGCTTTTAATCTCATAGTGTTTCTCCCTTTTTACTACAATTGGACCTGGAGCTATTGTTGCTACTGGCTTTAAATCTGGCCCCACCACTCGCTTAAGCAGACTGCAGTGGAACACCGGGTGCACTTTTCCCAGTAGGCATGGCAACTTTAACTCCACTGTAACTGGGTTTATGATTTTTACTATGGGGAAAGGTTCTATAACCTTTGGGCCCAGCTATCGGCAGGGCAATTTCAGTTTCAGATATTTGATGGATAAATACACTGTCTCTCCTATGTGAAATGGTTTCTGGGGTGATCACCTCTTATCTACTTGCACTTTCTCAGTCTCCAGTGTTCATTTCACATTCCTCCAAGTATTTTGGAAAGAACCCACCCACTCATGAGTCTGTTTCAAAGTTGACAGAAGAAATGTATAGGGTGTTTTGTCCTTTATAATTACTGACTGAACGTATAAAGGCAGACAGATAACTCTACAAAGGCATCCATATAAAGTTTCTTTATTGGTTCATCAGGTATCCTCATATATAACTCACGGTTACATCGAGATTCATCTCAATGTCCAAATCTTTGCATAGCTGAATTCATAGTGTAAAAGGATAGTGATCTTTTCTTCTTCATAATGAAGGGGCAAGGGTGTGAAGCACCAGCACACTGCTAGGGACCAGGCAAGAGTGAATGAAGGAACCTCCCCCAACCCACCAAGGGTCAATTCAGTGACCAATCAGGATTACAGATGTGACCACATGACATGGACTACATTTCCCAGGATGCCTTAACTACATTTACCATGATGCATTCCCTTAAGGAGACAGCTCTCAATTCCTAACTAACAATCTCAGTTCCCATTACCTATAAACTGTCTGGACAGCACATAGGGGAAAATGCCAAGAGCTATGGATCCAGCATATTTATTGATACATCTATTTATCTTAGAAATGGACATGTTGCTTTTTAAAGAACATTTTTCCCATGACAATTTTGGAAGAAAAATTCTACTCTTTTTCAAGATTTTAAATAAATAGCAGAAACAAATTTTGGAAAAGCTCAGTCAATGCATAAGATTTTTAAAAGGAGTGTAAGCATATAAAAATCATTCAGTTAATTCTGAAAAATAAATGTTTGTTCATCTTGCTTGCAGTCCTTATTTTGGAGCAAAACATATGATCTGGCACATCATTACACCAAAACAAATCATAATTTCCTCACCTTGGAAGATACTTTGCTAGGCTACATAGCAGATGGGATTACTTGGTGTGGAAAGCCCTCTGATTCAGGTAAAAAAAGTAAAGTAAGAATTCTTACTTCAATACTTGGTTGGAGGAATGGGGAGGGGGACGGGAGAGAAATCGTACAGTATTTGGCTCTTTAAAAAATGACTGGAAAGAGAATTGACCCAATGAAACTAAAAGGGTTATTTCATTGAAAATATCAATGAAAATACAGCTTTTATTTATCTATAAATGCTTTTTAAACAAAGCATGTTTTCCAATTTAAGGATAAAAGAGAACCTTGATGGATCCCAAGGGCCATTTATAACAGAAGTGTAACATTAAATATTAATATATCTCATCCTGCCTTTTATAACTTTTCCACATTATATTTATGTCTGAACATCTTTCTTTTAGGAATCAATTATGAATCTTGTCCAAAATGGACTGAGTGTGAAAATAACCCCAGTTCAGTATATTGGAAATTGGCATCTAAGATGGTATGTTTTGCTGATCTCTTCTCAGCACCGATGCTAAATGTGCATAATGTATCAGTGATATATACTTTAATGAATGAATCCAACTTGCCAATCTAGAAGATTGGTCATCAAATTTGAGTAGTTTCATTCTCATTGGGAGAAATAAAAAATTCTTAATGGGCTCAAGTTGCTAATACAGAAAGCTGTGCTGAACAGGCTTGAACAGGATCTCCATCTAGATCTGCCTGGGGGGTTAATTAGTAATTCTGCATTAAGAAATAGGGTCTGGTATGTTTGCAACTTAATAGCAGCAATTCTATTTTTCACCAGTTCAGTTTTTAAGTTTTCTTCAGCACTCCTTAGCCACAAACTAGCTAATTAATGTACAAAGTACAGTTAGTCCTCAACATACAACCATTCAGTTAGCAACAGTTACGACAGTACCAAAAAATTGAGGTACCACCTCATACTTTCAATCATTGAGCACCCTCCAGTGGTGGGATTCAAACAATTTTTCTACCAGTTTTGTGAGCGTGCTTGGTGGGCATGGCAGGGGAAGGATACCGTAAAATCTCTATTCCTTCCCCACTCCTGGGGGAAGATTACTGCAAAATCCCACTTCCTCCCCACCCCGCTAACCTACTTTCCAGCTCCGTTCTCCTGTGCAGGGCAACAAAAGAAGACCCAGCTGATCAGCTGGGACTCAGGAGACAGAGAATAGATGGGGGTGGGGCCAGTCAGAGGTGGTATTTGCCAATTCTACGAACTACTCAAAATTTCTGCTACCGGTTCTCCAGAACTGGTCAGAACCTGCTGAATGCCACCTCTGTCCTGCAGTCATGTGATCAAAATTCTGGTGCTTGGCAACTGGCATGTATTTACAATAGTTTCAATATTCCAGGATCATGTGATTGCCATTTAGACCTTTTTAGCCAGCCACTAAGAAGCAAAATCAGTGGGGGAAGCTGGATTTACTTAACAACCATAGACTTTATTTAACAACAGTGATTTGCATAACCATGGCAAAAAAAGGTTGTAAAATAGGGCACAACTCATGTAACAATCACTTGGCTTAGTAACAGAAATTCTGGTCCCAATTGTGATTGCAAGTCAAAGACTACCTATACTGATATGATGATGGGCATACACTGGAGGGTCAAAAATGTAAGGATAGCAGCCACAACTATGCAATTGAAGTTCTATTCTTCTTTACCATGCGTCAAGTTACATAAAAAGAGGCAGAGCTTCAATTAAGCATTGATATTTTCAATCATTCTGGTATCATTCTGATATTTTTAATCATGTTGGTATTTTTTACTCTTCCCTGGATGCTGCTGCCTGCTGACATTATGGGACTACAAAGCTGTTCAAGCTGAGTTACAGTCAGAGCAGAGGTGGGATTCAGCAGGTTCTGACCAGTTCTGGAGAACCAATAGCGGAAATTTTGAGTAGTTCAGAGAACTGACAAATATCACCTCTGACTGGAGATTTTACAGTATCCTTCCCCTGCCACGCCCACCAAGCCACGCCCACAGAACCGGTAGTAAAAAAAATGGAATCCCACCACTGAGTCAGAGCCAATAGGCATGGGTGGCATGAAAACATTAGTGATAAATAAATGTATAAAGCACAGAATTAAAATGGAACCCAGCAATCATGCAGAGGGAGAGATACTATTTTTAAGTCCACAAACAGAATAAATGGGCAGCTTTGCAGGGGAGGGCATCACTCTACTAAATTGTTCTCTCTCTTCCCCCATTTTGACTTTTTAACTTCATTATGTAAAAGGTATCCTCAATTTACACCCATAAATGAGCCCAAATTTTTATCATAAGTCGTGACAGTTGTAAAAGAGGACGCCATGTGACCAGACCTGATTTTACAACCTCATTAAGTGAATTAATTTAATTTAATTTAATTTAATAATGGGATTTCTATGCTGCCCTATCTCCTGAAGGACTCAGGGCGGCTCACCAAAATAAAAAACAGAAATACAAAATTGAAAAAGCAATTAAACAGGAAACCTCAATTACATATTAAAACATTAAAAACCAACCAACAAATCTAAAAACAATTTAAAAAACCCTTCAGTCCAGGTTGGCCGATTGAAAAAGCCATGTCTTCAGGTCGCAACGGAAGGAACGAAGGTCAGGAGTCACCGGAAGCTCCACGGGTAGTTGGTTCCAAAGGGCAGGCACACCCACAGAGAAGGCCCTCCCCCTGGGAGTCGCCAGCTGACATTGTCTGGCCGACGGCACCCTGAGGAGACCCTGCCTGTGGGAGTGCACAGGGTGATGGGAAACCGTTGCTGGCAGCAGATGCTCCCGCAAATATGCCATGGTCATTAATCAAGCCCATTGTTTTCTATGAGGGGGTTTTGCCAAAAATAAGAACTATATGAATGTAGCCAATTGCCAAGTGCCCACAATGTCATCATGTCACTGGGGGGGCAGCAGGTCTTATTTTGGGGGAATGTCTTATCCACTTACCTTAGGACCACCACAGCTATGCCTCCCATGCTCCAACATGTGTCGTGCTGTTGCCTGACTTCTTCTATGGCTACTTGCAGCCAGACATCATGTGGCTCATTGTGCCGCTGCCATTGCTTGCAACAGGATGCTGTGAGGCTCATCATGCTGCTGCTGCTGCTGCTGCTGCTGCTGCAGCAGGAGGCTGCATGGTGTGTTGTGCTGCTGCAAACGCAAGCAGTGGCACCGGCACAATGAGCCTCATGGCATTGGCACAATCAGTCTTGTGATGTTCTGCTGTGAGTGACTGCACCGGTGCAATATGCCGTGTGGCATCTGGCTATGAGTGGCAGCACTGGCGTGATACACCACGTGGCATCCAGCTGAAAGTGGCCACAAGTGGCTATAGAAGAAGTCAGGCAGCGGCACAACAGGGGTGTGGGAGGCCCAGCTGTGGTGGTTCTAAGGTCAGCAGGTGTGGGGCACATGGGGCAGCTCCACCCCCACACTCCTGCCCTAACTTGATTTTTGCACATGCGCCTCACCCCACCTCATACAACCAGATACTGGGCAGAGCTTAACTAGGGATTATTTTTTGGGATAGGGCTTATATTAGGTGCAGGTATGAAAATCAACATAGGGCTTGTTTTTGGGGTAGGTCGTATTTTCAGGGAAACATGGTAGCTTTTGGGGTCCATTGTAACTTTGAACAATTGCTAAGCAACCGATCATAAGTCAAGGACTACCTGTATTTACTGGTTTTATTATTACAATTACCATTAAAATTTTTCTTCTTCCATGAATTTTGTGAAAAACTGAAACCATTTTCAGACATCATTGATCTTGGTGGCCATGTCTTGTTGCGAGTACATATTTTTGAAATTGTGGCAGGGAAATTAATCCTGCAGAAACAAGGTGTTCAAACATCTATTGTATTTTTGGAAACACAAAATATTAACCAAATATAAAATAGATGATTTGCTGGTAGCAAGAAATAATGTTCCTCCATGTTTTAGTTTGCAGAAACATCCTGTGGAACAGTCCAAGTGATGCTCAATGGCTCAACAGTGACTGGAGCATTTAGAAAAAGCAGGTATTCTCTTTCCTTTCATGTGTTTAAAATGTTCCTAAAGTGAAACAAGGAACCTTTTCTTCACCATTTATTTCTGGATATTTCTGACCAAATATCTATATCCTGGACATAAACTGTTTCAACTCCTATCCTCAAAACGATGCTATAGAGCACTGCACACCAGAACAACTAGACACAAGAACAGTTTTTCCCAAACGCCATTATTCTGCTAAACAAATAATTCCCTCAACACTGTCAAACTATTTACAAAGTTTGCATTACTATTACTATTACTATCAATCCTCCCATCCTTCCTTTCACCCATCTCCTCCCACTTATGACTGTAACACTGTTGCTTGTATCCTAACAATTTTTATTGACTGTTTCCTAGCATGATTTGATTGCTTATTGTACCCTATGACTATTATTAAGTGTTGTACCTTATGATTCTTGACTCCTGATGAATGTATATTTTCTTTTATGTACACTGAGAGCATATGCACCAAGACAAATTCCTTGTGTGTCCAATCACACTTAACCAATAAAGAATTCTTTTCTATTGTATTCTATTCTATATGTCAGTCATGGGTATATGCAAGATATGGAATAAAGATGGCAGCCACAATGATTTGATTGAAGTATTACTGTAGGAGATGACCAGGCTGAGCCCAAGGAGGGGTCAAACGTATGATTAGTCATGAATCCCTTCATGCCCATAAGAGATCTAAGTCCCACCTTGAATTCTTTATCTACTACCAAATTGCTTTGACTGTTAATAGTTCAGATTCTTGTATAACGCTTAAGCTTGCAATGAATCTTTATATCCATTTGAACTGCTGGAATCTCCTGATTTCTCTGGTGCTTGACAACTATCAATTTTTATCTGCATATCACACATGACACACATTAAAGAGGGTGGAGCTTCAATTACACCATTGTGCTGCCATCCTGATTTTTTTCAACTGTACCCTTGCAGATACCCCAAGGGCCAGGTGTGGCTTCTCTAGTGCTGGCCTAGCAACTGGGCTGCAACTTCCAGTTCTCAGTTTGATTGATGATAAATGATAAGTTCAGATGCATTTCAAAATGATTTACCTTTTCCCTGGGAAGGAAAAGAAAGGAAAAAGAAGTGAAAGAGTGAAGAAACCAAAAGAATAAAGGGGATTTTTTTTTTTAAAAAAGGAGAGCAAGAACATAGCTCAGTTTATCATTTACGTCAGTGGCAACCACCATGGGTGTTCACGTAAAGCCCCTCCTTTTGACCTAAGATGTCAAAACAAATGCAGGTCTTCATAATGAAAAAAAAAACGTGTTAATATTTATTTATTAACTTTATTGGCTGGCCATCTTACCACAAGGTAACTTTGGGAGGCTTACAGTCATAATAATATTTGCACATAAATTTATTCGTTTTTGCTCCCAAGAGGCTCCAGGGAGGCTTGCTAGGCCCCATTTTGGCCTTCCTGCAGCCTCCTGGGAGCATCCAGCCATCCAGTATGCCTGGATTCAGCGTTTAGCAAAAAGAACATTTGGAGCTAATATAGTATTGATTCCTGTCTTGGGAATGTTCTGAGTAATCAAAACTATGCAATCTCCTAAAACTGTTGGAGCCAATCTTCTTTCTTTCTTCCATATCCTCCTCTTCAAAACTAGTAAGTTGCTCTGCTTTTTCATGCCAGGCTTAGTGTGGTAAGTTCAGAGTGGATTTTGTAGAGAACAGCTTACCTTTAGGTCTCATTCATTTGCTCAATTTCAGAGCATACATTACACAATTTCCAAAGCATAATTCAGACTATTCAGCAGTTTGCCTAGCTGCTGCTTCATTACTTCTATTGCTGTCACAACCTTTATGGAGTGTCCAATGGCCTTTTAAGTTTGACAAGCAAAAACCATAGTAAATATTTCTCACAAATATTTTCCCTCTTCCACTTTATGGTTCGTTTAACATACAAAATTATGTGCTGTGTTTATTATTCAGGCAGTTTGCAAACTTGTGTTTTTTGTTGTTGGAAGGCAACTCTTTAATTTGAAGACGGTGGTAAATTCTTGGTAATAAAATGGCAAGAAAGGCTCACTTCTACTTGCCATTTAGAAAAAGTAGCTTTGGAATTGAAGCCATATGTGTTAAAATAAAATTCTACAAATACAAGTATGCAGAAAGTTTCAAGATTAATCCAAGATGTTTAATGGCTTTAAATATCTGGGTGTTGTACTAAGGTTTAAGCATAGCTGACTGGAGAATTCTGGGAGTTGAAGTCCACAAGTCTTAAAGTTGCCAAGTTTGGGGATCCCTGGTTTAAGTAGAAGGAGGTTCCAGCTGAAAATATACCATGAATACCATGGAGATGCTTTCTTTCTTTCTTTCTTTCTTTCTTTCTTTCTTTCTTTCTTTCTTTCTCTCTCTCTAAAAGGAAAAAAAGAAAGAGGGAGGAATGGGAGAAAGAAAGAAAGGGAGAAGGGAAAAAGAGGGAAGGGAAAGGAATGTGAATGGATATGGATGGATGGATGGATGGATGGATGGACGGATGGATAGAGGAAGGGAGGGAAAGAAAAAGGAGAGGAAGGAAGGACCACAAACTCTGGCACTAGATGCAGCTTCAGAGGTTGCTTTGAAACAGCACAGAAATCCAGGGCTAGAAGGGACCTCAGAGGTCATCTAGTCCAACCCCGCACCAAGAACATTGTTAAAGTGAATTTCTACCTTTTGACCCACTCAGTCATATGACCACTAAGCCATGCTCAGCCAGTCACATGACCAGTAAGCCACACCCACAAATTAGGCCACACCCACAGAACTGGTTGTTAAGAAATTTGAAGCCCACCCCTGATTGTGGGCTTCTACTGGTTTCACAATGCATTCGTTGAGCACATTGCAAAACCACTATTTTACAGCTTTAAAATTGAGTTCCCACTGCAATGCTGGTGAGTAAAACAGCTGAGGTGCAGTAGTCTGCTGTGCTGCACCTCAGCTGAACTTCAAAACTGCAGAAATAAAGGACAGACTAAAACAGGGGCAGGTGGGCGGACTCAACCAATCGCTAGAGCAAAGGGTTTGGCCAAACCCATACAAAACCTGAGCAGCCCACCCCTGGTTAAGAGGATAGATAATCCTAGGTGGGGACAAGTAGGCGTTATCCCTTAAAATTTTGGGCCTTACTCTGTTCATTTTGCTAATGCCAAAATTCAGCAAAGTCCTTTTTTGGCTATGCCATCTTATGGTTCCTTTTCTTTTCTTCTTGGCTTCTTCTGTGTATTTGTCCCAATTGCTGAGAATTTTATGGGTAGCAGAAAAGGCTCATCCACCATTCACTGAGTATGGCAAGCACAGATCCACTGTTGAAGAGTCAGAATGTATAAGGATCCAAAAAGACCAAATTAGGGTCTTTTTTCCTCTTCTAAAAATAGAAATATACAAAGGAGTGATATTTTAACATTTTGACCTGTTATATTTGTTTAACCAAGAAAAGGTTTTGAATGTGTTTCTCTGCTTCCGCTCTTTCAGCATTTTTGGCAGTGTTGAAATTGTTAACTTAAACCCAGAGAAAGTTTCCAAGATGCAGATTTGGCTAATGCATGATATTGGTGGACCCCAGAGGTATGTATGATTAGCCCGTGCAGAATGTAGCACTGCTTTATTGCCACCATTCTGGATAACACATGAGAGATGGGCAGCTATATAAATTTAATAAATAAACAATATATATCAAAATGACTTGTTGTTTCTCTTGGATGTCTTTTTCCCTATAAGTGAGTCCTTTGTCCTTAGATGTAGCAACCTGTCTTTAGAAATATAGTGGAAACACCATTTAAAAAGAATTGTTATTTATATTTATTTATTTATTTAATTTATTGACTGCCCATCTTAACACAGATTATTGGTTATATGTTCATACCTACCCATTACAATTTCCTTTTAGCATAAGCAACATCATTAAAATGGAAAATAGGGGATGAGGAACAATAAGTCCCCTGACATTAAAGGCAAGAGATAAGAAAAAAAGAAAAGGAAATAGAACTGCATGTAGCTGATCCCAATACCACCAACAGGCCACCTCGCAAATGAGCCTTACTTCCACTACAACCATGGGCATTTTCTTCTTAATCTCCTCACCTCCCTCCTTCTCTGGATTTCCTTCATTCCATCCAACTATTGTCAGTGTTTGCATGAGCAGATGGTGGTCTAGTGGTGAAGATGCTTGCCTCCCACTTGGAAGGCTGAGAGTTCAATCCTAGATAGCAGCAGATGTTTCTCTCCTAGGGTGCAAAGAAAAAATATCTGCTGCAAACTCTCCATGGCATCAGGAACAGCATCTGGCAAGTAAACACTAAACACTCAGCTCCATTCAGTTGCCTCCACTCTACCCTGAATTAAGAGATTACAGGGTGATTTCAAAAAAAGAGTTATTGTCAGTATTTGTGTATGAGCACACACACTCTCACAACACTTATTATTTAAGAAGCACGTTTTATGCAGGTTGCCTTGTAACAATGTCTGTGCCATCCCAACTTAAACTCTCCAGGAAACTATTGTTTACTCTGAGCATTCATCTTCAAAGTCCAATCTCCACTTTGTAAAAAATTGATATTAATTTTTATTGCATTCTTGGCTTCTACCACTAGAGGTCTCTGTCCCTCATGAATACCTAGATCTTGCTCATCCTAAAATGCATACAGTAAAGGGTGATATCACAGTTAGCCAGATGTTTAGCTTGGATTTAGCATTTTTTTCACCTATCTGGTTCCACCCCAAGGTCCTAGGATAGGCAGAGGTTGTTAATTATATAAATATAATATGCATTTACTATACATAAATATGTAATTATATAAATTAATATAAAATTTAAATATATAAAATAATATAAACAATATATTTAATAAATATAAATAGTAATATAAATAATATTAAAAATAATAGAAAATAATTTATTACATATACATGCATGTAGCTCAATATCACTGAAAAAGAAAACCAAGAAAAAAACAGGATGGATACACAAAGAATTACTCTCTGACCAACTGAGGGGGAAAAAAGAATAAGTAGAAAAATGGAAAGAGGGACAAATAACTAAAGCACAATACCAACAAATAGCCTGAACCTGCAAAGATGAAATTAGGAAAGCTAAGGCTCATAACAAAGTAACACTTGCAACCAGGGGTGGGATCCGACCGGTATAACTACCGGTGCAGTGATTTTATGTTTTACGCATATATCGTCAGCTAGCTGTCTGGACAGCTGAGCAGCGCTGCATGCGGGTGTGCAGCAGATAAAAAAGCACCTTTTTCCTGCTTTTTGAACCACAGCTGTGTCTCGCAAAGCAGCTGCGGTTGAAAAAGCAGGAAATAAAGGTCAGGGCAGGTGGGCCAAAACAGCAGCAGACATAGAACTGGTTCTATATATGCTCTCTGTCTGCTGCTCTTCGGAACTACCAGTTCTACAGAGGTGGACAGAACTGGTAGAATCCCACCCCTGCTTGCAACTAATGTCAAAAACAAATTTTAAAAAGTTTTTTCAATACATAAAAAGCAAGAAAAAAGTCAAAGAAACAATCAGTTCACTAATGAAAGAAGGTGGCAAGGAAGTAAAGGGCAGCAGAGAAAAAGCAGAACTGTTTAACTTATTCTTTCCATCTGTCTTCACACAAAAAGAAAATACAAACCAATTTACCAAAAAACAAAACTGTAAAAACAGGCTAGGAATGCAAATTAAAATAAGCAAAAATAAGGAAAGAGAACATCTGTCAGCTCTAGGTGGATTGAAAACTCAAGGTCCTGACATCCCAGAGTTTTGAAGAAACTGGCAGATTTGATCTCAGAACCTTTCAACACCATCTTTCAAATTTTGCACCAAGTGAGAAATCAAAAAAGTTCTTAACCAATCTAGCTGGCAACTTTGTTGCTCAAAAGGTAGAGGACAGAACTAGAGGGACAACCATACTGGACTTAATTTGTACAATTAGAGAAGAAGTGATAGAGGGAGTTGGAACTTCAGGAACCTTGGGTGAGAGTGACCATGTTATACTAGAATTCAACATAATGCAAACACAAGCAATAGAAGATAATGATACCAGAGTCCTAGATTTTAAAAGAACTGATTTTAACAAACTCAGAGAGAACTTGGGAAATATCCCTTGGATAAAAATCCTAAAGAGAAAACAACCCAAGAATCTTGGGAAATTTTGAAAAATATGATCATAAAAGCCCAGACTAGCACAATACCACTGAGAAAGAAAACAAGAAATCCAAGAAGAAACCCGAATGGCTGTGCAAAGATCTCTCTGACAAATTGAAAGGCAAAAATGACAAGTACAAAAAATGGAAAGAGGAATACATAACTAAGGCAGAATATCAGCAGATAGCCAGAATCTGCAAAGACGAAGTCAGGAAAGCAAAGGCTCAGAATGAACAAAGACACACAACAAAAGTCAAATTAATAAAGTTTCTTCCAAAATATAAATAACAAGAAAAATATCAAGGAAACATTCTCTCCACTAAAGAGAGAAGACATCAAGGAAGTAACAGGCAACAGAGAGAAAGCAGAGCTGCTTAACTCATTCTTTGCATTGGTCTTCACACAAAAAGATAACTTCACACAAAAACATAACTGTATAAGACAGACCAGGAATAAAAGTTAAAATAAGCAAAAAAAAAAAACAGTAAGAGAACACCTGTCTGATCTTGATGAAAACAAATCACTGGGGCCTGATGGATTACATCCCAGAGTTCTAAAGGAGCTGGCAGAAGTCATCTCAGAACCACTGCACCACATCTTTTAAAAATCCTGGAGCACCAGGGAACTACCAGAGGACTGAAAAAGAGCTGATGTGGCTCCCATATTGAAAAAACGAAAAAAAAAAAAACAGACCCAAGATGGAATGGGACTTTTTGTCTCCTATCCTTGGCCAGGTCTCCTTCTCCGCCAATTTTCCTCCTCGGATGATTTTCCTCTGACTTTTCTCCTTGGCTGACACGCCCTTGCCCATTTGCCTTGGAGGGAAGGTGGAGAGAAACAAAAGAAAGGAAGGAAGGAAGGAAGAAAGAGAAAGATGGAAGGAAGGGAAACAAGATATGGATGGAAGGTGGGAGGGAGGGAGGGAAAAAGGAGAGGAAGGAAGGACCACAAACACCTGGCAGCTTCAGAGGATACTTTGAAATGGCACAGCAATCCAGGGCTGGAAGGGACCTCCGAGGTCATGTAGTCCAACCCCCTGCTCCAGCAGGAGACCTTATGTCATCTGGGTTATTTTGGTGACTCTAACACAGAGAAGAAATTCCCAGAAAAGGAAAGGAGTTCACTAGGCAAGGCTGCCATGCAGAGGAAGGCAGAGATAGTCCTTAATTTACGACAACAATTGAGCACAAAATTTTGGCTGCTAAGCAAGAGCTTTCACCCACTTTATGACCGATCTTGCCACCATTGTTAAGTGGGTAGTTGCAGCTGTTAAGTGAGTCACACAGTCACTAAGTGAATCTGGCTTCCCCAAATCTCCATTGCAAAGCGAGACAGCTGTTAAGTGAGCTTTCACCTTAAATTTTTTTTATTTTTTTATTTTTATTTTTATTTTTATTTATTTATTTATTTTTAATTACATTTATATGCCGCCCTTCTCCGAAGACTCAGGGCGGCTTACAATTTTTTGGGATACAACCCAGTGTGCTCAGCAATAGCCTTCCTTCCATTGTATATGCCTGCTTATTACTAAGCGGCCTTTTTACAAAGTCAGCTTATTGCCCCCAACAATCTTGGGTCCTCAATTTACCTACCCCGAGAGGATGGAAGGCTGAGTCAACCTTGAGCCTGGTGGGATTCGAACCTACAGTAATTGTAGACAGCTGGATCTTAAGAGCAGGCATTTAACAGCCTGAGCCACCATCTGACGTAACTTTAGGTAAGTAAATACGGCATCGGCCATTTAACAACCATGTGATCCACTTAAGAGCTGCAACTACTCACTTAACAATGGTGGCAAGATCGGTCGTAAAGTGGGTGAAAGCTCTTGTCCTATGTTGAGGACTATCTCTGCCTTCCTCTGAATGGCAGCCTTGCCTAGTAAACTCCTTCCCTTTTCTGGGAATTTCTCCTCTGCGTTAGAGTCACCAAAATAACCCAGATGACATAAGGTCTCCTGCTGGAGCAGGGGGTTGGACTACATGACCTCAGAGGTCCCTTCCAGCCCTGGATTGCTGTGCCATTTCAAAGTATCCTCTGAAGCTGCCAGGTGTTTGTGGTCCTTCCTTCCTCTCTTTTTCCCCTCCCTCCCTCCCCTCCGCCATCCATCTATCCCTTCCCTTCCCTCCCTCTTTCTCTTTCTTTCTTTCTCTTTTTTCTCTCTTTTTCTCTTTTTTTCTTTCTCTCCCCCTCCCCCATACTCTTCCCTTCCCTTACTTAGTCCCTCCCCTTCCTTCTCCTAAAAAGCCATTTGGTTGTAGCTCCTCCCCCAAACCCCACCTCCAAGCCACCTCACTGTGGCTTATGGCTGTCGGCATTGGCAGATAGCCGACTGGTTGGTGGCTAACTGTCCCAGGTGGCGAAAAACTGAGGACGAACCATGCTTCAGCAAATCAGCCATGCTGAAGCACATGGGACAGAGAGGAACAATAGCCGAGGACAAAAGTCAGAGGAGAATCACCCAAAGAGGAACATTGGTGGAGAAAGAGGAGCGGCCAAGGGTAGGAGACGAAAAGTCCCAGACCAATCAGCCTAACATCCATACCTGGGAAGATACTAGAAAAGATAATAAGAAATCAGATCTGCCAGCATCTAGAAATGGGTAAACATCGGTTTATTAAAAACAGATCATGCGAAACCAATCTTATTTCATTCTTCAACATAGTGACTAAATTAAAAGACCAGCAAAATACTGTGGACATGATATACTTAGATTTCAGCAAGGCATTTGACAAAGTAGACCACAACCTACTTTTTGGTAAGCTAGAAAAGGTGGGATAGATATCACCACCAGATAGATTTGCAACTGGCTGATAAAACGTACCCAAAGAGTGGTCCTTAATGGGTCTAAGTTTACATGGAGGTAAGTAAGCAGTGGGGTGCCACAAGGTTCCGTCTTAGCCCAGTACTCTTCAATATCTTCATTAATGACATAGATGAAAGAATAGAAGGGGAACTTACCAAATTTGCAGACGATACTTAGCTGGCAGGAATAGCTAACACCCAAGAAGATAGGCTGAAGATCCAGATGGACCTTGACAGACTTGAACACTGGGTCCTATCTAACAAAATGAAATTCAATGTAGAGAGTAAAGTCTTACACTAGGCAAGAAAAACCAAGAAAAATCTGTTCGTTTTTCTTTCTCAGTGGTATTGTGCTGGTCTGGGCTTTTATTATCATACTTTTCAGAGTTTCCCAAGATTCTTGTGTTGTTTTCCCCTTTAGGATTTTCATCCAAGGAATCTTTCCCAAGTTTTCTCTGAGTTTATTAAAATCAGCTCTTTTAAAATCTAAGTCTCTGGTATCATTATGTTCTATTGCTTGTGTTTGCATTATGTTGAATTCTAGTATAACATGGTCACTCTCACCCAAGGTTCCTGCAGTTCCAACTCCCTCTATCACTTCTTCTCTAATTGTAAGAATTAAGTCCAGTATGGTTGTCCCTCTAGTTCCCTCCTCTACCTTTTGAGCAACAAAGTTGTCAGCTAGATTGGCCAGGAATCTATTCAATTTCTCACTTGGTGTGGAATTAGTCTTCCAATTGAAGTCAGGGTAATTGGAGTCCCCCATTTCTATTGTAATGTGTTTCCTACGTATATCTGTTAGTTGGTTAGCAAAAGGGACATCTGTTTTTTCTTCTTGATTGTGTGGCCTATAGTATTGTATACTACTATATTGGCCTATAGTATAGTATACTATGGCCATGTCATTCTTTTTGTGTTTTATATTAACCCGTACACATACTAGGAGGTTTGATTTCATGCATTTCTGTAGCAATATAATGGTCCTTTACATACAGTGCAACTCAACCTCCTCTTTTATGGAGTCTGGTTTTTTTGAACAGTTTGTATCAGGGGTGGGGTTCAAATTTCTTAACAACCGGTTCTGTGGGCGTGGCTTAATTTGTGGGTGTGACTTGGTGGTCATGTGACTGGCTGGGTGTGGCTTGCTAGCTGGGTGTGGCTTGGTGGTCACATGACTGGATGGGTGGGTGTGGCCAGCTCTAAGTCATTTGCATGGATGTTGCCTGTATGGGCCAGGCGGAAAGAAAAATCCAACCTCTATGCAGGTGTGTGTGTATGAGAGAGAGAGAGGATGAGAGGGAGGGAGGTTAGTTTTTAAAAAAGCCCAGAGGAGGGAAAAAGATAAAGTTGTGCCAAAGAAATCCCAGGGCAGGGGCAAGGAAAGAAAAGTAATCCCTGCTCTGAAAAGAGAGTACCCTCCCAAACCAGCTTTGCTGGCTGGAGAATTCTGGGAGTTGAAGTCCACAAGTCTTAAAGTTGCCAAGTTTTGGGACCCCTGTTGTAAATGATCTTCCAGTTCAAAAACTGCCAACAGCTTTTATTTCTACTGAGAGATTTGGCAGGGAAGAGAGAGAGAGAGAAGGAAACTTCCACTTGTAAATCAACTCTCCTAAGCCTGAAGGCTATTTCTTCACCACCTTTCAGTGCACAGCCTTTTGAAAACACCCAACACCCAAGGTCGCTGCCCATCCCACCTGGCATACGGATGAAGCAAGGAGGCTCAGTGCTCCCCCCACTGCTTGCCTGCTAAACATCCAAGCAACCCTGGGCAGCTTAGTGAGACATAAGAGAGTGCTCCTGCACATGTGCAGAGAGCTGCAGGGTGATGGCCAGGCTCCAAAAGATATTGGAGCTGGTGCATTTTTCCTGCTTCTATTGCAGCTGTCTTGGGCAAGGTGTGTTAAATTGGCGGCAATTGAGCCAAACGTCTTCCAGCTCTTCAAGATTGAGTTTAAGAGCGCCCCATGGAAGAAGGCGAGAGCAAGGCAGGAGTGTATCCCTCCGCAAGGAGTGTGACGGGAGGCAGACATCGGGCCTCAGAGGAAAAGAGGAGGCGAAGCCCTGGCTGTCACCTGGGAGAGGACCACAGAGGGACATGTCACATGCCCCTGTCACCCTCGCAGTTGCAACTTTTGCTCTCGGCTTCTTCCATGGGGCACTCTTAAACTCAATGTTGAAAAGCTTGCAAGTCCCCCGCCCATCTGAAGTGGCTCCTGGGCAAAAGAGAGAAGCAGGATTCAACCGGGCTGCTTCTTTGCTGCCCAGGAGCCATTTCTGATGGGAGAGGGACTTGCAAGCTTCTCGCTGTGCCAGGAGAGGCTCGCTTGCTGTCCCAGCTCGAGCAGCAGGTGAGAGAAGCAGCTGCGCTGACATGGCCAGAGCCAACAGGAGCCTCTCCATGTGTTCCCTGGTGGAAGGCAAGTGGTGGGGTGGTGGGGTAAAGGCGACCGGCAGCGGCGGCAAAACGCAAGTGGCGTGGGGGGGAAGGGGCAAAACAAAAGGCAAGTGGTTGGGGGAAAGGCAACTGGGGCTTGCACTCACACAGGGATATCATCAGATCAGGCAGGGCCGCAGCGAAAGGCAGCAATAGCTGGTCTGGCGGGTGGGCAAAAGCAGGCTGCAGGCATGTCGCACATGTGCACAATGTTGCGCATGTGCGATAGGGACTGACTGGGCAGGGAATGGAGAAGTGGGTGGAGAGGGGTGGAGCCAGCCAGAGGCCCCATTTACCAGTTCTCTGAACTATGGAGAATCATAACAACCGGTTCTACCAAACCGCTCCGCCCCTGGTTGTATCCTTCTATCAGTATGTTCCAGTCATGGGTTTCATCCCACCAAATCTCTGTTATTCCAACTATATCATATCTGCCTTCATGTATTAATAGTTCAAGTTCACCCTGTTTGTTTCCCAGACTTTGTGCATTTGTATATAGGCACTTGAGATTTGTTTTGTTTGGCTCTGGGTATGTTTCCTATGTCTCTTATTTGGTGTTTGAGTTTGTCTTCCTTCCCATCCCTCCTTACTTCATTATTTGACTTGCTTTCTAGGTGTTTTTGCTTGGAATTAGGTCCTGGAGATCCTAAAGATTGGTCACTCTCCCCACTCAATTTTAGTTTAAAGCCCTCCTGATAAGCTCAGCCAGGCATTTTCTGAAAACATTTCCCCCAGTTTTTGTGAAGTGAAGACCATCCCTTGCTAGAAGCCCACCATGGAGATAGTACAGACCATGGTCCAGGAATGCAAAGTTTTTTTGGCAACACCAACACTTTAGCCAGTAGTTCACTTCTAGAATTCTTTGGTCTCTTACTGGATGTCGTCCTTTCATTGGCAGTACAGATGAAAAAAAAAACTACTTGTGCCACTAGTAGAAAAGGGTAGTAATCTGTGGCTTTTATTATTTTGGTTAGGTTCTCAGTCACATCTTTGATTTTTAGCTCCAGGAAGACAATATAGCTCTCTGGATTGACTGGTCTACAGATGGCTGGTTCTGTTCCCTTGAGAATTGAATCTCCTATCACCAAACATTCATCTTTTATTTCCTAGGGTGGTTTGGGGTATTTTTCTATCTATCTCAAAACATTTGATGGTGCTACTTTTTTAGGGACATTTAATGATACTTCTTTGCTATGTATCTGCATGTTTTCTTCCACAGAAAGTCCATGACATTTATTGCTTAGCACCTGTGGGCAACCCTGGAAACAGCGAAGTACTGGCCTGCAGTGCCTCTCCCAGTGAAAATGTAGCTCATGAGGGCTGCATGTGGCCTTCCTGGGCTTTGCTCTCGACTGCAACAGCCTCCTGTAGCCCTCTGCCAGTGAAAACAGAGTTCACACGAACTTTGTTTTCACTGACAGAGTGCTAGCAAAACAAACTATAGCAAAAGTGGCATTTGATCACACGAGTGATATCACTGGCCACACCCACTCTGACCATGCCCACCCCGGCCCCCTGAGGTCAAACAGGGGTGGGCCGATGCAGCCCTCAATGAAATCGAGTTTGACATCCCTGGTCCAGAAAGAGGACATTCTCTGTTGCTGGCAAAGTCTTTACTGGAAAGAGAAGTTGGCAAAGCTTCTTGAGCTGCTGAAATAAAATCTTCAGTTTCTTCTTCTTATTATTTCAAGAACAACGTAATCCTGAGACATTAAAAGGGGTGGGGGATAAAGCAGGAAGAAAAAAATGGGGGAAAGGGATTAAGATTCTAATAATCTTTTGTCATATTGTGTAATGAGAATTACTCTGGATTTGTAGAAAGCAAGAGAAAGGGAGGTGGCTTAGAAAAGAGGGCAGCATGGAAAAAAAACAAAAATAAGGTCATGAGGAAAAAGTGAAACCTTTAAAAAACACAGAGAGGGGATCTAAAACATATTTAGTAATCTCTTTTATATTCTGAAATTGTATAAAACTTCGGGGGGGGGCGGGCTTTGTTATTCATCTAAACATTAGGATCTATAGCATTGCTCTTTCGTTTTTCCTGGGTCTTGTTTTGGCGCTCCCCTTGCCCGTCCCCCAGATGAGCCTGATTTTACATTTTCTTTAATTGTACAGATGATTCTGCAAAATCCCCTCCAAATATTGCAAACATGCTATCCAGTGGTGAGATTCAGCCGGTTCTCACCGGTTCAACCAAACCGGAGCTAACTTTTTGTGCAGTTCAGCGAACTGGCTGAAAATAATGTGCAAGAGAGGGTTTTTTTCTTCTTCCTTCAGTAAACAGCTCTGGGTAGACAGCCAAGGACCACTTAACAGGCAAATACTTAGTTGCAATAACAAAACCACAGGAATGCAGCCAGCACAGGCCTTGAATAAACAATAGAAACCGACAGGATTAGGGCAGGGAAACACTCAGGAAACCCATCAATGACTCATCTAGGGATGTGATTAACTTCTTCGCTTCAGAAAAAAGGACAAGATTACAAACATTTTCATTATAAAGGGAATTAAGTAAAACTTCTATGGAGTTCCCCAAGATTTTTTTCATAGCTGCTGCATTGTTGGCTACTTCTTGTTTCTTCCTGCGGGGAAAAGTTATAGGATGTGACAATGATGCAACTTGATCATATGGGCCCTGAATTTAACATGTGGTCCAGCCAGTTGTATTGCTTCTGCTGTGAAGCACCCAATTTAGAACACAGAGAACATAGAATAATAGAATTGGAAGGGACTCAGAGGTCTTCTAGTCTAACTCCCTGCTTGATCAGGAGACCCTATATCATTTCAGACAAATAGTTATTCCATCTATTTTTGAAAGCCTCTAGTGATGGAGCACCCACAACTTTCGAATGCAAGCTATTCCATTGGTTGATTGGTCTCACCCTTAGGAAATTCTTCCTTAGTCCTAGGTTGCTTCACTCTTTGGTTTAGTTTCCACTCATTGTTACTTGTCATGCTTTTTGGTGCTTTAGAAAATAGATTGACCCCCTCATTTTTGTAGGAGCCCCTCAAATATTGTAGCAGTGCTATTTTATTATGCTACTTTATTGTGAGTTGTGAGTGCCATTTTATTGTGAGTTGGGGAAATCTTTGGCAAAAATGATTAAGTGGAAAAAGGGCATGGTTGAATTTGCTTTTTAAATCCTGTCAGCACTTCTCTAGATAAAAAGTGAAAGATCATTAAAAATATCACAAGTATTGTACAGCTGGGACCATTTTTGCATTGTCAGTTTGAAACAATCTCAAAATTTCCAATGGAAAGAGCACATAAAAGAGGCATGGATGACTTTCCTACCTTTCTGTAATTAACTAGGTTGTGCCAAGTTTGATGAAAGGTGGGTGTCTCAGCTCTCTTCTTCCTGAGATCTTCTGCTTTTTGTACCCTGGTGCCTCCACCTTTCTGTCTTAATGTAACTGCTTAATGATTTCTGCTGCCATTGCCTGTCAGTCACATGGATGTGTTTACCTGATGTTTTCTCACATAACCCTGGCATGTGAGACAGATAAAAATTTCACAGGCTATGCCATCACTGAAGAATAAACCAAAAAGTAGAGAAAAATAAAGTGAATAAAAATGAAATAAATGCAGTAGTGTAAGGCATGTGACAAGGCAGTCAGCACCCCTTCTCCTTTAGAAGGACATCATTCTCACAAATAATTCATTTTTTGTTAGATGTTTATTCGATCTTGATTACTTTATAAGGAACTCAAGGTGGAGAACTTATCTAATATTCCTTCCTCCTCTTAGTTTCCCCACAACCACAATCTAAGAAGTGGTTTGGGCTGGGAGAGAGTGACTGGTCACTCAGCCATTTTTTCAAGCCTAAAATGAGACTAGAACTCAGAGTCTCTTGGTTTCTAGGCCAGCACCTTAACCACTACTTTGTTTAAAAGGGAGGAAGGAATGGCAAAATAACAAGAATTGCATGTGAAAACAAGGTTGGAGGAAACCAACTTTTAAAGCTGCAAACATCACAGATAACATTTCAGAATAATCTATTTATTTATTTATTAATGGGACTTATATGCCGCCCCATCTCCGAAGACTAGGCTCACAAATAAAAACAAGAACAACAATAAATAATTAAAAGCAGATTAAACTAAATAAGCCCCATTACAATTACAAATTCATCCCATAAAAAACTATCCCCAAAAAACCATCCCCTCCCAAACAAATCACAACCTGGATTGGTTAAACAACCAGGTCTTCAGGTCATGGCGGAAGGTGCGGAGGTCAGGGGCCAGGAGGAGCCCCAGGGAAGTTGGTTCCAGAGGTCTGGGGCCGCTATAGAACAGGCTCGTTGTCGGGGGACCGCCAGCCGACATTGGCCAGCCGACGGGACCCCAAGGAGTCCTTGCCTATGTGCTTGCACAGGGCAGTTGGCATTCTCCCATAGAATGATGCAAAAGACAAGAGAGATTGTAGCAAATTACAATCTGAGAGTGACTTGTTAGTAGGAAAGGAGACTAGAATGAGCAGTAATATTTTACAAGATGCATCAAATCTGAAGTCAAGATGTTTGTTATTTGCACAAGGCAAGTATTCTTTTTATTTGAAAACTACTTGCTCCAGCGAGGTGAGTGGCCAGGCATGATAAGGAATGGCTGCGAGTAGCTGGGTGTGGCAAGGAGAGGCCAGGTGAGGCAAGGTGCCCCTCGACATGAATGACATCGAGTTGGTCACGCCCACCCAGTCACATGACCACCCAGCCACACCTACCCAGCCAGTCATTAGGGCAGAGAACTGGTTGTTAAGTTATTTGAATTCCACCACTGGTGCTATCTATGTGTGCAATGCAGTCTAAGAAGAAGGAAAAAATGCAATTTAAAAAAACCCCTCTCTGTGTACTGCTTAAATGGTGGGTGCTGGGGGCGAGACTGATTATGCTGATTTGGGTATTTAGGAATGAGGTTACCTTGAAAACATAGAGAGAATTTTAAACTATTGGAAAAAATATTCATTCAGGAATCAGACATCAAGTTTTTATTTTCTGGAAGGATTTAGCACTTTTCTGTATGTAAATTTCTGTGACTTACAGAGACAATAACATGTGATGGCCTTCTATTGTCAGGGAATCTTGCACAGGGCATTCCATTGCACAGTTGAGAGAGATCTTGGAAAACCGAAGTATAATTGTCTCCTGCGAAGACAATTACAGGTAATTGTGAGCAGCAAAATAATAAAAATTACAGAAATAATGCAAGATTATCTTCTGCAAAAACCTCAACAAAACAGTTTCTGCTTTATTACTTGGTAGATATTATTGTTATTTTAATCAACAAGTATCAATCATTGTAATTTTTAAGGATACTGTTTAAACTAGAGTTTAAATAATAAAAGAAAAGGAATAAAAGTTATATCCATGGCTCCCCCCTAACAAATCAACCTTCCCAGAGGTTACAATAAATCTTATAAAAATGATTCCATTATATAGTTATAATGTGAACATATGCAGAATCAGATAAACAAAATGTAGATTGGGAGGGGTATCAAAGTTTTTGTAAATAGTGTTTCCATCAGCTTATTAACATGGTGTTATGAGGATAAAAAATTAAAGATTGAAATGTATTTTTGAATTATGTGTCCCATACTTGAGGCTTCCAATCACATAAAGAATAAGGGGATGATCTGGGAGGAAAGGGACAGTCAAACATATCACTATTCATACAAATCATTCAAAGATAGTGTGACCCCAAACTCAACCTTAAGTGGTAGGTGTAGGTTGACATGATGGAAAGACATAATTAATTTTATGTCTCTGGGGAAGGTTTAATGCTGCATTCAGTTGAATTGAATTATTTTTCTCATGTGAAGTAGCAGGTTTTCCTGATTGTTCTGTATTTTTTCTTTGCTTTTTGTTTGCTCTTTGTCTATTAAAATGGAAATTTTGACAAAATTAAACTTTCATAAACTATATTCAATAAGGGTGCCTAAAGTGTCCTATTCTACTTGTATCAATAACTAGAAACTTTTAGTAATACATAGACATTGATAAATTAGATCAATACATCTTCTGTATAGATGTAGACTTGCCATATTTATTTATTTTATTTTATTTATTAAATTTGTTACCCATCTTGCCACTGTATTGTGGATTAATATGTGTATTTTGTTACTGTTTTACAACAGGCCGGCACAGTTACTTCAGTGTACTAGAAACCCCAACCACACCACGTGCACAGTTTGTTCCTGAAATCATGGTATTGTTGTTAGCTAAATATAATATTGAATGAAGTATAATATATAATCTATAAAGAGGAAACTAGAGAAGTAGAAGATGGTAATAAGGAAAATCTTAGTTAATCTTTGGTTTGCATTAGTGTAGAGATATTGCATACACTGTGTGGATTTACAAAATAAAAATGAAATGATTAGAAGTGATTTATATCTTTCCAAAAATAATCAAAATATTCTTATTAGAGGCTACTTCCAAATGTGAGGGCTATGTCTATCAGAGATCAGAGCCATCACAAGTCTTCCATTTGATAACATGAACCTTCAGACAATCTTTGCCATCTAAATCAATTAACATCTGAGTTTAATGAGCTCAGCTTTTGATCCTGAGGCTGCCGTTCATCTGTGGCCATCAGTAGTTGGATCTCAGAGCAGGGGTGGGATTCAAATTTCTTAACAACCCGTTCTGTGGACGTGGGCTAATTTGTGAGTGTGGCTGGCTGGTCATGTGACTGGGTGGGCGTGGCTTGCTGACTGGGCATGACTTGGTGGTCATGTGACTGGCTGGGTGTGGCTAGGTGGTCGTGTGACTGGCAAACCAAATATAAGTGGTCCTCACTTAATGGTCAGTTGCTTAGCAAGTGCTCTAATTTACGACTGACCTCCCCAGAGCTACTTGATCTATTTTTGGTGTTTTGACAGCAATGCACACACACAAACATGCACACACACACACACACACACACACACAAACACATATGAATAGTTACAACATCCCACACAGTCTTGTGACTGAGGTTTTCTATGTTTTTTGCCAGTTTCCAACAGTTCCTTCTGGTTTCCGGTTAAAAATGCCCATTGGGGAAAATGGACTTGTTTAACAACCACAGTGTTTGCTTAATGACCACAAGATTCACTTAATGACCATGGTGTTTGCCTAACCTGGGGTCTGCAACCTTAAACACTCAAAGAGCCATTTTTCTGTTTTCTTTTACACATATCTCTCTCTCTCTGTGTCTCTTCCTTTCTCATCTCTGTTTCTCTTTCTCCCTCTCTCTGTTTCTTATCTCTCTTTCTCTCTCTCATCTATAAATGCTAAGATTGGAAGCTGTTTTTAATAATCCTATTTCTTTGCAATTTTTTTCACACACATTTGTGTATATGTATCCAAGACTCTTTCTTCCTTTCCGATATGTATTCAAAATGGGCAATGATTCTGTCTGTCTGTCTGTCTGTCTGTCTGTCTGTCTCTCTCTCTCTCTCTCTGGGTAGCATCTGTATATGTGTGTTATGGATGTGTATGGATGTGTATATGTTTCACTATTAATGTGTGCCAGTGTACTTACAGTAAAAAAAATGACAATAAAAGTTATCTTATCCTATCTTCCTTCTTTTCTTCCCAACCTCATTCCTCCCCACACCCTATTTTGTGTTGGCTTCCCAGCCAAGTACTTACCAGGTCTGGTCCTGTTTAGCTTTCTAAAACCAATCTACTGAAATAAATACCAAACTAAACTGCTCAATAATTTACCTACTATCACTATCTTGCACCTGATTTCAATGTAAACAGCCAATCTGCAGTATTACTAAATTTTACTAGGCATCTGCTGCATGTTATTTTCTCTTCCTTGATAATCTAGTCTTAGTTGGGAAAAACAGTCTGGAGACACTGGCGAGAACAGCTCAGTGCAGATAAAAGTCGCACGTCTCCCCATGTTCCTTTCTCTGCGAGCAGCCTCATCCCCTCCTCCTCATTTGCGAAGTGCGCCAAGTTTAAAGGTGCTGCGAGAGGCTGCTTGCTGAGAGAGAATATGGGGAGAAGCGTGATTTTTCTCCATGCCAAGAGGGCTGCTCTCTCTCTCTCTCTCTTGACTCCACTCTTGGCATGGAGAAAAGTCAGTGGGAGCAGCAGCCACCCATCACGGGGCTTACGCTGACCATACCTGTGGGGGGTGGGGGATGTAGCAGCAGTGAGGTGGCATTGGCAATGGCAGTGGCAGCAAGGAAGGCAATGGTAATTCTGGAGGTGTCACGGCTTTCAGGACCAGCTCCCCCCGATGATTTATGCAGCCGCACACATGGTACATCGGGGCTTCCAGGCTCTGCTCCCCACAGCTGCTGTCAGTTGTCCTGGACTTGATCAAGGGGCGACTTGCTGACACAAGCCTCTCCACATGTTCCTTCCTGATGCTCTTGATGGAAGAGCAAGAGTTTTTTTTCCTGGCGCAGTGAAATGCAGGATTCAACCTGGCTGCTTCTCTGCTGCACAGGAGCCACTTCCAATGGGAGGGGGACTTGCAGCATTTCACTGTGCCAGGAAACTCTTGCTCTCCCAGTTAGAGCAGCAGGTGAGAGAAGCAGCTGCTAACTTGGCTGGAGCCTACACGAGCCTTTCCATGTGTTCCCTGGCAGAAGGTAAGTGGTGGGGGAAAGGCAACTGGCGGTGGCAGCAAAAGGCAAGTGGGGGGGAAGGCAACCAGTGGTGGTGGCAAAAGGCAAGTGGGGGGAAGGCGACTGGTGGTGGCAGATAGGTGACTGGGGCTTGCAGAGCCTTATTCACCCAGGGAGATCAGTTCAGGCAGGGCTGCAGTGGAAGGCAGGCAGTAATGGCCAGTTGCCAAAAAAGCCAATGCAAAAAAAAAAAAAGCCAAGGCTAAACTAACAGAGGGTTAGAATCAAGATCACATGAAGTGTTAATATCAGTTGATAAGGCCTTGGTAAGACCACATTTGGAATACTGCATCCAGTTCTGGTCACTATAATATTAAAAAAATGTTGACACTCTTAAATATTGCAGACAACAGCCACAAAGATGATAAGGGGACTGGAGGCTAAAACACATGAAGAATGGTTGAAGAATTGGGTGTGTCTAGTCTAGTGAAAAGAAGAACTAGCAGTGTTCCAATATTTGAGGGGCTGCCACAAAGAACAGTGGGTCAACCTATTTTCAAAAGCACTAGAAGGCAATACAAGAAGCAATGGATAGAAATTAATCAAGGAGAGAAGCAACCTAGAATTAAGGAGAAATTAACCTGACATTGAGAACAATGAACTAATGGAATGGGTTGCCTTCAGAAGTTATGGGTGCTCCATCAGTGGAGGCTGTTAATAGAGACTGGATAGCCACTTCTCTGGAATGGTATAGGGTCTCTTGTTTGAGAAGGGGATTGGATTAGAAGATCTCCAAGTTTCTGTTCTGTTCTATTCAGACCTCTGCTTGCCTCCAGAAGTTGTGGGTGCTCCCATCACTGGAGGTTTTCAAGAAGAGATTGAATAGCTATTTGTTTAGAATGGTTTAGACTAGAGTAGGGGGTTGGAGTAGATTTCCAACGTCCCTTTCAACTCTGTTATTCTGTTAATGAGTGGAAAACCAATTAAATATCTTGGAGAACTCCTCCAGAGATGGAGAACATACAACTTTTGCAGGTCAACTATTCCAATGCTGTACAGATGTTATTGTTGGGTAATTTTCTAAATCTGTGTAGATGCATTGTTTCTGCTCCTCATTTCTATGAGAATGGAAAATACTTCTTGATTATCTCTTCTCTGGCACTTGAACCCTGTTATCCCATTTACTCCCCGCCCCCAATTGGCCTTCTTTTCTCCAGGCTGAACATCTGAAATTCCTTCAGCTTTCCGTCACAGAGATGACCTCACATTCATGTATATTCTTTGCTGCCTTCCTCTGAAGTTTTCTAAACTGCCAGATTGTATTACTTCCATCTCATCTTGTGTTTGAAGTCCAGAAAGGAACAGGAAAAAGCAGACCAAGATAATTGCATTAAGAATCACGATGAGTGGTTCAGAAGAGCTGCTGGACAGCTAGTGGAGTAACCAGGCCTACAGAGAACTTGAAATAAGTGATTTCGGTGTTATGCAAACCAGCATTTCTCTGCTAATTATTAAAAAGATTTTTATTGTAAAGGGAGTTGCTTTAAGGAATCCGCTCATTAAAATTAAAACAGCAATGGCTTTTCTTTTCAGGCTAGTGCTGATGCTTGTCCAAAGAAGACCTGCTTTAATAAACAGTAGCAGGGCCATCTGCATAGGGATAAAATAAGTCAAGATGGCTGCAGGTTAAACAGAGTGAGACTTCAATGACATGGGCATAGATACTATGTTGACATTTTTAATCCTGCCTGATGATCCCTGTGAAGAGCAGAAAGGTGCTGGTCTTACACAAAGTCCAAATCATTTTTGAAGATGAACAATTTTAATCACTAATGATATGAATGCTGGAGAGATAGAACCCAGGTGGTTGATGCTATAATGGAGCAATAATTCAGCTGTTTTCCCCATTTGACAGAAGGAGCCTCCCTCCTGGCACTCTAGTAGGAAATGTGACTGTTTGTATCACCTCACTCTTTAATCAAAGCAATATTTGTTTGATCTCTCTCCTTGGTGTTGTTGAGACAGATCATGCAAGACATTTCAGTCTGACTTCTAATACAAGCTTCAACTTACATCTCCATGAAATGCACATTTTCTACAATTATAATAACAAAGGTTCCTTTTCTCCCCCTTTGTGTTGTTTTGATTTCCCTACAGGGGAAGACAGAAGAGTGAATGTCATCAGATTAAGAGAAACTCAACAGATAATATCATTGTGCAATGTAGAGAGCTTCTTTTTATCAGATAATTTTATACCATCAATAAGTTAGAGTCTCTGCTTTTCTAAGTGTCAAGTTTTTGTTCTATTTTATTACTATTTTGTTCTATTTTATTGTGTGCATCATTGTTGCTGCTGCTAGTAAAGGTAATAAAATATTTTAATACAATATTAATTTATATTTTATTCCATTTTCTCTGACCCCCCATTATGCCAAGCAAGACAATCAAGAATGGTTATTATGTATGTGTGAGAGGCTAGGTAGGAATTTGAGCATAGGTCTCTCTAACTCTTGGCAAGCTATTGTCCTCTTCTGCTTCAACTCTAAATTAAAATTGAAGGTCTGAAAAAGCCCTTGCCTTTCTTAGTGATTGGCTTCCTTGCAAAATTTTATAACCATCCTTAGCAGGGGAAAAACAAGAGGAAAATATCCACCATATTTGAACTGAATCCTTGAACAAGGAAGTCACACAGAATGCTGAACAAAGAAGAAACCCATTTTGATATCAGAATAGAATATAGACCTGAATTTTTCTTGTTGGGAATTAATGTGGGAAAATACAACAAAGATATAGTATATTTAATAATCCATGTAACCACAGCTGCAAGATTAGTTTATGCCCAAAAATGGAAATGTAAAGAAACTCCAGGTGAAATAGAAATAATTAGGAAAATTTGGATCTGTGCAGAAATTTGGTACAAGAATTACAAAATAAGGATGATTCTGATTATTATAAAATATGGGGAAAGTTTTATCACTGGTTGGAAACCAGGAAAGATCAAAAAATATTTTAAAAGACTAATGTTTATGTATATATTATATATTATGTATATAAAATGTAAATATGTATTATTCTTTATATGTATTAGCAATGTAAGACAACTAGGTGTGTCAGGATGATTGCACCACGTCCATTGTTTTTAAATGTCTTTTTCTTTTTTGTGTGTTTGTTCAATAAAAATAAAAAAAAAACCAACTGGACTTCCTTTGTTTTTCCTTGAAGGCGATTCGCTTTTTATCCAGGAGGCTTCTTCTGTTCGGCTGGATGGTGGAGGCTGGAAGGATTTATATTCCTTGCAATCTTTCCATTCCCCACCATTCGGTCGGACCTGGAGAAGCTTCTTGGATGACAAGCGAAACATCTTCAAGCAAAGTAAAGAAAGTTCAGGTACCTTTTGAAAAAGCACCCCCCCCCACCTGCAAAAAAAAAGAACACAGCACCAGTGAGACCATACTTGGAATCCAGCTCTGTCACCACAATAAAAAAAAGATGCTGAGATTCCAGAAAGCGTGCAGAGAAGAATAACAAGGGTTGTTCAAGGATAAGGGTTCTGGAAACTAAATTGTATGATGAACAGTTGAGGGAGCTAACTGTTGAAGAGAAAGATTAAGATTCACATGGTAACGGTCTTCCAGCACTTGAAGCTGTCACAAGAAGAAAGGGTCAACCTGTTCTTCAAAGCTCCAGAGGCCAGGACAAGAAATAATGGTTGGAAGCTTATTAAATAGAGATCCAACCTAGAACTAAGGAGAAAATTCTTGACAATGAGAATTTGTCAATAAGAATAAAAAAATATAGTTTACCTCCTGCAGGTGTGGGTGCTCCACTGCTGGAAGTTTTCAAGAACAGACTGGACAATCATTTGACTGGGATGATGTAAGGTCTCCTACCTTGAGCAGGGGTTGGACTAGAAGACTCTGAAGTCCTTTCCGGTTCTACTATTCTATGTTCCAAAACTCCAGCTCTTTGGGGCAAGGAAGGTTGCAAAGCCAGAAGTGAAACCCAGAGCAAACTATGGCATTTCCTGCTTTGATTGATTAAGCAAACTCACACACTTTGTCATGTAAGGGGATCAGAGTATAAGAAAGTTAGAGGAACCCTGTTTAAAACAGGAATTAGGAGAGGAAAGGTGTTCAAAAGATCTAGTGAATGGTCTGGACATGAACTAGATTTGTTTTGGTATCTTTTCAGTCATTAACTATTATGGCTAGCATTCTTTATCTGGCTTTTGCACACTACATGTAAGGACCAAGAATGAACTTTTGAAAATTGGGTATTTCAAAAGGAATTCTTTATTGAAGAGGAAGAAAGCAAGTCAACATTCAAAGCAGGTTCTGATATCATTCTGGGCATGCAGCTCAGATAAAGGGAGTTAGAAACCCTCCCCTTAGTCCGATTTGGATTTCGCCAATACACAGAAGCAAACATGTTATTTATTTATTTATTATTTATTTATTTATTCGACTTGTATACCGCCCTACTCCCTAAGGACTCAAGGCGGCGAACATTAAAACAGAGCAAATTTACAGTAAAAACAATTAAATAAAACAAGCCAAATACATTAAAACATTAAAAAATTAAAACCCTCGCCGAATACATTAAAACATTAAAACAAGCTGAATACATTAAAACATTAAAAAATTAAAACCCTCCCCGGGTCATTCCAGGCCGGCCTGTTGAAACAACCACGTCTTCAGGTCTCGGCGGAAGGAGCAGAGGTCAGGGGCCAAATGGAGATCCACAGGGAGTTGATTCCAGAGGGCGGGTGCTCCCACGGAGAAGGCCCTGGCCCTGGGAACCGCCAGCCGACAATGCCTGACCGACAGTATCCCAAGGAGGCCCCTCCCATGAGAGCGAACAGGGCGATCAGAAAGTGATGCTGGCAGGAGGTGTTCCCACAAGTGCCCTGGACCCAAGCCATTTAGGGCTTTATAGGTTGTTACTAACATCTTGAAGGCAACCCGGGAGACAACCAGCAACCAATGCAAGCCGCGCAGGAGGGGTGTAACATGGGAGTATTGGGATACTCCCATCACAGCCCGCGTGGCTGCATTCTGCAACAGCTGTAACCTCCGGGTCATCCGCAAGGGCAGCCCCATGTAAAGAGCATTGCAGTAGTTGATTCTGGAGGTGACGAGCTCATGAGTAACCATTTGTTATATTCCCCTCGCCTCTGAGAACGTAGCTAAGAAGAGATTCCCAGAAAGTTTCTTTTGGAATTGGCCCCTTCTCCTCTTGCCATCTCTCAGAGAGTGAGAAGTTTCCAGGCATCTGGGGCACCAGGCAATGGTTGTCAATCATGTAACAGATCATACAGATTCAGTACAAGAGTTAGGATATTCAGGTTACATCAAAAAGAATTACTTGTAACAACCGCCCCCTTCTTCTTCCATTGAAGAATGGCAGATACATGGATCTGACACTACAGCAGTTCTGTAGGGCATTGTGCGTTCTACTGGTCATTTTATAAGAATATTTGCCATAATATGGGGGTCTGAACTTCATTTCTGATAGAAATGGCCATTAAAAATTTCCTTAAATCCAAACCCATCATTCTTGGCAAAATTTGAGTTTGCAAACTGTTGTACATAATCATTCCTAATGTTTGCTTCTGATGTTTGCAGTTATTTCATGATTTTTTCCCCATTAAATTTATTATAAATTTATTTTAACTCATGTATGAATACCCAGGCTTTCCTGTTTCTTGATATTCTCGTTCTTTTCAGGTTGCTTCTTTTCAATAATGCTAAAAAAATGTGAGATTCAATAAAATTGTTGAAACTACTCTTTCTTGTTATTTAGAAACAGGCATTATAATTCTTACTGAGCTTCATCCAGCCAGTTTCATTCAGTATGCAAAGATACTGTAGAGAAGTGAATTATTTAATATACAGCCCCTTCTCCATCTCACCCACCGGTGATGGCCAGCGCAATGCCTCCTGCCCCCATTCGTGTTCCACCACCAGTTGCCTGGAGCCCTTGGGGGGGTTTGCCATGCTACCTGCTTTCCAGCTCAAGCCCATCTCCTCTCGCTTCCCCAAAGCATCCCTTCACTAACCTGCTTTCCAGCTCCGTTCTCCACTACTGGGTGCAGGGCAACAAAAGAAGACTGTGTAACTAAACGGTAAAAAAACAGGATACTTTGGGGAAAGCTAGGGGAGTTGGGCAGGAGTTGGAAAGCAGGTGGCAAGGGTGAGACAGTGAAGGGGCTGCTCTGGTTGCTGCTGCCTCACTCCGCCAGCATCAGGGCTCTGCAGGTACGGCAGCCAAGAATACTGTTGGGGCTTCATCCTCAACACTCCCCCCCACTGCCTCGTTTTGTCCTCCACCCACTCACTGTCTCATTTTGTCCTTCACCCACCAACCGCCTCATTTTGTCCTCTACCTCCCCCACCACCTCATTTCATCCTCCACCCCCACCTCATTTTGTCCTTCACCCTCCCACCACCTTGCTTTGTGGCCATGGAACCCCCCTACCCACCTCATGTCGGCAGCAACCAGACAGAATGGGCAGGTGGACAGCTGCACGGGCTCTTAAGTAGGGCTTACTTTAGGGGTAGGGCTAATATTCGGCACAGGTGTGAAATAAGCTAGGGCTTATTTTGGGGTAGGTCCTATTTTGGGGGAAGCACTGTACTATGGGGACCATGCACGAGATATATGCACAAGAAAGTGATAAAGAAGGATGGAAGCTTGGGAAGAAGCTGCATTGAAACCCCTAAGTGGAGATTACCCTAAGTGCCTTGGGGAGGCAGAGCCCTGTGATGACCAACTGAAACCTGATGATTATTCAGGGTTGGCAAGAAAGACAACTGGGAGGAGAAATTGTTTGCAGTAACCTTTACCCAGGGGAGCCAAGACAACAGCCTGAGGGAAACCTGCACTGAAGAGGAGGGGGGAGCAGTGCTGTTCAAGTCAGATCACAATGGTGTACTCATCGAACAAACTATCAAATTCTTAAAAGGTGCCTTCAACAATCTCTGAGCCTATGAAGCCCTAGGTCAGCTGGCACCGCTGCCTGCTTAACTAGTGCAAGATCAGGCAGATTAAGGTGTAGCTGCAACTACTGCCACAGGTGCTGTGGCACCCACTTATCTGGCACCAGCACAAGCTCCAGCATCACAGTCTGCACCAGCTCCAGTGGCCCAGCCTCCGCTACCAGCATGGGCTGCCCAAGAGACGAATAGGGAGTGCAAACCACTACCTTTTGGGGTGAAGTTCAGGGGAGACCAAAGTAACTGGCATCCTGCTAACCCAGGTGTGGATCTACACGCAGGAATGTGTAGATAACCTACACATGTGTATCAGTCATGCTGCTAATGCTCTGAAAGAAATGACAATGACACAGATGATAACTCCTTGGTAAATTGCCCCATGATAACTATGATAGTCCCTATAGAACTAGTGGTGGCTTCCTCAGGGCATAGGAGAAACCTGGTTGCCCTCCTGGACTCAAGCTGCATCAGTCTCCTTTTTCTTTTCGAAATCTGAGCTCTGTGTGAAAAGTTGTGTTTTCTGACTCAATTGAATTCTATCCAAAATTTTAAGATATGCTTTGGGATATCTCCTCAGGGAAAGCTCGGATCCAAAAATGATGTTTTGCACCCTGGGGAAGAAGAAAATGACAGGTTTTTCTAAATCCGAGCTTTGTGTCAAAAGTTATGTTTTCCTGCTAAATTGAGTTCTAACTACCATTTTGAGATATGCCTTGGGATAATTCCTTGGGGAAAGCTCGGATCCGAAAATGATGTGGATTTTCAATGTTTTCCACACTGGGGAACATGAAAATGAAGTTCCTTTTGAAATCTGAACTCTGCATCAAAAGTTGTGTTTTCTGGCTGAATTGAGTTCTACGCAAAATTTTAAGGTATCTTTGGTTTAACTCCTCAGGGAAAGCTCGGATCCAAAAATGATGTGTATTTTCAAGGTTTTCCACCCTGGGGAACATGAAAATGTTCTTTTTGAAATCTGAGCTCTGTGTCAAAAGTTTTGTTCTCTGTCTGAATTGAGTTTACCCAAAATTTTGAGGTATGCCTTAGGATAACTTTCGATACCATCAACCATGGTATCCTATTGCAGCATCTTTGGGAGCTGGGAGTGGGAGGCACCGTTCTACGGTGGTTCTCCTCCTTTCTCTCAGGATGCATGCAGTTGGTATTGACGGGCAGGCAGAGATCGACCCCGAGGCCCCTCACTTGTGGGGTTCCTCAGGGGTCGGTGCTTTCTCCCCTCCTGTCCAACATCTACATGAAGCCGCTGGGTGAGATCATCCATGGTTTCGGGGTGAGATATCATCAGTATGCTGATGATATCCAGCTTTACATCTCCACCCCGGACCACCTCAGTGATGCCCTCCCCGTGCTGTCCTGATGCCTGGAGGTGGTACGGATCTGGATGGGGAGGAACAGGCTCCAGCTCAATCCAGACAAGACTGAGTGGCTGTGCATACCGGCATCTCGGATCCAAGAAATTCCATCTTTGGGCATGGGGGGAGAGGTGTTGCCCCCCGTGGATAGGGTGCGCAACTTGGGTGTCCTCCTGGACATACAGCTCAATATGGAGGAGCAGGTGGGAGCTGTCGCCAGGGGGGCTTTTGCTCAGGTTCCCCTGGTGCGCCAATTGCGCCCCTACTTGGACCAAGATTCCCTATGCACGGTCACTCATGCACTCGCAGCCTCCCGTCTGCAATTCTCTCTATCTGGGGCTGCCCTTGTGGACTATACGGGGGCTTCAACTGGTGCAGAATGCGGCCACGCGGGCGGTGATGGGAGCAGCCCAATTTTCCCATGTGACACCCCTCCTGCGTGGTCTGCATTGGTTGCCAGTTGCCCTCCGTGTAAGATTCAAGGTGCTGGTGTTAACCTATAAAGCCCTGCATGGCTTGGGTCTGGGGTACTTGCAGGAGTGCCTCCTACCAGCATCGAGGTCCAATCGCCCAGTACGCTCCCACAGGCAGGCCCTCCTGGGGGTGCTGTCGGCCAGACAATGTCGGTTGGCAGTCCCCAGGGGGAGGGCCTTCTCTGTGGGGGTGCCCACCCTTTGGAACCAGCTCCCCCTGGAGCTATGTCTGGCCCCTGACCCGCGCTCCCTCCATCGCGATCTAAAGACTTGGCTGTTTTCACAGGCTGGCCTGGATTGAGCGGGGTTGGGGATTTTAATATTGCGATATTTTAAAATTTTATAACTATTTGGATTGGTAAATTTTGGAATAATTTTATATATTGTATATATATTTTTGTGTAAGCCACTCCGAGTCCCCCCGGAGATGGGGCGGCATATAAATCCAAATAAATAAATAAATAACTCTTCAGGGAAAGCTCGGATCTGAAAACGATGTGGATTTTCAACATTTTCCACCCTGGGGAACAAGAAAATGAAGTGTTTTTTGAAATCTGAGCTTGTCCTGAGAAGTTATCTAACACAAGGCAGGAGCAACCCAGCAGGGTGCTGAGAAAAGTGCAGCCCCATGAGGCCAGCAGCAGCAGGTGCAACAGTCCCAGCAGCCAGGCGGAGGCATGGGGGGGAGAGGCGATCCTGATGCACCACACAGCCTTCTGCCTAATTGTAGCAGCAGTCTGAGCAAGACCTGACTCCAGTGTCTCAGCAGCAGCAGGGCCAGCAGGCAGGAAGGGTGGAGGCCGGGGTGCACCGGGAGCTTGGTTTGTTGCAGCTGCACACAAATAGATGTTGGGACAGAGGGCGGGGCTGGCAGTAGCAGGGGTCCCACTCCCGTCAGACCCTGTGCTCGTCACCTCCTGTAGGTGAAAAAAAGAACACCCCCAAAAAGAAAATAAGACCGGGTTTTATTTTTGGGGAAACATGGTATTTGCATAATGAAAATTCCGTAATAAAATATTTTCTTTATGACCCAATCATAAAGACATTTATGAATAAGAGATGAACTTGGGAGAAAAACGAAGGACAACCATGTGATTGTAGCTGAAAAGGTTGCAACTCTTTCCCTCCAACATTTTGCTTTGTTACATTAGAAAGAGAATGCCACCAACTCCTTCTTTGTAAAATTACTGGACCCAAATAATTATTTGTGTCCATGTCTTGTTCATGAAAAATGTCAGCCTAACACAAGATCATCTATCAGATTACCAACATATGTAGAAAATTTTTAGCTGCTACAACATTCTACTTAAACTAACAGATCTGTGATAGAATATAAGGAGACAAACTACATTTATTTATTTATTTATTCGACTTGTATGCCGCCCCATCTCCAAAAGGACTCGGGGCAGCTCACAGCTAAAAATACAACAATAAATAAATTACCTAAAAACAAAAATAAACAATAAATAAATTACCTAAAACTTTGCTTAAAGTTTTTTTTTTTTTGCAAAATTGGTCTATACACAAAGCTTACCTTAAAACAATTATTATTTTCCCTTTGTTCCTTTTCAAAAAAGTTTTGAGGAACAAACTGAGAGAAAAGAGAAGGTAGTATTTTTTTTTACAAAAAAATTGTAGGGAGGATTCACAATGAAATGTGATGAGGTGTATTGTTTGTTATTCATGTCTACTTTTAAAAATATTTATATGTCATATTGTATATCATATCTAGAAGGTTTGCAACAAAAATACAATAATATAATTAAGAGAAAGCATAATATACAATACATATACCATCTATTTAAGGCCATAAATTAATAGCATTAATATGATCATGTGAACATTGATCAATTATAAGGTATCTGGAAGTCCTTTTTGTTGTTTCAAGATCATAAATAGTAATTTGGCATTAAATATTTGCGATCAAGGCCAGTAACCTTTTTTCAGTCTCACGGCATCTTTTTTAATTAAAGTATATATTTGTCCCATGTCTATAAGCCTGCCCCTGACATTTCATATACAAGATATCTTGCTGCAAAAGGTCAGACAGTATGGTTTTAAATGGAAAAGAGATTAAAAGTGTTATGAAGCCACAGTGATCAGAAAGTGAGTTAAAGGTGGAACATTTCTTCATATCCTTGTTTGGACATCTAACAGCCGATACCTAGCAGAGTTTCATTATGGTAACAGCAAAGCAAGCAAAACTGCTTATCAAAAATGTAGAAAAAAATGTTTTATATGCTTGCCTGAAAAGAACATTGTTGGGGTGGCATTTTAAATGCTGTCAGAAGAAAATAAAATTGAGCTACACTAAAACTCACACAGAAAAACTGGGCTAAAATTGTACAAAAATGGGGGGGGGAGGATATTAGAACAATAAGTATAATTAATATATAGAATAAAGAACATTAATAAGAGAATAGGCAATAATAAATAAAGCAGAATTGGATAAAATAACAGGATAAAAGTAAATATAACTTCTGGAAATAATAAAACAAACTTTTTTGCTGTAGAAAAATGTTTATTTTGCACTGCATTTTTATAATAAAACTCTTTGAAGATATTTGTTCCGTTTCTTGCAAGATCTGGCACTATCTCCTCAAAGAATCTGAGGCACAAGGGAATGAATGCTGGTGATCTATTTATCTTATTAATGAATCTGTTGTAAAAAAAAAGGCTCCTTACCCAATTACAGTCATGTGGTTCTGAAACAGAAGATTATCTTATCGATTTGTCTGTCACATAATATCAAGGCTCAGTTAGTGATTGGAAGATTTCAGCATAACTTGGGAAAGTAATAATCATGATAATGTAAAGAAGCATCCATAATCAATGAACATTTTGAGAATTGGAGACAAGATAACACAATAATGAGATGAAATCCAAATATCTTTGTCTTATAAAGATGTGCTTCATGAGAACATCAAGAGTTTCAGGTCAGACCATTTCTGCTCAGTCAGAACTGTAACTTATCTTAAATGACTTCTGGAATTAAATATAATTTCTACCCATGTTTAACTTAGAAGCCTAACAGAAAGTCTATTTGTGTGGAGAACTTTTGTGTATGGACAATATCTTTTTTTAAAAAGCCATTTTGATTAATAAAAACTATAATTGTCAATAATTGTTCATTTGATATTTTCAGACTTATTTAGAAAATGAACTTGTAGCAGAGTGTCTGAGCCATAAGATAGAAATTTCCAGTCTTTTCTCCCAGAAGACTTCTGGGTTTTTATAACCTGCTATGCTTCCTACTTAGGGTAGTAACTTAATATTTCTCACTACCACACGTGTCTTACCTGGTGTATTTCCATACATCCAATGTATGCATGTAAGAGAGATAGGGTACTTACAACCTGTACTAGCTTTCTGAGAATTAAAACATCAACATTCAGAAAAGCAAAATTATTTCAACAGCAAGTAAGATCAACCTTTTAGTCATATAACATAAGACACATGACTAGGTGATTCCTCCCTTTTTTAATGTCACCAGGAATAAATCAAATGAAATTTTATTTAAAAATAAGACAATATAAAAATGTAAAGTATCCTGTTAAATTTGTATAGTACAAAGCAATAGTTCATGTCAGTAAAAATAAATTTTAGATCACAATAACACAGCTGACAATTTCCAAAGAAAATTTAAAAAAAAATTCAATGGTCCAGATATGTAGATGACACTGGCCTGCTACAAATGGCCTAATCTCCTGATAAGAAAGGTACTGCACTTTAATAACAAAAATATAAGATTTTAAATAAAATTAGACCAGTCTAATACAGTTCAAAAAACTCACTACTTTGTAAAGATAAAGAAAAATAATTAGATTTGTCTTAGGCAGTACAAGGAACAGAAACTAAATGTAGTACAATTCCTGGCTGAATATATATAATGAATATAATGATAGAAGATTCTTAAAACAGATGGTTCTCTCTTTCAATTTCCTGGATTGTCCTGGCTTCTTGGAAATTGCCCAAAATTAATGAGAATGCTCACAAATTTCTTAAATGTGAGAAATTAACCCCCACTTTGACAACTATGGGCCAACAACTTTTTCACAGTTCCCCCTCCCCCTTTGAAAGGATATGTCCTTGTGTATCTGACATAAAGCCTATCTTCTCCGTTTCTTCCTCATGAAGATGCATATTGCATGTCTAGCCAGCAGCCTGAAATATTGTCAATGTCTAACTATTATGAATATTCATAAAAGAACTTGATTCATTTAGTCCCCAGGTTAGATTTCATTTTCTGTCTAATACTCCAAGAAAGGGAAATATACAGAAATTGGGCCAATCACAGACCAGATGAAATTTCCAGGAGAGATATGATTATATCCTTCCTGCTAATAATCTCACTAACCTTAAATCTTGGTTAGGAAAGTAATTGAACTATTTGGTTTGGTTCCTAGGAGCCTGGAGAAATCTTCAGGTTATCTGGCTGTGCTATTTGTTCTATTTCTTCTGACGCTCTGTTTTTAAAATATATCTAAGTACAGTATATAAAATCATACATTGCAATGTCCTACCTGTCAATGAATACTTCAGCTTCAACCATAACAATACAAGAGCTCACAATAGATACAAACTCAAGGTAAACCGCACCAAACTGGATTGCAGAAAATACAACTTCAGCAACAGAGTGGTCAATGTCTGGAATACTCTGCCTGACTCTGTGGTTTCTTCCCCAAACCCCAAAAACTTTAACCTTAGACTGTCTACTATTGACCTCACTCCTTTCCTAAGAGGTCTGTAGGGGGCATGCATAAGTGCACCAACGTGCCTACCGTCCCTGTTCTATTGTTTCTTTTATTTTTCTTATATGTATCCATGTATTCATAACTATGTTTATACTTATACCAATTATCTTGTAAGCAATTGACAAATCAAATCAAATAAAAAATATATATTTAAAATATTAATTCATTTTTCAGTGCTTAATTTAAGATAAAGACTTGTAATATACTATGATTGTATTATTGTATAATTTATTGCTACAACATAGTCTAATGGGTGGACAATAATAGGGAAAACGGAAAACTTTGGGATAGAGCATTTTATTTTATTTAACATAGAAGTTCATGAGAAGAATTCTTTACAACATGAGGCCAAAAACAGAACGACCTTATGACGTGTATATTGACATTTGACCATATAAAAAAAGTATTGCCATCAAACATAAAATTAAGTTGGGGATTGCTTAGAAATATACAAAGATGTGATACATTCCCATATAGAAGACCTGAGAATCTGAAAAATATTGTTCTTAGAGCACTGTCTAATAATAAAATAGAACTATTATAGAATTTTTCCATCCTTGTGACCACTTCTCTTATTACAAGCATATACACAAAATGACTATTTTAAAACTAATTCAGCCCTAGACTGGGAAGTCAAAAAGCTTTACAAAAGAAGATTATAGAAAACCATTTCTGAAAATATTGCTAATAAAATTACATGGATCTATTTACGCTGTTATGGGGCACAGTGGCCTAATGGTTAAGAAACTGGGCTTGTCAACTGGAAGATTGGCAGATTGAGATCCAAGTTCCACATAATGGGTAATTTCTTTTCTTGCCCAACTTCTGCCAAACTAGCAGTTTGAAAGGATGCAAATGCAAGGAGATAAATAGGTACCACATCAATGGAAGGTAACAGCATTCTGTGCACCTCAGTGTATAGTCATGCTGGCCACATGATCACGGAAGCGTTTTTGGACAATGCTGAATTCTTCGGCTAGGAAATGAAGATCAGCATCATCCCCTAGAGTCAGACATGATTGAATTGGGAAACTTTATTTTTACCTTGTTTATGCAGTTTTCATTACTAATTTAAAGGATCATAACAATATATAAAAAATATTAGTCCTCAAATGTATATCTATAAGACTGAGTATTAAAAGCTGCTTGCGGGCGGGCAAAAGCCCTAGTAATAAGCAGGCATATACAATAGAATGAAGGCTATTGCTGATACATTAGGTTGTGCTCCAAAAGATTGTAAGCTGCCCTGAGTCTCTGGAGAAGGACGGCATATAAATGTAAATAAAAAAAAAAGCTGGAATAAGGAATCATTTAGGAAGTATAAAAAAATACAGAGATTAGAGCTGCTATAAAACAAAGAACAAAGCAAGAATAATGAAACACCTTTATTAGAAAAAAATGATATTTTCATCAGTTGACTTATCACCAAGGGAATAAGTGAACATATTCAATATTTACCATTTATTTGATTCTTGAATATAAGTTTTTCTTTCCCTCAACCCCCTTTTTCTTAAAATATTTAGCACACAAAAATATATATTTTTTCCAAACTTATTATTCTAATCAGCCACATATATTACATTGTATTCCTTATGAATAGAGCACTTTTTGTAGTCCAAAAACCACATTTACCATTATAAGTTAAAACTTTTTAAAATTATGTTTGTGAGTAATTTATAATAGATATGCTTTAACTATGAATACCTATTTGAGATAAATGTACTGTTTAAAATTCAGTAGACTTTGCTACATGGTAATATATTATGGGCTTTGGGTCTTCCTACAGTATATGCTTATATAGTGATATATTTGGTTCTGTATGTCTATAAGAGGATAAGATTTGTTTGAATTATTGTACTTCTCATATAGTATAGATTTTTAAAGGCTTCTGCAATGTCTTGTTTCAGTCTAGATCAAATATTTAATAGATTTAATATTTAATTAAATATGGGAGAGAGTTATAAGAAAAGGGATTTGATAAACAACAAGATGAGTAATAATATTAGCTTCTGATCCAGATCTCTATGTTTAACAGGCCAAATTCTATGTCTCTTTTGTGGGGAGAGAAATTCCTTACAGATTTCCACATTCCTAAAAATGCTACTAAAAAGTATACCAATTAACCAAGTTTATGTAAAACTACTCAATTTTCCCATAGTATTGTTGGAAGGTAAAACCCACCTCTCTCCTAGAAAAATGAAATATTTTAGGATATATTAAAAAGGCAGAATATTTCCCCTAAAAGAGAAGTAGAAACTCAGAGAGGCAGGAACTCCCCTCCCCTCCCCTTTGCTAATGGGCCGTTAAGGCCTGGGGCAGTCTATTCTACATAACAAAGTTCTACCTCCTTCAGGCAGAATCATAATAGGAATTGCCCAAAGCCCTTTCATTAGATCACCACCCAGCAAGAGTCAACCAAGCCTGAGACTCAAAAGACAACCTACAAGTTACCCCTGCATGGCCCCAATCAGAACACAAGATCAAATTCAAAGCCCAACAGAGAGCACAAAACCCAGGCACTCTCAGCATCTCTTCCCTTTTCTTTGCCCAAGAGCTCCAAGCCATGTGATCCTGTCCACCAATAAACCATCTTTCCAAACAGCCTCCATGTTTCCAGTGTCTTTCTCCCCACTTGGAACTGAACCGAGAAGAATATTTCTTAGAACAGTATAATTTAGATTTTGAGATCAAGGTGCTTCTATTATTATTTTGGAATAACCTGGCAAGAATTCTAAAATTATATAGGGTTATTACTGAATTCAGCTGCTAAATTGTGGCAGGACAATCGTTAGTTACTGGTACTTAACTACTAAGAAGCAAAGCACACTGCATTCATTGAGTTTTACTCTTCAGTTCAAAAGCTCAAGACTGCAGCCTGCCTGTTTTCCTTCCAGTACAAGTGCATTATAAACACATTAATTATGAGCAAAAATGAGCAGAACATTTCGAATGGCTTCAAAGTGTTTCATATCTCAAAGAAGGAACTTGTACAGTCATCACCAGTCTGAACTGTCAACTTCATCTTCCTGCTGCATAAAAACAAACATTTTCTCCACAATAAAGTCTTTTAATAAAAGCAATAAAACAACTCAAGGGAGCATTGCTACCATGGGCTAATCAGCCCCTTAGGGAATTAGAGGCACTTAGCTATATCTAGTGCCTCAACACCCGAGGTGCTGTGATAATTTCATGATAACCAACGAAGATTGACAGACTGGGAGGTTAATTAGATAATATTCAAACTTGGCAATTTGCAGATTGAAGATTTCTTTTGAAGTTGTATAGCAAAGCTCAGCTTAAAAAACAGCTACATGATACTGCCAAGCAATAGTTAATTAACACTGCCTACAGGTTAATCAAGGTTCAGAATAACTAAAGGGGCAGGGTGAATAATAGTTAAAATAACAGGCCACAAGGGGGTTCTCTAACAATGTGTAATTTTGAATTATTTGGCAAAAGAAAAAGAAAACACATCTTAGATAATACATTTTAATTTATTAATAACTCAATCCATTGCATAACTTCTTGATTGTAAGGTTTTAATGCAGCTTTTGTCAGAAGACAAACATGGTGTTGCTATCAATAATTTCTAGTTACAATTTCCAACAATTTAAGGGAAGAGGATCAGTCTCTAACCAGAAGCCCTTGGGATGTGTTGTAACTTGCATTTCCAAACTGCGTGCAAATTCTGAATGTTGCAATCCCAATGCTGCCCAAAGGTTGAAAAAAGTGGGATAGGAGAAAACTGGAGAATAACAATACATATCTTTTTTTAATTAACTGAATTGATGTTTTTCCTCATAAGATAAGGGATTTTTCAGTGAATATTTAGGGGAAAACGAAAAATTATTACCTTGATTCAAGTTACTCAAGCATCTTGCTCACAATTTTTTCTGCCAGTTGCACTCAAAGTTCATTGGAACATCTAAAAAGGACGCTTTCCAGGGCTTTTTTCAGATGAGGAAATTCAAGTACCCAAACTGTAGAATGATGGATAAAGAGATGTTGGGAAACAAGAACAACTTTCATTACTGCACCATAATAAATTAAGCCCAAAGGAAAAAATTAAATCAATCTATTGACAAGTGCAGCACATTTGTTTCATTCTACTAATACTTGAAAATGTCATCAAAATCAAAACGCTGTCTAGTCATTGTTTATTTCATCAGACTTCTCCAACTTATTTTTCTGGATAGACAGGACTAAAATTAAACTTTCCCCCAACAAACAGGATCCTGAGAGATTGAGGCAATTTGTACTACAATGAAAACCACACAAAGTCAGCATTAATTAAAGGACACACAGACAAAATTAATAGATTACGACTGGTGGAAGAAATATCCTTCTGGGTTCAGTTCCAAGTGGGGAAAAAGACACTGGATTCATGGAAGTTGCTTGGAAAGAAGATTTAATGGTGGACAGGACCACATTTCCCACTTCCCTTGCCCACAACTCTGCCAAGGACCTGGTGGCCGCCTGGCAGCAGGCTGTTACGGATGCCCTCGACAGGGTTGTCCCCATGAGTCCCCTCACACGTTGTGGATCCCGGGTGGCTCCCTGGTATACTGAGGAGCTCCAGGGGATGAAGTGCCAGCGGAGGGGTTTAGAGAGCAGGTGGAGGTCCACCCGCTCCCAATCCGACCGAGCCCAGCTAAGAGCCCACATTAGGACTTATCTGGTAGCTATGAGGGTGGCGAGAAGATCTTATCTCTCCACCCTCATAGAGTCCACAGATAACTGCCCAACCACCCTGTTTAGGGCCACCCGCTCTCTCCTATGTCCGGGGGAGGCGGTGGACCCATTGCGGGGAAGGGCTGAGGAATTTGGTCAATATCTGTCGGATAAGATCGCGCGGATTCGGGGTGGGTTGTGCTCCAATTTGCAGTGGTCTGAGGATCGGGGTACAAATAGTCTGGCCGATGTGATCTGGGCTGAGTTCGATCCTGTTTCCAAGGATGAAGTGGACAGGATTATGCGGCGTCTGAGTTCCACCACATGTTTGTTGGACCTGTGTCCCTCCTGGTTGGCTTATGCCTCCAGGGAGGTCACCTGCAGTTGGCTCCGGGCAGTGCTCAACACTTCTTTAGGGGAGGGTGTTTTTCCCTCTGCCTTGAAGGAGGCGGTGGTGAGGCCCCTCCTGAAGAAGCCTGCCCTGGACCCAACCATGTTAGACAACTTTCATCCAGTCTCCAACCTTTGTTTTCTGGCGAAGGTTGTTGAGAGTGTGGTGGCTCAGCAGTTTCCACTCTTCCTGGATGAACCGGACTACCCAGACTACCAATCGGGCTTCCGGCCCGGTTTTAGCACAGAGATGGCATTGGTCGCATTGATGGATGATCTCTGGAGGGCTCGGGACAGGGGGTTTTCCTCTGTCCTGGTCCTATTAGACCTCTCAGCGGCTTTCGATACCATCAACCATGGTATCCTTTTGCGGATGCCTTGGGGGGTTGGGAGTGGGGGGCACTGTTCTTCAGTGGTTCTCCTTCTACCTCTCAGGGCGGTCGCAATCGGTGTTGGCAGGGGGACAGAGGTCGGCCCTGAGGGCGCTCACTTGTGGGGTCCCTCAGGGGTTGGTCCTCTCCCCTCTCTTGTTTAATATCTACATGAAACCACTGGTTCATGGTTTTGGGGTGAGGTATCACCAGTACGCTGATGATACCCAGTTATACATCTTCACCCCAAACCAGATCAGTAATGCCCTCTCCGTGATGACCCGTTGTCTGGATGCGGTACAGATCTGGATGGACGGAAACATGCTTCGGCTCAACCTGGCCTAGACTGAGTGGCTGTGCATACCGGCATCTCGGTCCAGTCAGAAATGTCCATCGTTGACCATAGGGGGAGAGGTGTTGCCCCTGTGGATAGGGCGCGGAATCTGGGAGTCCTCCTGGAGGCACGGCTCCAGTTGGAGAAGCAGGTGGGGGCCGTCACCAGGGGGCCTTTGCCCAGGTCCGGCTGGTTCGCCAGCTTCACCCGTTTCTGGACCAAGATGCCCTGCACACAGTCACTCATGCCCTTGTCACCTCCAGACTCGACTACTGCAACGCTCTCTATCTAGGACTGCCCTTGCATACCATCCGGAGATTGCAACTGGTGCAGAATGCGGCCGCACGGGTGGTGATGGGATTTTCCCGATTCTCCCATATTACCCCTCTCCTGCGCGACCTGCATTGGTTGCCGGTTGCACTCTGGGTGAGATTCAAGGTCTTGGTTTTAACATTCAAAGTCCTACACGACATGGGTCCGCAATATTTAAGGGAGCGACTCCTGCCGATATCGAATGCCAATCACCCTTTGCAAGCACACAGGCAAAGGCTTCTCGGGGTCCCGTCAGCAAGCCAATGTCGGCTGGCAGTCCCCTGGTGATGAGCCTATTCTGTGGCGGTCCCCATCCTGTGGAACCAGCTACCCCTGGGGCTCCGCTGGCCCCTGACCTTCGCACCTTCCGCCACGACCTGAAGACCTGGTTGTTTGACCAACTGGCTGTGACTCCTCTCCGGGATGGGATGGTTCTTAATTCATTTTTAAATTTTAAATTTTAAATTTGGTATTATTGGGCTTGTGTTTGTTTAATTCTTTTTTAGCTATTTATTGTTGTTGTATGTTTTAGTTGTGAGCTGCCCCGAGTCTTCGGAGATGGGGCGGCATACAAGTCCAATAAATAATAATAATAATAATGCCTTGAAGCTCCTGAGCGAAAAGGGAGGAGATGTTGAGAGTTCCTGGGTTTTATGCCCACTCTAAGCTTTGAACTTCCTGGGGCACAGGAAGAGTATCCTGATTGGATGCTGTCAGGGGTCATAGCTAGCTCGTAGGTTGTATGTGTGCTAAGTTTGGTTGAATCCTGCTGGGTGATGCAATCTTCCCAGATGCCATGTGGTGAGATGGGTAATCCTATCATTTCCTGAGGGCCATGTCTTAATCCCATCACCCTGGAGCTGAAGGTGGGGGGCAGGGAGCTGCAGGGAGCTGCTTTGTCTTTAAGACATGTTTCTCCTTTTCTTATCCAGAGAAATATAATATTCTGCCTTTTTAGTATTTCCTAGAATATTTCATTCTTCTAGGAGAGGGGTGGGTGCTAACTTTCTGCAATATCAAAATAAATTATCTTTGATAATTACTATTTTATTTTCTTGCAGAAATGTTGTAGACAACTTATAATTACCAAAGGGTATGGCTTGCATCTTTAGCGGTAGGAAGGCTATTTTAAACCAACTGGAGATATTTTTGCTGTAGAAAGCTAAAGGGGTCGGACTTGATCTCAGCTTTTAAGCACTGTGATCAAGAGTTTGAGAACTAATCAACCAATACTATTTTGAAAGCAAAAATCAATGAAAATGACAGCACAAATTCCTACATTTCTACCCAAAAGTAAATACCACTTATTTTAATTGGGCTTAATTCCTCAATTGGATAGTTGTATCCCCAATAATCCATATCTACATATACTTTTCCTCTCTAGACTTCACTGAGCAACATGTATAGAAGGAAACAGTTTCCAAAGGCTGGTGTTACAGATTATTATAGAGAACATATATAGCAACATATATAGAAAGGTTAAAATACCAAGCTTTATATATATATTGCATTTATATATAGTCAATTGCTAAAATGTCAATAGTTTTTGAATAACATGTGAATATCATGATACCCATTTTTCACTTACTAATTCTAAAAAAGCTGTGAGCTCAATGGCCTTGAAATGGTGATGAGTACTGCCCCCTATAGTCTGTAATAACTAGTAGAATAAAATCTGCAGGGATTCCTTTACCTTTGTCAGCTTGAAATGGTTTATAACAGAGGTGGGTATTCAGCAGGTTCTGACCAGTTCTGGAGAACCGGTAGTGGAAATTTTGAGTAGTTCAGAGAATCAGCAAAAACAACCTCTGACTGGCCCTGCCCCCATCTATTCTCTGCCTCCTGAGTGTCAGATCCGTGTATCTGTCATTTCTTCAATGGAAGAAGAAAAGGGAGGGGGGAGACTGAGAAAGAAATCCTTCTTGATGTAACCTGAATATATTTAATCTTATATCGAATTTGTATAACCTACACATGATACAATGGAGGGATGAAACCCAGATGGCCGGAACCTATCACCTCTGGGAGAGACAGCCAGGAGATGAAGAGACCATAAAAATTCCACAGTGAGATGTGTCCTGGGAAATTCTGAAAAGGATCGTTCTAAAAAAGGGATGGGGGAATTAGGTATGCCCTGGGAAACTCTGAAAAAGATCATTCTAAAAAAGGGGGTGGGGGGAATTAACATGTTGGCTCTTCGTTTTATTAAATACACATCAAGATAAGGGGACGGGTTTTAAACTCCCTTATCTATCTCTGCATGCCTGAGAGACCTTAGACGCTGCTTTTAACCCCTACATGAATTGTCTCATCTCAATAAAGGATTCCTTTTGATATGTTTTGATACGTTTTCAGAAGTTCATGCTAGTTGATTGAATGGGAAAAGTTCTGTAGCCTCCCAGCTGATCGGCTGGGTCTTCTTTGGTTGCCCTGCACAGGAGAACGGAGCTGGAAATCAGGTTAGTGGGGTGGGGAGGGAATGGGATTTTGCAGTAACCTTCCCCAGCCATGCCCACCAAGCCATGCCCACCAAGCCTCGCTCACCAAGCCACGCCCACAGAACCAGTAGTAAATTTTTTTGAATCCCACCACTGGTTTATAAACACCAATCTAATTCCACCTGCAATCAGTTGATGAATTAATTAAGACTGAACCACTCATTGGCAATATAAAACAAGATCACAGGGTCAGGGAAGAAGAAAAAGAGGGGGGGTTGGAATAGCAGCATGACATGTTTGTTTTGTGATAAGGTAGAAGAAGCGGGAGACCATAAGGCTTTATTCTTATTTAAAGAATTTTGGAACTAACATTTCTGGATTTTAAAAAGTTATTAATGGAATTCTGGTAGAAACAAAAGCTATGTTGGTGATCTGTTAAATATTGTCCCATTTTATTGTTTTATTTAAATGGTTTAATACTTAGCATTTGTGTAGTGATAGTACTGATTTTGCTCTACTTTATATGGAAAGACATATTAAAGCAGGGGTGTCAAACTCATGTCATCATGGCGGAGTCATGTGATATTTTCCCTTTGCAAAACCCGGCAGGGGCAGGGCCAGTATATGATGCATCCAGCCCGTGGGCTGCGAGTTTGACATCCCTGTATTAAAAGATAGCTTAGAAATAGTTTAAACAGATAAATGCTTTTGATTTTTAAGACAAAAATGAGACAAATACTAATAGTTGCCTTTTCAATAATTCCAGCCTATTGGATTGCTTTCTAAAATGAAGCTTCTCAATTTTGCATATCTTAATCCTCAAGAAAGATTTGAAAGTCAGTACTAAAGGCAATACAAAAAGCAGTTTTGGGTGAATGCTTAAGTGGTGGAATGGCTTTTTGAGTACCGGTTAAAACCAGCTTATTATTTTGGGGATTTGTATTGATAAATTCATAAATGTGTTTAATGTTTAAAATATTGCAGAAACTGTCTAAGCTTTCAAAATGATTGGTAAAATGTTCTTTTATGAGAACCTTACCACATGCCAGTCAATACAATCTATATGAAATGCCAAACAAAAACACTGTCATTTAATTCAAATGGATAGGGAACCAGCTATTTATTTATTTATTTATTTATTTATTTATTTATTTATTTATTTATTCATTCATTCATTCATTCATTCATTCATTTATTTATTAGATTTATATGCCGCCCTATCTCCTGAGGGACTCAGGGCGGCTTACAATTAAAACAATCCCAATACAATTACATAAATGTTAAAGGAATTAAAAACCAAGGTCTCATATGTCAATTAGAATATTTTAAAATATATTTAAAACCCTCCCCCACTCCCCATCAGTCCGGGTAGGCTAGTTGGAATAGCCAAGTTTTTAGGTCACGTGAAAGGCGGAGGTCAGGAGCTGTCCGGAGCTCCAGGGAAGTTGATTCCATAGGGTGGGTGCTCCCACCGAGAAGGCCCTACTCCTGGGGGTCGCCAGCCGACATTGTTGTGTCGATGGCACCTGGAGGAGGCCCTCTCGATGGGAGCGCACGGGATGTTGGGAAGCTGTTATCAGCGGCAGGGTGTCCCACATATTTGATGCAATTACAATCCTTACTGATGGATAATCCTGTTTATGCTAAAAATACTCTTCTAAATTACTCCCTCATATTTAGCTGACAGAAAATTGACAAGTTATTTCAAACTGTCAATACAAAGAATACAAGCAGAAGGTTCTAGATTCATTTAAGCACCTGACTGAACAAATAAAGGGGCCAGCTTTATGAAGCCAGCGTTAACACTGATCCTGATAAGGTCTTGATTTTACAATGAGCCACTAGATGGCACCTTATAGTTGGCAACCATAACGCACAGTTTACTGATTATCTTCAAGATTATTCTTGCAGCAGGTTGTCACCTTCCTCTATCAGATATTGCTGCTTATTATTAGCAATACTTATTTCTTGTGGTTTATTTTTAGGCCACTGCCATTGTGCTTCTTAACTCAGACTTTTCCTCTATACAAAAATATTGAATATGAATCCTTTTTATGTCCCTTGGCTCCTTTTCCCATCCCGTCCCCACAGTTCTTTCCTTCCCCTCTTAAGTTGCTTTCCACAAATAGAGGTGGCTACCCATGAAATCTGGTGAATCTCTGGATAGTCCCTTGGTTGCAGAACTAAATAGGACATTACCAGTTCTGGACTATCTTTTTAAAACTGTGGAGGTTTTGTTGTCTTTTAAAATCACTTGACATGTATCCCTTCCTCTGAGGCTTTACGGGCTTGAATTCCATTGAACTTTTAAAAAAAATATTAGAAAATGGGGAATGTTTTCAATAGATTTTCTAGCATTCTGACAAATTTCAGCCATTACTGTACTTTAAATAGGATGAGAGACTTATCTCTCCTCCACTGGGATTTATTCAGGGATACTTTGAAATTTCATGTGTGAAAGGAGGGACAATAAAATAGTGGATTTGTATTGCATGCTGATTTCCTTTTTGTGACCACAGACCATGAGGGGCTGAACATTGCATCAGAGTCACCCAGAGAGTGATTGTTGTGGTTTACCGGCAGCCTGTGCAGACGGTAGCGGAATTGAACAGTGGGGAAGAACGGGGACCAGTCAGGGAGTCTGGAGAGGACTCAGACAAGGGTCCTGAGTCCGATGCAGAGACGGGGCCAGGACCATCTGGGAGTGGTGTGCTGACTCCGGAGCCTCCGGAGTCTGGCAGCAGCGAGGCAGAGGAACAAAGGGAGCCTGTTCCCAGTGTACGTACGTGCAGAGCTGCTAGAAGGCAAGAGCAGCTGAGACAAAAGTGGCGACTCGGGAGTAAGGCTTGGAGGTGATTGCCCCTCCCCTAAGGTATAAAAGAGGTGCAAAGGTAGAGAAACCTTTGCAGGAAGCAAAGTCGTTTGCTCTGTTCGGATTAAACCTTGAAGCTCTGTGTGGACTTTGTACTTTGATTGGTTTTCTTTTCAGTTAATTTGGCGCTTTAGTTGTTGGCAGCAATTCAAGGGAGAGAAAGGTGGGTGCTTATCTCGAGGGACTATTTGGGACTCATTACAGGCTGGGAATGAAGATAATTCCCAGCACTGAAATAAAACAAGAGTTATTTTGATTAAGTGTGTGCTTAATTATGGTCTCAGGAAGCCTTGGTCAGAATAGTGATGCAGCAGGATTTTCAGGGGATCCTTTAAATTAAGCCTTTCAATTTTTCTCTAAAAACGACAGGAAAGTTGTGTCAGAGATGTCAGCACTTTGCTTCTGGGATTCAATGGCACAGTCTGTGGGCTGAAGAAAAGGACCCTGAGAACATATTCAGTCAAGGTCTCCTTTTGAACTGCACACATCCCTTTCAACTGAGACCTGTCCAAGCTGAATTCCCAAAATGGAGTTGAATTTTTTGCTTGATCACAAATTCTGCTTTGTTGGGGCCTGGAGCTTCATAGGAAAATTCCCCTTGCACTCGAAGCCTGAATGGGCCACAGGCCAACTTTTGCTTTCTTTTACTGCTATTTTTTCTGCAAGCTGTGCTGCCATTATCTAAGGAATCCTCTTGTGCAAGAGGTAAGAGGCACTCATATTTTATCAGATCCTTTAGAGAGCATGGCTCTGCTACAGCAAAACTAGGAGATGAGCATATTTAGCATATTAGCTAAACTAAATCCGACATACAGTTTTATAAATTGAATTTCTTTTTTTTATCAGTAGTTAAAAATTACAAGGATTGTTTTAGCTTAAAGATTTTTGCGCTTTCTCACAGAGTCCCTTATGAATACAATGGCCATATTTTCTTGGAAGTAATACAGGATAAATCTGAAAAGGGGACATATGTAAAAGAGGTTTGTAAGAATATTTTTTAATTGTTTATGTTTATAATTGAATTTACAAGGAAATGATGCTGCTGCTGATATCTGTTCAGTTGAGTCCAACTCTTTGTGATTCCATGGACCAGGTCTCTCCACATCTTTCGATCTTGCACTATTTTTTTTAGTTTTTCTATGATATGGGCCTGTTTTCTTTTTATTGCTAACTCTTCCAAACATGATTGCTTTCTTTAGTGAATTCTCCTGCATGATGTGGCCAAAGTAAGGGAGACAAGGGAAATTCAAGGAAAATCAAGAAAAAATCTACAAAAATGTATATTGTAATAAAAATATCTAAAATCAAACAATATATCTAAATGTATTTTAAAAAAGACTTTTCAATTCCATTTTTTCACATGAATGTGAAATACTGTGTATTAAATGGAAAATCTGAAAAGTAAAAGTTAAATGACCAAATAACTCACTAAAAATGAGTTTTTGAAAAATAAAGGACAGTTTTCTGAAATAAAGCACAGTCCTTTATAATAGGATGTATGATCGCTGTAATTAAGGATTTGGAAAAAGTTCTTGTTAGATTGCGGGTGGAGTGAAGACACAGGATGCTTGGATCAGTAACACTGTTTATTTGCTTCCATACAGGACTGAAAACTCTAGCCACAGCAGGCCCTTTTAAAGGGAGCTGTCCATGGCTTCAGCCATTAACAGATGTTTGCTTTTCCCGCTTACGCGGTTCAGCCAATCACAGGTTAGTATCTAGCACTCCTCCCCACTCTGTCTCTGATTCGGTGTCTTCATGGTGCATGGCGGCCATTTCTTTTTGTGGTTGCTGCCTGTTCATCTTTTTCATCACCATGGCGGATTGTTGCAAGGCTCTGGTGGCGGAGGCTCCAGAACTTCTTTGAAGGTTATTTTCGGCTTAGCGAGTAATTGGCTCTGGAGGTTTAGATCTCAGAGTCCCAGGACCAGACGATCCCTCATTGCCTCGTCCTCATTCAGGAACTCACAAGCAGCAGTGATTTCTCGTAGCAGGCAAAAAATCACTGATAGTTTCTCCTTCCTTCTGATCCTGTCTGTAGAATTTGTCTCATCGCACTAGGGACGATGCTTGTGGAGTGGAGTGTGTCATCAGGATTCATTCCATGTCTGGCCAGGCCATCGTCTTCAGTTTGTTAGATGACGATAGCGCTTTGGCCATTTTGAATACCACGGGCCCACAGTGTGTTAAGAAGAAGGCTCCTTTCCTCTGTTCCAAAATATTGAGGAGATCGTTCGCTTCCAGGAACATGTGGAAATGGTCTATGTAGGAGTCCCAGTCTTCCCCAGCTGGGTTGAAAGTGCTGAGGGAATATTTGATCCTGACATCTTGCTGGCCGGTTTGTTGAGTAATGGCCAACGATGCCATGCAGTCACTGGTTGAGCTGGTCCTTTGTTGCTTCAGGATCCCACCCTCATCGCCAATGTTAGATCACGGGTGGAGTGAAGAAGCAGGATGCTTGGATCAGTAACACTCTTTATTTGCTTCTGTACAGGACTGAAAACTCTAGCAGCTGCAGCCCTTTTTAAAGGGAGCTGTCCATGGCTTCAGCCATTAACAGACGTTTGCTTTTCCTGCTTCTGCGGTTCAGCCAATCACAGGTTAGCATGCAAATATCTAACAGCTCTGTTACTTCGGGGTAGCCTATGTTATGCTGATCTATGACCATAATAAATAATTGATTTTATTTAGTGGCCTGCATTCTTTTCAACTGCATAATTACATATCAGAACAGGGACGGAGTCAAATGAAATATGGCATTGCATTACACACTGTATATGATACATGAATTTCTAGATTTCTAGATTGCAAGCAAGCTTATCTGTTTTGTAATAAGTGATATTTGAGCTACATAAAATTATTTAGCAAGGATCACCTTGTGAGAAAAAAAGAGGAAGCTCAGGAAGGGTGACAACATGGTTTGTGGGAAAATATTGTAGTTTTAGTCTTGTCTTGATTGAAAATCTGGAGAACTGCTGCAATATCTATGGACAGTACTGAGATAGATGGATCAATGATCAGTCTCAGTTCAGGATAACTATAATGTTTTTACATTTCTTTCCCCCTTTATAGTGCTGAATGTTGATATGCATTACATTAAATGGAATGAACCATATTCACTTATAAATGATATCTACATTTAACATGTGCCAGCAAATTTTTAGCTTCTACTTTCTCAGGTAAGGATGATAGAAAGTATTGAAAACTGTTTTAAGTAAGCCTGTTGATTAAATTTAATTGAAGTTCTTACTTTGAATAAGCAAACAACCCAGAATTTCTATGGGTACTGGGAAATGAATCAGAAATCTGGTTATAAGATAATTAACTTAGCTACAGTAGCAAGGAATGCAAACATTGCTTATGGCAATGGCATTGCAACAGTACAATCGAATAAATGAAAAGACTGTAATCTTCAAGGGAATACATTTAAATGCTTAAGAAAAAATACCTTGCTTATATTAAATAAAGATCAAAGAAATATTTAACATACCTGAATATATCAGTTGCTGGTCAGAGAGTTGAGTAAAATCTCATTATTCTACTCTAGTTTAAAATCTAATTTATACTTACTCACAAAATTAATACATTGACCATTTTTCTCATCCCTAATTGCAGTATTCAATTACCAATTCCTAAAGAATATGGGATGCTTATTCTTTCATTGTCAAATGATAAAATCATCTAATCTTGTTTTATTATATATCCTGAGTTTTTATTTTATTTTATTTTATTTTAATTACATTTATATGCCGCCCTTCTCCGAAGACTCGGGGTGGCTTACAATTTTTGGGATACAACCCAATGTGCTCAGCAATAGCCTTCATTCCATTGTATATGCCTGCTTATTACTAAGTGGCATTTTTACAAAGTCAGCTTATTGCCCCCAACAATCTTGGGTCCTCAGTTTACCTACCCCGAGAGGATGGAAGGCTGAGTCAACCTTGAGCCTGGTGGGATTCGAGCCTACAATAATTGCAGGCAGCTGGAACTTAAGCGCTAGGCATTTAACAGCCTGCACCACCAAGACACTTGGTGGTGCAGGCTGTTTTTTGTTTAGTCAAGCTGATTTATGGAGTTTTGTTTATGAAAGCTATTTGAATGCATGAAGGAAAGTTATAAGCTCCTTACTATTTTCTTTACATCTCAAACATATACCAGTACGTTATAATACCCTATTACACTGGTCTACAAGGAGAAAGCCTCAGAAATGAAAGTAGCTTAATTTTACCAGAATTGGGTCACTAATAAAGGAAAATTAAGTCCTGAGTATTAATTGGCTTCAGTTTCCAAGATACAGCTTCAGGTCAAAATTGCATCAAAATAATTCAAAATTACAAGAGGGATTTGCGATTATGGTCCATAACTCTTCTGCAAAATGTGATATAGCAATGAGAATGGTGCACACCAATCATTATAAATTTATCTTTTTATTGATACCAATAGTATAACTTTCCATTCATTTTATTGGTTTTTCATGTAACATGTTCATGTTCTTTGCATGAAAAACTGACAAGTTCTAACATCAGATTAAACAACAAGGTTCCATCTTTATTCAGTATCTAAACTGCGCTGTTTGGCTTTTCTCTTGTGAATTGCAGTAGGATCATCCCTGGAGAGATTCCAGTAATCGGTAAGTATGGACAGACTCCATTTCCCTTGGTATCTTTTCTCCATGCCTGCGATATCCTGGTGGAATCTCTCCCCATGCTCATCACTCACTGCCCCGCAGTTCAAAGGGAAATAGTCTAAATGCAAGTGTAAAAAGTGAATTTTCAGTGACATGTTTGTACCAAGTGCTTTATAGGACCTAAGCAAATTTTTCACATGTTTTTCATAGTCATCTACCTTGCTGTTCTCAAAGTAAAGATAAATTTATACACTTCGATGTGGTACCATTTTCATTGTTCTATCATAATTTGTCGAGAAGTTATGAGGCATCATGATCATTAACACCTCCCTCCCTTGTAAGCAAATGTATTCGCCTGTGTATAAACCTTTATTGTGAAATATCTTGAAAACTTTAGCCAACCAGCACCTTTATCATTTGTTTTCGAATTCATCTAATCAAAATATGCAAAATTAACCATTATCTCAGACGTTGATAATTTCCCAAATTTGTAGACCAGTGTTATATATAAGTGCTTAAGCAAAAGCTATGGAATATTATGTCTCTTGGGAAATGAAGAGCTATAGATCAAAATATCTACTTTTTGGTGTTTGCTATCTTTTCTGTGATTCAATCTAGGAATACACTCTGCAAAAATACAAATAACCACTATCTTGCTAGAAATAATGTTTATATATTTGTTGTCATCGAGTGGCTATTGGGATTTCTACAGCCTTAGTCCCATCACTTTTGCTCACAAACACATTATATTCTGAAACCCAATAGACCCCCATATTAGCCAGATAATATACCTGACTGTTGGAAAGATTTTTAATAAACAAATGAATATAGGGAAATTATACCTTGCCTTGATTATATTGAATAGATGCATACATTTACCAGTAAGGCATGCAGTTCTCCTTACCACAACTGTGAACACAGAATGAGTGTAGTAATTTAGAATACATCAATATTTCTTCCATATGACAATATATTCCTATGCTTAACCATTCTTACCAGTTTAACAACCTCCTTTTGTGTGAAATTCAATGATACACTTTGAAATCCTATATACTTAAAACCTGGATATCTATGACACTGCTTTCTACCAGTAGCTTCTGCCCACCCAGAAAGATTGGAAAGGATGGACTTCCTTCTAAAAGATTTAAAGAGCTTCAGTTCCATCCCCTTCCTCCAAATTAAACATGAGCCAAATGTAAAAACGCTACAAAACCTGGACATTTTAAAGAATCTGCATTGGGTTCATATTCTTTATGAGGGATTATGAATTTCTACCTCCTGTTGGGCATTAGAACTGTGTGTTTGGGGAGGGGGAGGGCTACTTCATGTACTGATTACTATTTTAGAATAGAATTGGAATAGAATTCTTTATTGGCCAAGTGTAATTGGACGAACAAGGAATTTGTCTTTGGTGCATATGTTCTCAGTGTACATAAAGGAAAAACAAAATACATTCATCAAGAATCATAAGATACAGCACTTAGTGAAAGTCATAGGTTACTAATAAGCAATCAAATCATACTAGGAAACAAATAAAATAATATAAATTGTAAAGATACAAGCAACACGGTTATAGTCATAACTGGGAAGAGATAGGTACTAGGAAGGATGAGAAGAATAATAGTAATACAGTATTAGTAAATGATTTGAGAGTGTTGTGGGAATAAGTTGTTTAGCAGCGTGATGGCATTCAGGGAAAAACTGTCCTTGTGTCTAGTTGTTCTGGTGTACAGTGCCCTATAGCATTGCTTTGAGGGTAGAAGTTGAAACAATTTATGTCCAGGATGTGAGGGGTCTATAGATATTTTCAAAGCCCTCTTTTTGACTCATGGAAGGCAGGTTGGTAGCAATGGTTTTTTTTTTTTTGCAGTTCTAATTATCTGTTGAAGTCTGTGTCTGTCTTGTTTGGTTGCAGAACCAAACCAGACAGTTATAGAGGTGCAGATGACAGACTCAGTAATTCCTGTGTAGAACTGAATCAGCAGCTATTTGGGCTGTTTGAGCTTTCTGAGTTGGTGCAGAAAGAACGTTCTTCATTGTGCTTTTTTGATGACATTTTGATGTTAGGTGTCCATTTTAAGTCTTGAGATATGATAGAACCTAGAAACTTAAATGTCTCTACTGTTGATATTGTGTTGTCTCGTATTGTAAGAGGTGGTAGTATAGGAGGGTTTCTCCTAAAATCTACTACCATTTCTATGGTTTTGAGTGTGTTTAGTTCAAGATTGTTCCGATCGTACCCCAAGGCTAGCTGCTCAACCTCCCATCTGTATGCAGATTCATCATTGTCTCGAATGAGACCAATCACTATTGTATCATCTGCAAACTTCAATACTTTAACAGAGGGATCTTTTGGGATGCAGTCATTGGTATATAGAGAGAAGAAAAGTGGAGAGAGCACACAGCCCTGGGGGTGGGGGGCTGTGCTACTTGTACAGGTATCTGATGTGATTTTGCCTAGCTTCACCTGCTGCTTCCTGTCTGTTAGGAAGCTTATGGTACACTTACATGTGTGGTAAGGTACAGCTAGCTGATTTAGTTTAATTAGAAGAATATCTGGAATGAGGGCCTTGGTGGTGCAGGCTGTTAATAGCCTAGCATTTAGTTCCAGCTGCCTATAATTATTGCAGGCTCGAATCCCACCAGGCTCAAGGTTGACTCAGCCTTCCATCCTCTCGGGGTAGGTAAACTGAGGACCCAAGGTTGTTGGGGGCAATAAGCTGACTTTGTAAAAATGCCACTTAGTAATAAGCAGGCATATACAATGGAATGAAGGCTATTGCTGAGCGCATTGGGTTGCACTCCAAAAAATGGTAAGCCGCCCTGAGTCTCCGGAGAAGGGCGGGATATAAATATGAATTAAAAAAAAAAAGAATGCTGAGTTGAAGTCTACAAAGAGAACCCTTGCATGTCTATTTTGTTGCTCTCCTTCAGGGAAATGCCTGAAAACAGGCAAAATGATTATCAGTTTGCAAGTGTACATATACAATCGATGTATAAGCTGAGCAATTAACACAATACTCTTCTACATTAGCATGGCAGTAAACAGAAGCAGATGTGAAGTTCTTGTGTTGTTAGTACTGACAAACTGTTAGGATATATGAAAATAAAAGTAGTTCTTTCAGAAGCCTAAACCCACAGTTATTATAATATGACCTTACCAGATGCAAGATAGGAGTGTTATGTTTGCCTCATTTGTTTTAGTTATTGACTTTCACATTTCACCTCAGTGAACCTAAATGATAATCGTGTGCAGAAGAAAAATCCCAAAGATCAGTTTACTTAATTTGAAAGCCATTATTTCATCCTGAAACATTCCCCACAATAAGAGTCAAAGCAGGAGGGCGGGGCTGACGTTGTGGCGACATGACATGCCTCAGGAAGCTCTGTGGGGGACTGTCGAAATTCAAGTTGCCAAGGGTCCAAACGGACCTAAATCGCCTTGTAGGGACAATGAATGGAAAGAGTGCAATCTGCAGATCACAGTGAGCCCACAATCTCCCTTGGTGACCCAAATAAGGCTCTTCAACTTGACAGCCGGGAAGGTGGCCATTGCGCGCTGCTCTGAAGCTGGGACAGCCACTGGAAGAAAGTGAGGAAGACAGAGAACAGTGTGATCGATCTGGGTGAGAGACTTTTAATCCTAAACTTTTATCATTATTAGAAGAGCCCCCTGGAAGATAACTGAGAGAAAGTGGGACCTAAAAGGGGACGGAGAATTTTTTAAAATATTTTTATTGTGCATTTTCCTTCATTTTACATCGCAATTTCAATTTTGCAACAACGATATGCTGGTTGTATCAGCACCTTTTTAAAAATATACATGATGTTATACATCCTAGTTAAGACCATTTTTCTCTTTTCATACAGTATAGTCCATAGGAAAAAGAATAAAAACTTGATATTATACAACATACTTATATCTATTGTATCTATGGTTATAACATACTTCTCTATACATTTATCACTCTATATATTTTGATTTGCAATTATGTACAATCTATTACCATTATTGCTCACAATATACATATCCTTCTATATAGCTTTATACCTGTATTTGTTTCTAACTTGTTGATCCTCTTTCATCATCCGTTTTCTAACCTTTGCATCTATTGTCTAGCCAATTGTATCATTTGTCTTTAATTTCCATCACTAACCTGTCCATTTCAGTGCATTCTAATATTTTCTTTATTACAATTTCCTCTGTGAGTATACTTCCATTTTTACAATTTTGTGCATATGTAATTCTAGCCCTTGTTACTACATGTAACATTAAATATTGGATTTTTGTTGTATACTAACGGGGAATCATTACTATGCCTAATAAAAACAGTTCTGGTTTTAGGTCTATTAGTTGTGTTACCATCTCCTCTAACTACTTTTTTTATCTTTGCCCAATATTTTTTCGCCAATAGACAGGTTCACCACACATGATAATAAGATCCCTGTGCCTGTTTGCATTTCCAACACTCTGGTGACATGTTTTTTTCCCCCTACCAGCTCCAGAAGAAAAGCAGTGAAGAGAGCTTTTAAGGGCTGTCATTGGCTAAATGGACTTGTTGAAAGAGAACACTTAGGAAACTGAACTGGGTACTTCAAAATACAATACTTCTAAGCTAGAAACTTCTGGAGGTTATAAAAACTGACTATACAGACTTTTCTTTTTTATATACAGGTAGAACCTCTGGTTGTGAATACTTCCATTCACAACCAATTCAGGTGATGACCAAAATTTCTTACCTCTGGTCACGAACAGGTGCTCAGGTGGTGACCGAAGACATCTGTGGCAATTTGCTGTTCTGTGCTGATTTCCCTTTTTGCACCATGCCATTTTTTTAATACACATGCACTTCCAGTGAGGACCAAATCAGGTGACGACCAAATTCTTGGAACGGAGTACGGTCGTCACCTGAGGTTCCATTGTATTGTATTTTACAACTTGCATTGAGAAATACAATACAGAGACAGAAAAGAAAGAAGCAGAACAACAGTGCCACCTACAGGCAAAAGTGAAAAGTGGAAGATATAAGAGAGGGGAAGACATAGAAACAGATGGACAGCCTTGAAAGCCTGAGAACATAATGATAATATGTTTTGACTAAAGAACTAAAATAGAGAGTGGAACACTGAAGAAAATCTTTCTTTTCCTTGCAAACAGTGTAGCTCTTGGAATTCAAAGGAAAATAAATTAGACAAGGCAAATAGAAACTGAATAATAAAGACTTCCCTTCTGTGATTTTTTTTTCGTGCTCTGTGTACTCTCTTTTTGGACATAAAATAACTGGTGATTGAACTCTTGGGCTTGGTGGGCCAAGTTGGATTATAATCTGTTACTTTGCAAGTTCCTTTCCTTTTGTGAGCTCAAAACTAAACAAGAATTAAATGAGCAAGGGATCAATATGGTTTGGTATTCATATATACAAATACAGTCTAGATATGAAAAAAGATGTTAAATTAGATGGTTTCTATAAAGAACTGACAGAATTGGATAAAATACTAACAGGAACAGAAGAAAAACTGATAAAAAACTGTATAGTTATCTATTGAGTATTAAATTGGAAGAAGAACAAGTAAAGGAGAATGATAGCATGAGCAAAATAAAATGGTTACACTATAAAAGTAGATAAATTGGCAGAAACTGTGGAATAGAAACTATAAACTAACAATGTCAACTGCAGACAAAGAAAATTTGTATAAGATGTTTTATAGATGGCATTTTGTGCCAGCAAGACTGGCAAGGATGTTTAAAGATAAATCAGCTAAATGTTGGAAATGCCACCAGACACCTGGAACATATTATCATATGTGGTGGATATGCGTAGAAGCTAAAAGATACTGGACAAAACAGATATATGATTGGGAAAGATGATACAGCAACATATTGATTTAAAACCTGAAATATTTCTGTTGGGAATTATACCTGAAGCTTATAGTAAAGAGAATGTATATTTAATTATTCACATATTAACTGCAGCTAGAATTCTATTTGCACAAAATTGGAAAAGTGAAGAGATTCCGACTGAAGAGAATGTGATTAGGAAAATATTAGAATGTGCAGAAATGAATAGGCTAACACTAGTAATTAAAGAGAAGAATAAAATGAACATTATATGATATGGGAATTATTTTATCAATGGCTGGAGAATAAATATGGAAGTTAGAAATTAAAGAAGACTAGCAAAAAATAGTAAATACGTGAAAAGAATTTAAAACATTAAGATGAGGAACATTAAAAGAATTATATATATTATGTATATTAGTATTAAACAAGAATGGAGCATTAATACCAAGCAATGAATATGTATAAACTGTAATTGTTATTGCACAAGATATTTGTACCCAGACAACACACTATTTAAATGGAAGATGGGTTGTTTGTATAAAAAAAATTTTTTAAAAAGAGTCAAAGAGGGTCATAATGCTGAATGGCCTTCAATAAACAAACAAACAGATAATTGAACAAGTGATCCCATATTTCTTACTAGAGATACATTTAGCTAAACCACAAATCATGACAGGATTTATACAACTTTCTAAATGAAAACAAAAAGACATCATTAGAAGTATGTGCCTAAAGAAATGCCTTACATATTTGATTTAGCCTTTTTATTACATTTAAGATTGGGTTTTTAAATACTATCACTGATAGTCATATAGAAATAACTTTGAATTTTTTTTTCAAATGTCAAAATAATATGGCTCATATGCGAAGTAATATGAAAGGGCTGGATAAAATGAGTTTTAAGTTGCAGGCTCTTATTTGAACATTTTTCTTGCAATGCTCAGTATATTAAGCATATTAAGAAATAAATACCTTAAAATCATACCCTGTATTTTCTTGCTGAAAAATATTGCTAGGCCAAGATTGGAATTCCCCCATCTTTAACAATTTATAACCAGCCAAGTTAAATGCAATCAATTATAAAGGAAGGTTAAAGGTAAATTGTGCCTTTTTAGATGTTTACAGAACTACTTCTCACTTTTTGCATTCTTAAATAGGGATTTATTAACTTCATGGGGAATGAGTCACAGGTTACTTTTAGAAATAAAAGAAAACAAATTTAAAAGAAGAAACAATCTCTGCTGGAGGATTTTTTTCTTGCAGAACAAAGCTGCTTATACCAAATATTAATGACACACTGGAAGATTGGAAGATATTTTTGATAAAATATCTTCCAATCTTCCAGTGTGTCATTAATAAAATATCTTCAAATACTAAATGCTGCACATAATTCCTTCAATATATTCAGGTTTAAAAGGAAGGTTTGCTTTATTGAGAGGCATGGTTCACCTCCAGGTCTCAGTTACTTTGTTTTTTCTATAATCTGCATTTCTGCACCTTTAAAATAAATAATGCTTGTGATTATCCATGCCAATTGGGGGCACTTATTATAATGGTATTGTTGCAGAACCAGTAAGATTTGGTTAAATCTTACAATTAAATGGGAATGAAAACAATATTTCCTACTTTCATTATGAATATATGCTTTTTTTCCCCTGCCACCCAATCTGTAATGGCCAATAAGTTAAAAAAAATCCAAGGAAAAAGCCATATGTTTCATTCATCTGAACTTCACATAAAATAGGATTTCTGTCTTTAATTACTCAGTAAAATTGCTGAATCTTACTCATGCTGTTTATTATAATTTTTAATAATGAAAAGCAGCCTTTTTCCAGACTGACATGAATTGTTATGATCACACAAGTCCCCTTAAATAGTAAGGTGAACTTGACCCTCACTCAGCTGTGATTTCTCTTTTACCAATGAAGAATACTTTGGTGGTAGCATAGATGACAAGACTTACTAGGCAAAAATATTTTTTTGATATATTCATATCTTCCCTTTTCTTTGTTTCTGCCCCATCCCTTCCATCAATAAGCATCTACATTTAAGTAGTAAGACTTTTCAGAGGCAGATAAATTATATTTTTGGAATCTTTTCACAACAATTAATTCAGGTGTTTCCAACAGGAAAGTGCAATGGGGTTCAAAAGGTCAGCAGAAAATAGATAAGAGGTTTTTTCAGTATGCGTTCTGGAACAAAGTACAGTATAGTTGGAAAAGCACAAGCTTTGATTTTATATGGGTTTACTGTCAAGAATGGCTGCAAATTTTAATGCATTCTATATGCATTTACTATTAAATATAAATATATGAGGATTGTAAAGTGTATTAATACATAGCAAAAATATGTTCTCAAAAGATAGTTATAGCTCTGTGCAAGTTTTAAGTTTGATAGACAGATATGTAAAATAGATGAATTCACAATTAAGTTTAATCTTAAAATGCTCCATTAATGAAATCATACCAAGGAGATATTTGGTCTCTAGGCTCCTTTTACTATACAATGGTATCATTTTAATGAAGTGAATATCTAGAAATGGTGCAGTTAACACATGTATCTTCCACTGAAATGAATTTATGTAAAAAGACAGCGGCTATCCTGGTGAAAAAAAATCTCATTATAAATATTTGGTTCAGAGATTATGGGAAAATATATATTCAATAACAAACTGAACCTATGAGTAGATTACAGCCTAAAAGTAAAGGTAAACACCTGCTTAGCAACCTAAGCACAGAATAGCAACTAACAAAAAATGAGGTATCAAATTATTTCAAAAGGCAGTTATTCCTGGTAACTGAAAATCACATAAGGATCTTACACTTTCAACAAACACCTGGGTAATTTGGTTAATTACTGGTCTGAGCATGGATCAAAATAGCAATTTAGCCCATCCTATTGAGATCTTCTTCACCAATACATTAAAATATTCGATTTTCAGTTAGGTTTTGCTCACTGTGACATCAAACTTACAGAATTTTGTCAGTCAAGAGAAATGTATTTATTTACAGTATTTAAAACATTTTGCAGCCTGGGGGAAGAGGGAGAAAGGAATGAAAGGAGGACGTTTTGGAAGGAAAGAGGGGGAGAGCAAGAGGGGACAGGGGGTAATAGGGATAGGTGACTCTTGTTGTGGGGCAGGCCTGAGGGAAAAGAGAGAGAAGGGAAGCAGGGCCAGCTGGCTGATCTGGCCTCCAACCTACTGAATGCAGGGAAATGAAAAGGAGGAGGTTTTGGCAGGAAAGAGGAAGAGAGCAAGAGATGGAGAGAGAGGACGAGAGGGGTAGATGGGTCTCTTTGGGGCAAGCCTGAATGAAAAGGGAGAGAAAAGAAGCAGTGGAAGGAGAGGGCAGCAAGCAGCATGTGGAGACAGAGAGACAGAGGAAGAAGGCCATCTGACCATCACTCCATGATGTGACCCACCTGCTGAGAGGAGACTGACCACCACCCCACCACATGATCTGCCTGCTGGGAGGAGACTTGCCAAGGGAATGACAAGACAGTAGAGTTCACCTGACCCAGACCAGAGTGGCCTGTGACTATAACAATGGATTGGAGCAGGGGAAGGCACCTGAATCGTTGGAAAAGAGAGTTAGGGGAATCCAGACCCCAGCAACCCTTTTAGGGACTGCACTACAATTTATATAGGCTTTTTAAAATATATCAGTGATCAGGGTTTTTTATTCAAGGAGATTTGATCCTTTCCCTTCTTCAAAGAACAGATATATGTCCAGGTGGTATGTGGCAATGGGACAGTACTGGTAATGTTGTTGAAGCCAACGTAGGAAGTGTGTGGATGAGTGCTCCCTACAATAGTTCATGCATATGCAAGTTGCCTAACTTCATCTTTCCTTTTCATTTTCTTAACTGGCTCCAACTTCCAGATACCACTAACATGATATCTTGGAAAGGAAAGGAAGGAAATTATTTTTATGACCATCTAGTTTGCTTCCTTTAACCTAGGATGCAAATTGCAACCTGGCAGATGGAGAATGTGGTGTAATTCCCTGTATAAATATGTCACTATGTAATGACATATCAGAGTGCATCTGTTAAGTTGCAGTAATGGGTTTTCCCTTCATTTGGTAGACCTATATATCACTGTCTGCTAGCCCACTTTGTATCAGAGCAATGATTCTATGTAATATATCATCATACCTATTTAAGATTATGATAGCTTTACTTCTAAATTTACTACAAACTAATAAGCTATCCTGTGGCTTGTTGCAATCTGGTTTTGAAGCCACATTGTAAAAAATATAACAATCTATATATATAAAAGTGAAATACCACTCACGCATCATCACAAAATTTCCAGAATCGTAAAGCCTACAAATTTGAAATTTGGCACATATGTTCCTCTTGGCTTTTAGGTGCTCGCTAAGAAAGGATTTTTCAAAATGACCATCACAGCATTAGTATTTCGCATATTATTATTAACACGCTCTGGTGCTAAGGAGTTCTACTCCCCCACCCCACCTGAAAAGAAATCTGTTCCAAATGCAAAACACAAGCAGAGGACAGGAGTTTCAGTTTTAGTTTCATAGCAGCAACCAGTTTTAGTACAGAATAATTGAGCTAAGCCACTCCCAGGCTCCTTGCTGTCTCCTTGCTCACACAGCAAATACTGTTTCAGTTTCCATGTTTCAGTTTCCAAACAGCCCTCAACTCTCTCACACACTGACAGGACGCTAGCCAGATGAATACCAATGGATGCTGGTAGGCAGAGGCACAATTTCCACCCCTTATTTTCCTCCCCAAAAACTAAGGCCAATCACATAGTTTCGTAGCTAAGCATGGGTTTAGAGCTAGTATAATATAAATATAGAAGCATGCTGTGATTAACAGGGGTCTCCTGTTAACCCCTGGGGCTGCAGCCACTACCAGGCCAATACCTATTTGGTATTGGACAGTGTCTGGCTGGAGCACGTTCGTATGTACCATAGCTCAACTTATGTGAGTGGTGGTGATATACATCTAAATGTTGTGGTCCGCCAGCAGCCTGCGGAGCTGGCAGCAGAGTCAGACAGTGGGGAGGGACATGGGCCAGTCCTGGGGTCTGGGGAGGGCTTGTACGAGGGATCTGTGACCAAGCTTGCAAGTCTGTTTTGCATTTAGGCCTGGGGGCTTCTTTGATTGCCTGAACCTTGGCTTCTGTGGGGTGGATACCATGCTTGTCAATCATATAGCCCAAGAACTCTACCTTGTCAGTTCTAAGTGTGCATTTTTCTTCTTTGACTTTTAACCCCGCTTTCTTGAATCTGGTTAGGACTTCTCTGAGTCTCTTGTGTAACTGAGTGTCATTTTCAGCAGAGATTAACACATCATCAAAATAAGGCACTACTCCTGGCAGTCCTTGGAGCATTCTTTCCATAAGGCTTTGGAAGATGCCTGGTGCCACACTTACTCCAAATTGCAACCTTTTGCATTTGAAAGCACCTCTATGAGTCACAATGGTTTGGGCCTCTGCAGTGGCATCATCAACTGTTAACTGTTGATATGCCTGGGCCAGATCCAATTTGGCAAAGACTGTGCCCCGCCAAGAGAATGTAATAAATGATGCACCACTGGAACTGGATATGCTCTGTTGTAGCGCATGGTTCAATGTCCCCTTGTAGTCTCCGCAGATTCTCACAGGCCCATCAGCCTTGACTGGTGTGACTATGGGTGTCTCCCATCTGGAGTGGTCAGTGGGCTGTAAAACCCCTTGAGCTATTAGTTTATCTAATTGTGCATCAATTTTTTCCTTTAAGGCAAATGGGACCCTTCTGGGCTTTAAACGGATTGGTGGCACCTTGGGATCTAGGTTGAGAGTGATAGGGGTCCCCAAGTACTTGCCTAATCAGTCGCTGAAGACCTCTGGAAACTCAGACTTCAAGGCCTCCTCCCATTCAGTGTTGCTCATGTGATTGATGCCAGTCACCTTGATGCCTAGCAGGTTGAACCACTCAAGGCCCAGCAAACTTGGGCGATTCTTGTCCACGATGGTCAGGGGCAGGCGTTTGGTGTAGCCTTTGAACTTCACGTTGAATTCTCTTGTTCCAACTACTGGAATCTTGTTCCCTTGGTAGTCTTTAAGAGTCAGTGCTTGCTTCTTGAAATGCTTCTTCTGAATGCTTGGGAGTAGTCTGTGGATAGTGTCCCATGACACCATAGACAGATATGAGCCTGAGTCCACTTCCATTTGGCAAGGCCTTCCTTCAATAAGTACATTGACATGCACTTTTCTGTTATTGATAGAAGATGAATGACCAATAGTTACTGTCTGATGAGTTTCATTCTTCCCCTTTGCTTCTGTGCTGTGCCCCATTTTCTCACTGAGATTGTTGGGCTTGAATTATTTGTATTTGTTTGCAGGAAATTTCCTTCTGTTGGGTGGAGTTCTGGATGATTTGCAGACTCTTGCTAGGTGTCCTCTTTTTCACAACAGAGGCAAATGGTGTCTAAAAACTTGCATTCAGTTCGGGGGTGGCTTCCCCCACAACCTCTGCAGTAGAAATCTTGCCTCTTTCTTTCCAGGTCTTTCTTTTTCCGCTCCATTCTGAGTCTGTAAATTCCCTCTTCCACCTCACTGCAATCTGACTCAGAATCTAGGTCATCACAATGGTTTGTGGTAGACTTTTCCCCATCAGAATGGTTGTATTCCATAAGATCTTAATTATGAGCACAAAGAAACCATGCCAGTTTACTGATTTGTTAGGCAGATATCAAGGAGCTAAATAATTCTCAAAAGAAGACTATATTTGAGAAGTGGGTGTGTATACAAAATACTGTGTATGAATGAGTTGAGCTTTGATCAGGGAGACACAGACTCTGTCCCCACTTGACTACACCACATACTAATTCCATTTGAAGTAATCTACCCTATAGACAAAGGTTATGTTGTATATATCCAAGCAAGCACTATAATGTTACATAGCATATTGTACAAAAATGACAGCAAAAGGCAGAGTTCAGAGGTGGTATTCAGCAGGTTCTGACCAGTTCTGGAGAACTGCTAGTGGAAAATTTGAGTAGTTCGGAGAACTGGCAAATACCACCTCTGACTGGCCCCGCCCCCATCTATTTATTTTGTAATTTTACTGTTTTAGCTGTTTTGTAATTTGGACTTGTTTTTATTTATTATTCTATTGTATATGCTTTTTGTATGTTCGCCGCCCTGAGTCCTTTGGGAGTAGGGCGGCATACAAGTCTAAATAAATAATAATAATAATAATAATAATAATAATAATAATAATAATAATAATATTCTCTGCCTCCTGTGTCCCAGCTGATTGGCTGGGTCTTCTTTTGATGCCATGCACAGGAAAACAGAGCTGTAAAGCAGGTTAGTGGGGTGGGGAGGGAATGGGATTTTGCAGTAACCTTCCCCCAGGAGTGTAGTGGGAATGGAGACTTTGCAGTATCCTTCCCCTGCCATGCCCACCAAGCCATGCCCACCAAGCCACACCCACAGAACTGGTAGTATGTGTGTGCGTGTGTGTGTGTGTGCATTAATCTCTGTTCTAAACTAGTGTTTCTTAACCTTGGTGACTTTAAGATATGACAACTTTAATTCTTTCTCAGAATTCCTCAATCAGCTGTGATTTCTGAGAGATAAAGTCCATATATCTGAAAGTGGCTAATGTTGATAAACACTGTTCAAGACCAAAAAAGTATTTCTTATCATTTAAACATAGCTCTTGAAATGCTTCTCTCTTGCTGTTTAAATAAACCATGTTACAGAAAACAAGAATAATCTACAACTTTTTAAATTATTTCTTTTTCATTTGATTTTCATTTATTGCCTTTAGTGTTTAACACTAAAACTTTGCTGTGGTTGTTAGTTTTAAATACAATTTTGCTTCTAACATTTTATGGTGAACAGCTAAAGTTGTTTAATGAGCATTCATAACTAGAAAGCCAGCAATTGCTGTTAATTTTACCAAATACTGAACACATCACTTTTTTGACCTCTGTTAAAATCTGTTTCTTGATATTCACAGTTGTATTTCAATAATATACGTTCTTTAAAAGTTGGCTGAAATTTATTTCAGTAACTTGTAACTTCTTAAGCCTAATGAGGCTGTGTTTTTTTGTATGTCTCAAGACAAGAGAAAAACATGATTTGCTATATTTATGGTCTAAAGGTTGCACATATGAAAATTTCCAATGAATACAATGTCTCAAAAATCAAGAATAAGATGGGGGGAAGTTTAATGGAATGTGGCTTCTTTGAAATAGATGAAAATATTAAGGGTTAATTTGAAAAAGAAAATCCAAAATATTAGGGATTAAATTTCAAAAAAGAAAACTATAAAGTTAGCTGATTGGAATGTTGAAAATGAAACATGCATTGGTAGTAAGAGGAAGAAGTAAGCTCTGAAGCCATCCACTGTTACTCCATAAGCCTCTACTACGTTTTGCAACAGCATTCTGTTCTTGCTTGTGTGTTTGCATCCCTTATGCCTTGACATACAGCTGCAGGTGGTCATTCAACCATATCAGCTAGTCTGAAAGGTCATGGCAGCATTTGCTAGTGTTGAATTTCTTGCACTTTTAAGCCTTACGATCCTCAATAATTCTAAATTAAATGTACCATTTTGTCTGAACACTTATTTTCTATAGCAGTGTGCACATTATCAAATTAGCAACACAGCCTGTTGTTACTCTTGGGCTTTACAATGCATTTAAACATTTGATTTAAGCAAAGGTCAAAGCTGCAGGACAGAAATGGCAAGATAATTTTTAGCTATCACATGAAAGGAAGAAAATATAGCCTTCCCTAAATTTGGCTTTTCGACATGCTGTCATGCTCTTGTAGCCTCTTGTAGTCTCAGTGCCCTTGTAGAACATTAGATGCTTTCTTCTCTCCTTCACCTTTTGATCTATATCCAAATGACTCTTCAGATTTTGTATTTTTAACTTTCAAATGTCTATTATGTCAAGATTTCAAAATGATAGACAATTTTAGAAAAAAATTAAAATTTATCATTGCAAAATGTATTATTACATATTATTCTATTTCTAAATATTGCAAGTACAAATCTAAAAAAATCTGTGGCTGCAGATCAGGCTGCACAATTCCTAGATCTGACTTCTACATCTGTGCATGCAAGGAAGTTTTGCATAGAGATAATGATTCCAAATTTGATAATTTGCTTCACTGTGTTGCAAAGGTCTTTCAAAGCCAAATGCCCCTGAATAAAGATATTTCAGTGTATCGGGAATACAGAAAGGTGAATGGTAATCACATAATATACAGAGAACCTGACAAGTCATCTCTTGTTTTTTACACTTGATATAATTAAAAGTAAGTCTCCCTTCCAATCAGAAATAGGTACCTATTGACAGTATTATGTCTTAGTATCCATTTTCTTTGGTACAGAGAAAGGACCATTACTGGCTATAGCTCAATTATAGATTTGCAATAAAAGGAAGGTTATGTTGGCAGTAAATTATTTGCATAATTGTTATGAGAAATATTCTAAGCCCTTGGTGGATAAAGACACTTGAACATGTGCAGTTGCCTCCAGCTAGGCAAATCCAGCTAGGGATGATGGAGGCTTCATAAGTCCTGTTGTTTTTATTATATGTAACCTTATGATATACTAGTATTATAAAACAATAGAGAAATATAAGAGTTCTATTTTAAAGCCGTCTGGAATTTTTTTAGCTGCTAGGTTTGAATCTCATAAAAGATTTTATTATTCTATGGACTAATGAAGTGATCTGTGAAGCTGATGCAGACACTCTTAAAGATTATACTGTATATAGGAAACCTTGGGCCAATCAAACTCAAGCCAGAATCCATTTTGAAGTGTATTTCATGAGAGTGAAGATATCATCTATACAATATTCCATCTTTGCCTCACCGTATACTTTACACAGTGTCTTCTACTTAAATGTTTCTATACTGATCTATAAGGATAAACTAAAATAATGGTTTAGTCTAAATATTTCACATTTAGGACAATTTCCTCAAGATGACATAAGGACAGGAGATAAGCTTCACTGTACAAACATTATAGTGTTAGAAATGTTGTACTGAAGATGTTGCAGTTTATAGATTGTAGAGATGAAGGATCACAATATTATTTTCCTTCCATTTCCATTACTTTATGTCTTCAAAGACATAAAGTATAGCTAGATAATTAAAAATTAATTTTTAAAAAGTGAATGAGAGCTATGCAAATTCTTTATTAGTTATCAGCTGGGAGGTCCAAACTGTCAGTATTGATCAAAATCAATCTTCCATAGCTGCATAGGATATAGCACAATTGTTATACTTTATTATTTTCATTTGGGAATTTGAAATATTCACATACAACCAAGACATTCAAACTTTATTAGTATTATTCAATGTTCATCAAGTTTGCTTTTTCTATATAACATAGTCCAAATAATATGGTTCAAAACAACTAACTGGAATAATGCGGAAGAAAAAAAACGAAAATCACACAGCCTTCATTTGTAAAAATACAAACAAATGAAAACAGCGAGGCTCCAGTTTTTATCTTTTAGCGTGTATCAGTCTGTATTAATTCTGTGATAAGAATGGGAACCTGGTTTTCTTGCTTAACTTTATATTTTTTTTATACATACATCGTAATTATTTTGCATTCTACAGCTGACAGCGTGCTATTAATGTTATTCATTGTATAACTCATTACCTTGAAAAAAAGCCGGTCATGTAATCTGTATCAGAGTTCTTCCACCCACCCACAAATTAGAGCAGTAGATCAGCATTTCCCAACTTGGTACTTTGTAGAATTTCTAGCCAGCCTTTGGTCATATTAGCTAAGAATATGTAAATCCAGTGTATCTGGAAGGAGCTACATTGAGGAAGATGGACAATAAGATGTAACAGGTTTAGCAAATGAAGTACATTCTTTATGGTTTTTAATTCTCACTGATTATACTGGTTCATGCACAAATCAAATTTTCAGTATATTAATAGATTAAGAATATGGTCAAATAACAGTTTAAATATGAAGGAGAGCTTGGATTTAGGTCACTAATTCTTAAAAATTGAACATCATCATATGGTAGAATTGAAAAAAGATGGGAGGCACACAAGTTCATATAAAGGAATGGTGTACAAAACTCTTAGGAAACATGTGCTGAAGAGTAATGGGAGTGCTTCTCATCCTTCCATTGTGATGTTAATTGCCAACGGTTTTAGCAAAGGAAACTCTTGTATTAACAGGCCCTTTTAGCATGTTCTTTCTTTTTAAAGCATTAAGTATTTAATTTATGTTGCTAAATATATTTATATTTTTTAAATTCACAGAAAATGAGACTATACTACAAAATAAATAAATATGATCCAGCCCAAACAGACTGAAGTGTCACACCTTCATAATGGGTTAAGAGACAGCAGCTAGATTTAATATAAGTTGATATGCTGTAGAACTCTTGATTTATATAGATACTTAATGTTCCAAACAGAATGGTCCTGTATAGAATGGCTGCATATACAGTACATATGCATTCCGTGTGCATTCTTTTTAAGCAATATTTGAAAAGAGGAAAGGAGTCTTATTTTGGTTTTAAGAGTAGACATTGTTACTCTTTGAAACATGCAGATAATAAATTCTACATACAATGTGGAATATTCATACTATTCCTTTTTGATGGAGTTTTTGTTTCTCCTACCATCACAATATAGCCAGCACAATGACAATAAGTAGAGTGCAAAGCAGACAATCAAGTCATAATGATACAATGTTACACAAAATACAATGAACAAAAGGAAATAAAATATTTTGTAAGCAATATGCTTTAACACAAGACACTCAGCAGGTGAATTATAAGCTTCATTTTTCTGGCTAGAAATTCCTGTATGATCAAAAAAAGCCTGCTTATCGTGTCTGACAATATTCATTTTCTTTTCAGTTATTAAACCTTCCGAAGCTAAGCTCGTTTCTTCTCTTTCTTCAGTGGATTCCCTAATTAAAATTGTGGGCTTATTTGTTTTTCTGGACTGAATTCTGTTTGATCGGAAAACTGGCCTATGTTTCCCTCTCTATTCTCACTAGGAGGAAATTCTTGCAGCTTAGTGATATTTGTAATAACATGAGTTATTTCATCTTTTGGGTTGAAGTTACATCCAGATTGAGCTGCAATGTCAGTTGAAGCATTTGTGGGTGGAGGCGACCTCTCTTCTACTTCAGCAATATGAGGGCCTGCAAATCCTTTGGGAGATATCACTGAGGAGTTTTTATAACAGCTTCCCACAAATTTTTTATCCAAATGACATATTTTTGGTTCAGTTGTGGGACCTATGTGAGAAAATGAACTCCAGATGCTTCCTTCTTCAGCTTCTTTATTGTGTAAGCCTTGTGAAGAATGTTCTGAATGTTTCAATGGTACTTCACAATGCACACCTTGTTCAGAAACCATTTTTCCTTCTGCTGAAAAAGGACAAAATATTTCAGTTGATGGTGAATTATTTACAGAATTATGTTCTGCTTTGGCAAGCATTTCATTTGTTGCATGTGTTGAAATCATTTCCATATGTACTGTTTCATATGTGGGCACATTATTAATACCTGAAGCAGATACTCCAAATTTGGTGTCACATAATACACCCTCTCTATTGCATTGACAAAGAGGATAATGTGACCCATCATTTCTTCCTTCGTGTATATCAAATACCATTTCCTTTTTCTCTATGGGCCTGTCACTTAATGCAGTCTCTTGGGGTAGCTTAACAATTACTGCTTTTTCACTAGCAGACATTTTTTCAGGAATACTTTCTGATGTCATTTTAATTATATAAGCAGCTGTAACTGCTTCTGCTTCTGCTGTATTATCGTGCTTAGTGACTGAAGTCTCCTCATACCTTAGTGCATCTTGGCAGGTAAATAGTTCATCTGTGGGACTTACTTTCAAACATCTTGTATTGTCATTAATAGCCCCCATGGCTTCAACTCCTGTTAGTTCCTTCATCTGCACTCTCTTATTTGCTTCACTTTGCCTTTCTGCCAACTGACTTTCTGAACCACTCCACGTTTGAATCATCAATCTGTCCCAGGTACTCTGATCTTTAAGAATAATCGTGTCAGGTTCACTTTGGCAGGGTTCTATCTGAGAACTGTTTTCTGGATTATCACTCTGACTGTACTTCCTTTTTTCTAAGTTGTTTCTGCTATCAGACATTTCCTTTGTGTTTATTAATATAGATTGCATAAACATATTTTCATCAACTGGTGGTACAACATGGGATTGACTTTCCCAAAGTGTATTATGAAGTTTCTCAGGGATTCTAATTTGTTCTTTTTTTGAGTCATGATTTGATTCATCTATAATGCAACTTTTGCTTTCTGTTTTATTATTATTTGAGTTTCCACTGTCACTTAAATATGGAAGCCCTACTGATTTCGACATTTGCTCTTTTATTTCACCTGGGACACTGGAAGTCATTACTTCTTCCCTTTGAGGTAACTTAGCTAGCTTGTTAATTTCATAATTATCACATAAGACATGTTTTCTATATCTGTTGGTAAGAGATATTTGTTTTTCTGGAGAGTTCTCTAAAATTTTTAGCATGATTTCTTTCTCCTTATCAACATTATACTCAGACTTATATTTTTCTTCTACAATGTCTTCTGAATGAAAGCTTGCCAAATAATTTTCTGTGACATCAGCATTTGCTATGGCATCACTATTTAAACCTCTGTTTAAACATAATTTGTTTTTGCTTTCAACTTTTTCTCTTTTGGGTTCATGTCTGATGAAGTTTTCTGAATCTAACTCTGGAATTTGGAAAGCTATTTCCTGCTTAAGTTGTTCCTGAACTGTCTTGACATTGTTATACTTTCTTTTCAATGCATTTTCTTCCAACTTCCCTGCTTCATCATCTTCTAAGGAAATTGTCTCCCTTGCTTTTTTGAAATTATAATTATCCTCACCTATGAATAATGTCTGTTTTGTTTTATTTCCTGGGACATTCTTAAATTCCTCACTTTGAACATCTGCTTGATGCATTCCACAATTGCTTGAGACAATATCTGGAATGTAGGCAGTCTGGTTTTTATTGATTTCAGACCAATATTCTGGTGAGAAATAGGTTTCATTTAGATTCAAATCCTCTAAGGACTGTGCAGTTTTGTTTAGTAAGTCAACCTCACTGCATTTTTCTGGGAATAATAACTGTCTATTATTTCCAATGGAACATGTTTGATTATTCTGCAGTTCTTTGTCTTGTAAAGAATGTTCTGTTGAAGAGCTTTTAGGCAGAGGTTGTTTAATCAAGCGAGACTCTACTTTGTCCCCCAGTTGTTGTAGTTCATTTGGAAATCTAACAGGCTCAGTTGCATAGGAACTCCTTTCATTCATTGAAGAACTTCTGCTTCTAGTAAAGTGATGACTTAGCTGAAATAATAGAATAAAAGAATGTGAAAATATGTGTGAATGTGTAAGTGAATAGACTATATGCCCATACTCATACACACACACATGAAAAGGAGTTCAATTCAAGAAATATTTTTCCAATAAAACCCATTTTCAGAAAGCATGCTTCCAAGCTGTTTACAAAATGAATATTGCATTTTAAGCACATGTGCATGCACAGCCACAAAGGGCAACAAACAAACATAAGAGGCAAAAAAAATTAAAATTCCACTTTTCTTCTTTATGTCTGTCCCCATCTTAAGCCTGTTTATTTATGAGCTCCATAAGCTTCAAGTATGTTTCAGAGAAATGAATCCTGAAGAGAAAATTCTGTACAAGGCAAACTAATTCATTCAGAGAGCACATTCCATTCTAGACATGCTTTATTTTAAAGTGAATGCAGTGATACAAAATATCAAAGCTAAAGAATGAACAGGAGTGTCCAAAGGCACATTTGTACACTGACAAATATTATAAGGATTATGTTTATTTTATTCTCCTCTCAGACCCCTCAGACAGGAATGTTTTAGTTGAAACTGCAGAAATTGAGAGTTAGGAAAGGCCACAAAGAAGTTTCTTCAGTATCACTCCAATATTAAATTATATTATTCAATAGCATTTGCACCTTATGGCATTCTTTCCTTGCTTTCAAATACATAGTTGGATGGTTCTATACCAATCAATTAGAAGATAGCAACTTGGATACTCCCTTATTACATTTACACTTTCTGCAGATACCCCTATTACAATGTCTTTTATTAATATGTTTTCTGCAAAGCCTCTGCAAACTATTAATAGTAAAACGTCACTCAAAGAAAAGTGAAGGAACTAATGTTTCTGCAAATTCTGTTTTAATGACCCTCTGCCAACTAGTCCTCAAATGTATCTGAGCTTTTCAGTGATGCCAACTGTCAGGATTTAATAGTGAGATGCCTGTTTCTTTTCCTCCCTATCTCCCTCCTTATAACTGACATTTGCATGATTTCAATAATTATATGCAAATCTTACAATTTCCCCTTCTCACATAAGGCTGATGTTACTTGTCAACTGCTGAGCTGTCGTGTGAGCCATTGCCTATCAGTTTCAAAGATTTGGTTGCATTTCCATTTATTATAGACCTCTATTGTTTAATTCATTATGCAGCACATAAAATTATTGGACTGAGCTTTACTAGGTATATAGATTTTTTTTAAAACTCTATATGCTTAAGTCTTGTATTGGAGAATGCTATGACTTTCATAGCTTCTCTCTTGTTAATAAAAATAATATTTCAATTCTGATTATTCAGGCAATAAAAGCTCCATTCTGAATGACAACATTGAACTCTGCTAAAGTTAGAGCTAAGATAACTTTGGGCTTTTGTCTGAAGAATTGTCTTATTCTCTACCCAAAATGGCTGTGTGATGCTAATATTTAGTATATCCTTTTGTGTGTTTCAGATTTTATATTTTCACTCACAAACACCATTATATTTCCTGCTTATTTACTTGTGTATATAACTATGCCATTTTTCTTCTCATAAAATGCAGGCTAACCCACTGAATAACATTTATGCAATATAAGTGGCATTGAGGTTAAAAATAATGTTTAATGTGAATATATTTTTTCATAAAATCAGTGTGATTTAGTCAATATTGGGATTGTGTGTGTTATATCTGAAATATGGTATCTGTGGTCAGATGCAATTTTTGAGTTTAAAAACAATAACTTATCTTTCCCTACTATTATTCTCTCCAGAATCAAAACTTCTGGACAAGGAGCAATTTTTAAAAATCAATCTATGGACCAGGTGCCACATTAAAAATTATTTTACGCAATTATCAAATGCTAAAAAGATTAACTTGTAACATTATTGCTTTGCTCTTTCATGAGCCTCCAAACAATCACTGTTGAGTAGCCATTAGTTACAGTCTATGTATGGCTCCCTAACTGTAAAACTAAAAAAAATGAAAAAATGTGATAATAAAAATCAGAAAAACAAGAATTTAAGTTATTATTCTTCTATTGTTTTCAAATTGTCCCTTATATCCTGTGATAAAAGAGAAATAAGTTGTTAAATGAAAGATAACAAAATTAAATGTTTCAAAACATCCTACATCCTTTAATCATACTAAATATATAATTAAAACTCTGATAGTAACAGCATTGGCAAATTATGTAGTATACTTATCACCACTGTTGAAGTAGAGAAAGATCTTCCTCTTGTGGAATATATAATAATATTGTCTAACCGAAGCGAACAAAGTTTTGGTGACCACAGAATGGTCATTTTAAAAATTATTTGGGATGGTTGGGTACTTTGTAGACAATACAGTAATCTTTCATCAAAGTAGACAGGACCATGATTTCCAAGAATGAGGGTTGAATTTTGGAGATATGGAGATTAGTGACAGCATTCCTGAACAATTGGGAAAAAAATCTGAACAATTTTCAGTTGTTTTTTTAAGAAAAATGACTGAAAAATTATAAAAATTCAGTGATATCATTTCACCCCCCAAAAAATGTCAGGCCTGTGTACAATTCATCTACTATGAGCTACTTTCCCTCAATCTTCCTCAGTAAGAAGATTGCAATCCTTTGGTTGTTGAGGAAACGTATCAGAATATATCATTTGAGTTGATACACATAATAATCTGTCTGGGATATCCAATATCAAATCCCAGCTGATTTTTTACCACTGTTTTTTTTTTAATTTCATACTTGCACGACTTAATAAGTTGTGTCCAACTTTAAAATATCCACAAAATCATTGACAGGTAATTCAATCAGATGCTAGTGAGACAGGGTGGGAGGAGACAGAATAATAATATGAAGAATTATTTTTTATTCTATTGAAGAAAACTCCACTAGCTTTCTCATGTCTCCCCAGGAAAAGTTTTGATCAACCAATTGGTTGGTCTAAATACATGTGCATTGTTTGCAACAGGAAGAAATATTTGTTTATTTTAGAAAATAAAAGAACAGAAAATGCTGTTTGATTCCACCCTTCAACATTTTGACATGCAGCTGAAAAGGATTTTAGAGTACTTTAAAGTCATAGCGGTTTCTTTCTTGAGATTGTTCTATAAAACAGGGGTGCTCAACCTGTGAGCTGTGGCCCATTACTGGGCCACGGCCTATTTGCAACTGGGCTGCATGAGTAAAGCTATGCATGTGCATGCCTGCCCCTCACACAAAACCATCCCCTCCTCCCCTCCGTCCCCCTGCATCAGGCTACCAACCCAGAAAGGTCAGGAACACTGCTGTAAAAGATTCTGAAAGCTTACCAGCAACTCCAATTCTTTCTCATTTTCTTTGTCATCTTCATTACGGTCATCATTTTTTTCTTCTTCATTTTCTTTTCTGTATTTATTTTCATTATCCAGATGTGAATAAACGATCTGGGGGATATCTAAATCTAAAAGAATTGAATTATTGAATAATATTCACCTAGATGCTTTGTTACTTTAAAAAAGTTATAACACAAACTACAGAAGGTGAAATGATTGAGATTTTCTACCTGAGATTCTGGAATTAATCCAAATGTCTTTATCAGCCATTGTCAATGTTTCCTCTTTACTATTAAATGAGAAAGAAAACAAAGTGACAATAATTAAAATCTTTTTCTGGATTTTTAAGCAATAGTATTATTATAATTAATGTAGTATTTGCATAAAATTAGTTTTATTTTTCTCATCTGGCTTCATGTGTCATAATCTAATGTCGCCATAGGAAAATAATCACAGTAACCTAATCTTTCCATCTCCTTCCATAAATCTAATCTGGAATGAAGGGATCACAAAAAACTTGGTGTCCCCTATATTGTGTGGCAAATTATCCATGTGAATATTGCACTAAGGACCATTCTGCAGAAGCTGTACTGCAGTGTGCTCTCTACTTTTATCATTTGGCGCATGACAAATCTGTTGACTGGACTTTTATGTTGGTTTAACAATGTCTCTTTTGGTACAGCATGCAAAATACAGTTTGATATATTATTTTCAGTTTGCCTTTCATTAGTAAATGTTCTTCACAAATGAATACAAAAATATTTGCTACAGTAGTTCAAAATAAGGAGCTGTGGATATCATAACTTTATTCAAGTTCAGTCTTTTATCCATGGAATAGAGACAGAAATCTTTGTCAAATCCTAGTTTTCATCTATTGCTTCTTGTCCTGCCTTCAGGTGCTTTGGAACAGGGGCTGCCAACCTTTTGGACCTCAGGGACCACCAAACTCATAATTTTAAATCCCGCGGATCACTAATATTTATTTTGACTGACAGTGACTTGCTGACGTTGGTGGGAAAGTCAGTCCCATATTCCAGAGCTGCAGTAGTCATAGGACTGGCCCTTTGGTCACCCCGGAGCAGCTGCTCCTCCACCTGGGTGCACCGGCCTGCCATGGAGGAGATGCTCAGGGGTGACTACTGCAGCTGTGGAATATGGGACCAACTTTCCCATCAATGTCAGCAAGCCACCCCGGGGCAGATTTCCCTCCCCCGCCATTGGTCTTACCTTCCAGTTCCAGCTCACGTGTCAGGCTGTGCTCCATTCAAAATCCAAGAAAGAAACCATTAGACTCCATTATTAATAGAGAAAAGGACCTTTTCCTGGATATCAAGTGGTAGCATCAAAATAATTCAAGATCTGAGAAATTAGGCGCGAGAATCACATATACAAAGTTATGGCAATGTTCCCACCCACAATAGTTCAAACTGGCCACCCAATCTGAGATGTGTATAATGTCATGTGGGGCATTTTCAGGTGGTGATGCAGACTTATGGCCATTGATCTTGGCCTAGATAGATAGAATGCTGCAGCTGCACAGTAAGCAAGTAAGCATAAACAAGAAAGCTTTCCCACGTTTACCAACTCAAGCCTCCAGCACACTTCCCCCCCACCAAGCATAATGTTATCTTCTCCCCCACCCCCGTTACTATGGCAGGCAGAAGAAAGATTCTTGAAGGCTGACATCATGTGGCTCTACTCAAGGTAAGATTTGTGCTCGGCCGAAGTGTGGGGACCAGCAGTTGGGTGGGCCATGTGAGTGGTGCAGCCTTGTGTTCCCATGCAGCCTGGATTAATTGCTTTGGGGGGAATGCTTTGGGGGGGACATTTCTCTGTGGACCACCAAAATTTTCTTGCGGAAAACCAGTGGTCACCAGTGCACCGGTTGGTGACCACTGCTTTGGAAAATAGGTTGACCCCATTTTCTCTGCAGCAACCCTTAAATATTGGAATTATTTATTCCAATTATTTTTATTTATTTTTGATATATTTATTTATACATTGCCACTTATCTCACCTTGATTTTGATATTAAAGCAAGGGCAAGAATATAACAGGAATATATGCAAATAAACTATAACATTAATTAGTACATTAGATATATAGTATATCATTCATTTTTTAAACTATTCTGTGTTTTTCTTTAAATGTTTTAAAAACAATACATAATTTGCCAGAGTTATTGCATGGATAACAAGCAATAGTAACAACATCATTTTATATTATTGATATTAATGTAATTAATACTTTTCATTCCCTGGAAATACAGTATTTAAAAGGAACATTAATTAAATTTAAATTTGGGGCAGGTTTTCATAACAAAATTAAAATATTTATGGACCAACTAAAGCATGATAAGATTTAACAGTTGTGATTCAGATTCTATCACAATTTCAAGAGGTTCGCAATAGTATTTATATCTAATCAGATTTTGGGAACAAAACGGAAAATAAGATGTATCTTTTAAATTTATTTGCAGTGCTATAATTTTGACTCAAATGCTTATTCAGCCAGCTATATTAAGAAGTAAGATGAATTTGCAGAGGTATCAGGACTATCAGTTAATTTTCATACATTACATCTGTGTCACAGTTCCAAGTAACACACCTGACAGAATCAAAACCCCAAGGTAGGCATATTCGTCAAAGTATATATTTATTAGGCACGTAATATTGGCACATTTGGGGAAACCCAACTCTAAACTCCCCTCGGGTTTCCCCCTAGTTAAAAGTAAAGTTTTCTTTTCCCTGCCCATGCAGTCCATCACATGGTCCAATCAGGTCACAGTCCAAGGGTCACTTGGATCCCACCTCCTCGCACCTGGTGGGAAAGTCCTTGGTTCTCAGAGGAAATAGTTTTATTTTGGCTACAATCCCCCAGCTATCTCCCCCTCTCATTTCCACAGCTCAACTCATCTCCACTGTAGCATCCCTGAAGGTGCCAGGGGGAAATGGCTCCAGGGCTGACAATCTTATTTTTTCCTACTATCCTGAAAACTCAAAAAGAAATCTCTATAGTTTTAAGGATTGCAATAGTATATAAATCTTTAACATATTTAGGTATTACTATCACTAGAAATATTAATAAAATCTCTACAAATCAACATATCAGCACAAAAGAAATTAAGGAAATGTAAAATTGGCCTTCACATTTCAATATTCTAGGGTGAATTGGAGCAATAAAGATGAAAATGTTGGTAATTCCAAAACGGGATCTTATGGAAGGAGGGAAGGAGGAAGGAAGAAGGAAGGAAGGAGGAAGGAAAGGAAAAAGGAGGAAGGAAGGAAGGAAGGAAGGAAGGAAGGAAGGAAGGAAGGAAAAGACCTCTGCTCTTCAAGATCCATCAAATACTCAATCACTACTCAGTCCACTTACTATTTGCATGTTCGTTCTATTTAATGATTGATACATAAATAGGAGATTATATTATAGGCAGACTCAAATTGACTGATATTTGTAAATAAATTGTTCCAATTTGTCTGGACAGTCCCTGGGTTCAAGAGGAACTTCTCCTTCAAGAGGCCCATCAAAATGAACTTAAATGAGATTTAGCTGTCAAGTTTCAAATGGAGTTTTTGCTGTTGCAACTATTATCACTTCTCAGCTTGCCAATGAACTGTGGGGAGAGGGAAGGTGTAGATAGAACTAAGCTCCAGACATCAAGATGCCAGCCACAGGAACCAAGGACATTTCGGCAGGTGTTTACCAGAGCCAAAAAGACTTTCTCACAACAATACCAGAAGTCTCCATTGGACAATGTGACCTGGCCTAATAGGGGGAAGGAAAGACCTGAACTTCAAAACGATGCTATAGGGCACTGCACACCAGAACAAGGATAGTTTTTCCCCGAATGCCATCACTCTGCTAAACAAATAATTCCCTCAATACTGTCAACTTATTTACTAAGACTGTATTACTATTATTCCTCTCATCCTTCCTAGTACCTATCTCTTCCCACTTATGACTATAACTGTATTGCTTGTATCTTTACAATTTATATTGTTTTATTTGTTTCCTAGTGTGATTTGATTGCTTATTAGTAACCTATGACTATCACTAAGTGTTGTATCTTATGATTCTTGATGAATGTATTTTTTTCCTTTATGTACACTGAGAGCATATGCACCAAAGACAAATTCCTTGTGTATCCAATCACATTTGGCCAATAAAGAATTCTATTCTAACTTTAACTATATGGGTTTGCATGGGAAATAGTTAGATCTGGTTTTGCCTTCATCTTTGCTAATATGATATACTCAATAAAGTTTTGCTTTAAGAGATTGGATCTCAGCTGTGCTTGCTTTGGTTGGGTTCGTCAGTCAGAATGTTGACATTAAACCAGATCTCCCAAAATTAAAATCGACAAGGGAGTACTGGGCTCCTGAAGTGTGTCCAGCCCCCTCCTGAAGAGCTGTGAAGACCCAGGAGAAGATGTCTGGGATGGAGTGTAAAGGGGAGCAGATAGCCATGCTCAAGGTGGCCAGACCAAAAGGAGTGCTGGCTGCAGCACAGGTGGATTCTGGCACCCAAATGGTGGTAACCCATTAGAAGGGACAGTCAGAGA
>CM019159.1:28922789-28936565 GCA_009733165.1 Naja naja | reverse complement strand
CACACCTCTGTTAAAGTGTCAGGTTTCTGAGATGTAAAAGAAAAAAATGACACCAAGATAAATCAATGCAGATTTATTTCTACCTTTAACATGATACAAAAGCTATATAATTCAATTGAAAAGCAACTTGATTTTTAGGGGGGCGGAAATAACATTAAAAAAAATCTACAATAGCATGTTCCATTACTGTGCACACTCCCTTATGGGTAGGGATGTGACTTTGTTCAGAATTAACCAACTACATTGAAACTGATCTTAAATACTAGTCAGGTTCCACCTGCCATCAAAGTGACTCTCACCAAGTTCATATAAAGTTCTGACATTTACTTGCAGCAGAAGCCATGGTATGCAAAGAATAAAAGGGACTTCATTGTTGGAAGTATCAGTCAGGAGAAGGGTACAAAAAAAATCCAAGGCATTGGCTATGTAGCACAGTCAAGTTAGTCATCAACAAGTGGGGAAATATGGCACAATAGTGTAATTACCAAGATGTCCCTCCAAAATTGATGGGAAAAAAACCCTCATCTGACAGGCTGCCAGCAACAATTAAAGGAGCTGCAGGCATTTCTGGCAAGTATTCTGACAACAGTCTGCCATGTTCTTTGTATATTTGGGTTGTGGAGTAGGGTGACAAGATGGAAGCCTTTTCTTAAAAAAAAAAAAAAATCCAAGCCTGGCTACATTTGCAAAAACCTAGATCAAGTCTTACAAAAGCATGTGGGAAAATGCATTATGATGTGAACTTTTTGGCCATAATTCCAAAAAGCATTTTTGGCATAAACACCATACTATGCATTACCAAAAGTACTCCATACCTGCAGTGAAGCATTGTGGCAGTAACATTATGCTTTGGAGCTGCTTTTCTTCAGCTGGCATTGGGGCTTCAGTCAAGGTGGAATTATGAACATTCCAAATATCATTCAATTTTGGCACAAAACCTTTAGGCTTCTACTAAAATGCTGAAGAGGAATTTCACCTTTCAGCATGACAATGACCCGAAGCATACCTCCAAATCAATAAAAGGATGGCTTCACAACAAGATCAAGTTTTAGAATGGTCCAACCAGACTCCAGACCAAAATTCAATTGAAAATCTGTTGGGTGACCTCAAAAGGACAGGAGACCTGACAGATTTGTAGCGCTTTTGCAAGGAGGAGTGGACAAAGAGTCCCAAGGCAAGATGTGTCATGCTGATAGGCTCCTATTCTAAAAGACTGAACGATATCGTAAAAACAAAAGGTGCTTCAACAAGGTATTAGTTTAAGGTAACATAGGACAAACATGGAGAAGAGTAGCAGAGTGCATCCATGAACACCACCTAGAAGTCAGAAGACATTATGAAATCTGCTTAATTTCACAATACATAGACAGACTTAGCCATAGTTTCAACTGGGAAAGTCCAAAAACACTAAACCATTTCCCGAAACCTGGCACTTTGATAAATCACCCATCAACAGGCACATAGACATAAACAACATCTATATAACATTGAAAAGAGACAATCAAGACAAAAAGGGAACAAAAAGACTAAAACACCTCCTTACCAATCAACACCAATAAAAATTAACAGAGCAGAGATTAACACCATGATTAATATTAGACCAACAATCAAGAAGCAAACAATACCCCAGTCAAGGAAGTGCCAAACAAGCTTAACAGTAAACACTCAACCAAAGAACCATCAAGACCATTCCCATCATCACTGATAAGTCACACCATTAGAATATAAAATGAGAGCAAACCCCATTCCCTACTAGCAGTGATGAATTTACCTAGTTCAGTTAATGAAACATCTGCAAGAAAACAACCAAGCTCAGAAAGCACCAAGGATCATTCTTTCAACCCTGAGCTATAAATAATCTCCTCTATCAACAATCTCTACTGTTGAACAGTCATAACATTTGTCTCTCATTTCTGGCAGCATCCAGATGTCTTCAGATATACAGCAGCTCCCGTATTCTCAACCAACCTGCTATTGGGTATACTGAAATGATCAAGAATTAAGATCTACAGTATATAGCTCAGTACTTTTAAATCAATGGCTTCGAGAAATTAAATCTTTTGTTTCCATCCTTTGAACAAACAGAAAGAAACACAGAAGTCATACATTACAATCTGCCATCTTAATTTCTTTTCTGTGATTGTGACTTACTCCTGTATAGGGTATGAAAAGAACAGAATATAGCAATTAAGTATATGATATAGAGCACACAAAAACATGTGTGACAAATCAGAGAAATAAGAGACTGATAGGGAATACTCACTATATTTTTTACTTGTGCTACTTCCACATGCACTCAAACACTCATAAATCATTTATGTTTCGGGGCATAAAATACTGCTGTAACAATCTGCTGGGTCACCAAGGCACACAGTAAGCCTTTTGGTTGATGAATTGAGCCTCAGCCTCTCCGGTCCAGTAACTATTACAATTATAATCAATGAAATCCAAATGAGCACTTCAAAGAAAATTCTGTTCTTTTAAATATCCAAAGCTGTGGTTTCTAATAATGTTATTAATGTAACCTTCACATATAAAGTTTAATAATTGGTTTACCTATCATATTATATAACAATATAGCTGCCTGTTTCCCCACTCCTCTAATAGTAATTATTGAAGGTTAGAAATCATTATTGTTTATATGTATTGATAAAGTCACAGCTGCTGGAGACATGATTGCTGTATAATAAATTGATATTGAAATTCATATATACTAGAAAGTTTACCAAAGTGCAATAGAATATTAATATGTTAATTACATCATTTTTCTTGTGATTGAGAGAACCTCTTTACCTTTCAGCTATAAGACGACCTTGTTTCTGTCCAGCAGTGATATATTTTTTGCTAAATTTCTATTACAGAAAACAACATTGACTTTGTTTCCTGATTGGATAATGAAATGAAGATATAGGGTACTGGATTGACCAATTCAGCTAAGTTACTGTACATTGCTATCAAGCCACACAGCTTGTGCTGTCAAGCGAGGCTTATTTTGTTCTTGTTCTGCTCAGATTTTATAATATTTTTCATTTGGGATTTTATTAATATTCTAAAAATATAATTTTCAGCAATGCAATAGCTATAGTACAACTCAAGAGCATTGCAGTCTAAATTAACTTTTGAATTGTAAACTATTTTTTATGCTTATAATTGTATTGATTACAGCTATTCCAGTACATGTAATTTGAAAGAGAAGGAACTACAGATAATAAAAGTATGTGGTGGTTTTTAAAAAGAGCACATTAGAAAATACTTCCCCTTGTGGTAAGATTAAAGTATTTCACAAAAAGTTGGAAAATTGCATTTATGAATGTTTTTTTAAAAAATGAATCATATTTCAATTTCCTGCAGTAATAAACAATTTTACATAACTTGCTGTTTCCAAATTTCAGGCCTCCAAGACAACAAATCAAATGTAAAATTCTATCTAACTGAACAATTAGGACAGGATCATATTTTTAAAAAACTTCCCTTGAGTATATATTTCATTGGATACTTGCTATTAGCACATCAGATTTACCCTTCTTTTGATACTTCTGATAAAGATTGTAAAATTGGTCCAGATGCGTATGTTTAGCACTAGGCTTTAGATCTGAAGGAAAAATGCCGATGGTAGGCATGCATATAGTACATGTCTATTCCTCTTTTAAGCAGCAACATCTTTACAACAATACATTTCCTAGGAAAAATGCATTCAATTTAAATAGCAGCAGATGTGCTGTATATGCCCCGTCACATGCTTTAAAATATCCTTCTGCCTGCAATGCCAAAGACTACACAGCTGTATTTAGAAGTCCTTCAGATTACTAAACACTGCTTAAAACTTTAGAGATGAGAACAACCTTTGAATTAGGGTTTGGAAAAAATACCCTATAAATACATAGCCTATACTACAATCCAGAGAATAAAACTTGCTATTGCTTTTTTCTAAGTTGTGTTTCTGAGCACTCTTCAAGGACAGCCGAAAATAAATAATATTGCAAACAATAGAAATTGATAGTCACACAGGTGACTTTTGTTAATCTTGGTTATTGTTCAGGAAGAAGCATAATCAAGGCAAAACTTAGTACAATAATTTCTGGGCATAGTTATCAATCAACTGACACATGAATGGACTTGTACCAAAGAATGGACTTGATATTTCAAAAAGTGTACTATCCCATCCAGATTGTACTTGTAATTCTAGATTTGTTTATTTACAAGATATTGACTGTCTTATTTTAATACATTTCAATTTATTAGACCACTTTCATTCTGTCACTGTGTCCAGACCATGAGGGACCATCTCATTATCACCTTGTTGGCTATAAGATACAGAGGTGCAGTTGTCATCAGTGTATTAATGAAATCAATACCAACTATTCCAGAAACATAGCTGATATAAAGTTTATAAAACTAACTATAAGATATAAAACTAAGGAATTGCATAGTCTATATCCTCAAATTCCAATAAGAAAAGCTTCAAATAATCAGCTTCATCTAATTAACCCTGAACCTGAGAGTCATTTGTTCTGTTATTTTAAAGAGGAAAATTGAAAACTGGCAAATACGAATGTATTTATTTTATTAAACAGTTAATGTTCAATAACTATTCCTAAATAAAATAAAATGCATAATTTTTCATTATATAAATGGCATGAATCATAATAAAGATTCCTTAAACTGAACGTGACTTCTAGTGAATTTCTTAGCAATCCTTCAAAAATGGTTTTCTGCTACCATTTTGTGGAGGATTTTTTTATTTCCCAGTCCTAGGAAGTTTTGAAATCCTCTCTCTACAGTACATACTTCTCAGATCTTACACCCTAGTTCTGTGGTGGCGAACCTATGGCACATGTGCCACAGGTAGCATGCAGAGCCCCCTCTGGGCACACATGCCATTGCCCAGCTCAACTCCACCATGCATGTGCGTGCGACTCCCACCAACCAGCTGGCCTTCGGGTCTCTGCCGCACATGCACAGGGGTAGGTCGCATGCATGGGGTGGGGACACATGCACAGGGGGAGCGGGGCACATGCACAGGGTGCATGCTCATGCATGGAGGGCCACATGTGCATGCATGGGGGGCACATCTGTGGGGGGGCATCTTGCATTTTGCGCGCTTTGGGCACTCAGGGGCCAAAAGGTTCGCCATCACTGCCCTAGTTTGTCTTTTCAAAATTAGCCAAATTGCCAAAGGATTGACAACTGGAACTAAGCTCATACTCATATCTAGCTCTCATTAGCCAAGATAGACACAACTCATCAAAGAGCGTATGCATGAGGCTTTGTTTCTTATACATATTCTTTGGCAGAATTATAAGAAACTTATCTACCCAAATTTGACAGTTGGCTGCCACAATCACTACTCTCCAGTGTTGGTGGTCTTGGCTGCTAGAGTCAAGATTGAAGAGGGATAACTAATGAGCTGAACATTATTTTTTGTCTATGGATATTAGATCTGTGCTAAATCCAAAGAAATCAAAAAAGATTAAATTTGTTTTTGCGGTATTCCTGGTTAAAGCTCTCAGATCTCTTAACACTCAGCCTGGTTTGGTATAAAGAATCTTAAGTAGGATCAGCCAATAACAAGAGTGTTGTTTATTCATTTGTCATTCTGTAAGTTAAAATGCCCCCTCACAGTACCAAGGAACAGCTGCGCTGCTGGTAAAGATCAGGCATATCATCAGTACCTATTAATAGCAAAAAGCTTAACCAAATCCACTTGCTGATTGCAGTTTGTCAGCTTAGTGGTTATGGTAAAACTCCTGAATTATGAAAAAGCATTCCCTTTTAACTGATGATTTGCCATGAGTTGATAAGCTATTAATACTGACAAAGAAACATTATAAGGAGGAAATACAAGGCAAAGGTTGTTTCCTTAAAAACAAAACAAATTATCAGATCTTAGCATTGCTAAGGGTTTAGAAAGATGTATTGCAAAGGCCTTCTAAAAGGCAAATTAATCAATAATTCCTAGTCTTCATAACTACTGTCTTAAGAATCAAAGGTAGTGACCTAAGAAGCATCAATGGTTAAGGAGCAGTTATAATACAACTATGGCTTTCATTTTCAGTTTATACAGTTCCAGACTGGAGGTGGCCAACTACAAATGATAGAATACGGGATTAAACCAGCCTACAGGTTCATCTTTCCTTATGTTCACTCAGTTTCAAGGTTGCGTATCAAATTTGTTTGGAATATGTATTCAGAATCAAATGCATGATATAATCTGGTAAAAAGCAGGCTGATATAAAAGAAATAATAAATATAATATGGGGTGTGATGGCAAGCAAGTATAAATATATTTACATTCAGCACTGAGAAATGCTTCAGAGATTTACAAGGTAGACTAGACCAGGGGTCGCCAAATTTTTGGACCTCAGGGATCATCAAACTCATAATTTTAAATCCTGCGGACCAGAGACCCTGGGAAAATCCCCAAAAAAGTCTGCAGGAAAATTCCCCACCCCATTTTCCTACTGATCAATCATTCTTTATTTGGGATCACAGGATACCATCTCCAGCTGTGTTCTCGGGGAAGGGGAGAGAGAGAGAGAGAGAGAGAGAGAGAGAGAGAGAGAGAGACTTTTGGCTTCATGCAAGGAAAGCAGCAGAAGCAGCTGAAGTCTTTCTTTCTCTCCCCCAAACTCCACCAGAAATGAGTCTTTGTGAGACTTGTTGCACCGGTGTAGCCTCTTGGAGCAGGAGGCCTTGCAGGGTTCCAAAGACTCATTTCTGGTGGAGTTTGGGAGAGAGAAAGAAAGACTTTTGCTGCTTTCCTTGCGTGCAGCCAAAAGCAGCAGAAGAAAGAAGCGGAAAGAAGCAGCCCAGTGGCCAGGCAAGGCGCATGGGGTGAGGGGCAAGTTCCCCTCCTCCGCCCTTTCCCTACTCCCCTCACTACCTCATGTTGATCACAATGCAAGCAACACAAGCCTTGTGTTCCCGTGGGCCATGTGGGCGGCCTAGCCTTGTGTTCTCGTGCAGCCTGGATTAATTGCTTTGGGGGGTGCTTTGGGGGTGACATTTCTCTGCGGACCACCAAAATTTTCTCGCAGACCACCAGTGGTCCCTGGCCCACTGGTTGGTGACCACTACCTCCTGTATAGACATCTGTAACTCTGTAAACTGCGCTGATGCTCTCATTACCTTCAGTTTTGGTTGCCCTGATATAAAAACAATGCTGAGACTCTAGAAATAGTGCAGAGAAGAGCAACAAAGGCTAAAACGTATGAAGAATGGTTGCAGGAATTGGGTGTGTCTGGTTTAATGAAAAGAAGGACTAGGGGTGACATGATAGCAGTGTTTCAATATCTAAAGGGTTCCAACAAAGAAGAAGGTGTGAACCTATTCTCCAAAACACCTGAAGGTAGAAGAAGCAATTGATGGAAACTAGTCAAGGAGAAAAACAACCTAGAACTAAGGAGAAATTTCCTGACAGCTAGAACAATTAATAAGTGGAACAACTTGTCTCTAGAAGTTGTGGGTATACCAACATGAGAGGTTTTAAGAAGAGATTGGACAACTCTCTAAACTGCTCTGAAAGTTTATCTGAAATGGTATAGCATTTCCTGCTCAAATAGGGGGTTAGACAAGAAGACTGCCAAGGTAACTTCTGTTATTCTGCTTCAACTGCCAGTTGTTGCATTTTCTATATAAAATTGGGGAGAACTTGGTCTTCAGTTCAGGAATCAAATTATACTTGTATAAAATACATGAATATTCCTTATGAAATTTACAAAGTAGAATGTAAATGAAATGAAATATTAATATTATGCTTATTGATAGATGTACTTGTTATTTCTTTTATTTTACTATATACCGTATCTTTAAAATTAAGAGGAAGAATTGAAATAATATGTGATATATGATCCATGCATACACTACACGATATAAAGTTGTGTAAATATAATCTATACATTTTTTAAAATTATGGATTAATAAGGCTTCACCAAATCCATTTTCACATTTCAAAATATCTGCACAACTTTAAGGATTAAAGTCCAATGTATTTCAAAAATAAAACAAGTTTAAACAAGTCTTTTAAACAATTTACAAATTTTATGGTTCTCATATATATGTCGTAAGAATTCTGCACAATGCAGAATAACCTTTATTTTTCTTTCTGCATTTTTTTCAATCAGAATTTTTTTTGATGCATCACCTTAGACCAGCCGTGGGCAAACTACAGCCCGGGGGCCGGATCCGGCCCGTTCGGCTGTTCTATCCGGCCCGCGGAGCCGAAAGAGCGGAGGGTTCTCTTGCTCTCCCAGAAGGCTACATGAAGTAATCTAACTTTGAATTTATATTAGTTCACACAAACACTTCATCCATGCTTTTGTTCCGGCCCTCCGGTCCAGTTTAAGAACCCATTGTGGCCCTCGAGTCAAAAAGTTTGCCCACCCCTGCCTTAGACCAATGGTCCTTCACTCCCATTCCGCGAACCAGCACTGGATCACAGTGTGCCAGAAACTGGGCCACGCAAAGCAAGTGAAGCCCCCTCTGTGGGATGCAGAGAAATTACAGCTCTTCCAATCCACGGAAAAACCTCTCTCCACAGAACCAGTCCCTGGTGCCCCCCAAATTAGGGGCCTCTGTCTTGAGATATCTTTCTATGGATATGCACAATACAGAAAATGCATTGCTTTGAAGTGAAAACATATACTATGCTTTGAAACTTTTGCACATTCATGGTGAGCTGCACTTCAGATGGACTGAAACATGGAATATTTTGGTTTTTCCTGGTTTTGGCCAAAACAAAATCCAAAATAATCTTAAAACACAAGTAGGGCAAGGTTCTCAAGCACTTAGTCCTTGACATTTCTGCTTTTCCTGCCTTTCTCTCCAGAGCCTTTTGTTGGAATGTGCATTCTTTGATTCTATATTTAAAAAACCCACAAATGTATTGTTTCAGGCATAAACAGTCTAAAACTGGAGATTCCATTCATGAGACATGGAACTTACTTCACATCCTATACAGGGGTAGGATTCAAATTTTTTAACAACAGGTTATGTGCGCGTGGCTTGGTGGGTGTGGCTTGGTGGTCATGTGACTGGGTGAGTCAAAAGAGAGAAGCTCACTTTAACAATGCTCTTGGAGCAGGAGGTTGGACTAGATGACCTCCAACATCCCTTCCAGCCCTGGATTGCTGTGCTGTTTCAAAGCATCCTCTGTAGCTGTGTCTAGTGCCAGGGTTTGTGGTCCTTCCTTCCTCTCCTTTTTCTTTCCCTCCCTCCCTCTCCCTTCCATCCATTCTCTTCACTTTCTTCCCTCCTTCTCTTTCTCACCCCATTTTTGCTCCCAGGAGGCTCTTACTAGGTTGCTGGGGTGCAGTGCACCCCCTCTGTGCCCCATTTTGGGCCTAGAAAGCCTCCCTGGAGCCTCAGGAGAACCAAAATGGGGCACAGGAGGGTCTGCACAACCCTGCACCCTGTTTGGGCCTAGGAGGTCTCCCTGCACTTACCTGGGATCCAGAATCAGGTGCATGGGGACTCCTGGAGGGGAGGGGCAGGGTGGGGCAGCGCCAGCTGGTCTTCAGAACTACCGGTTCATTGAACTGGATGTAAAATTAACATCCGGTTCGCCTGAACTGGCTGAATCCCATCCCTGATCCTAAATTTCCTATTCTCTCATTTCTAAATCCAGGACACTGTTGTCACATTTTCTTGGTTCCTCAATAAAATTTATAGAATTGATCTTACCTTTCTGAATCATCATTATGATCTCACATTTTTAAATAATAAACTTCCCCTTGCCTTGGGAAGCTGCAGCAGACTGCACTTACTTCTTCTGACATTTTCACAATGGTTCAGATTGATTTGAATGAATTGGGAGTAGTAGCCCTACTGAGATCAATTACCAGTTTCCTAATCCCACTTTAGGTGCATACATTTAATTTCAAGGTTCTGAAAGAAGACACCGATAGATTCTATCATGGCAAATGATATAATCCAGACAACTGAGAGAAGTGGCTTTATGGGGCCAGAATGTGGTTTGGTGCACTGTGAACTCCAAATCACATTGTACCGTAATGATAACATGAAATAAATACTGCAGAAATAATGTTTTCTGATATTAGCATTTCAGATCAATGCTACATAGCAATCTGTATAGGATACATAGCAGTACACTATTATTCTATTTATTGTATGTCTTACAGCAATTTTGTAAGAAATATTTAGTTAAGAGAGAAAAGGATTTGTGTGCAGCATCTAAAAAGTGACTTGCATAGTACAATCCAGATATCATGGACCATAGCTCATATTTTCCTGTCAGTAGGTAGAAACTATGGCTGTTAGAGCCCAACACATGTAGATAGCATATTGGCCATATTTACAATCTCCTTTATACTCATCTGTTTAATTCAGAAAGTCAGGATGCAGATTGCAGAAGATCACTGGACATATCATGGGTTTACACATCTGATTAACTAAAACAGCTAATTAATGCAAATGCTTTGGCCATTGGCTCCTTTCCCTGAATGATGTCATTAGATTCTTTTGTAGGATCTGAACAGAAATATTCCTTGTTCTGAGTTTGGATTTCACATTTAACTGTAAACAAATTGCAAGCACATGGTTTGCAGGTCACACAGTTTGGGCAAAGAGCCAGGAGCTGTGAATTGATACATTAACATTAACCAAATTTCTTCAAATGTTTCCATATCTTCTCTGTTCTTAACTTCATAAAGCTATTAATGAGATGCTATATTTGTTTAAACTTACTTATAGGAATTTTCATACTATTTTGATAATCAGCATTGTAATATTTTATACTCAACTGTTTCTTTGCATATATATATGTATATCTGCATCACGTTTTATTTAGTGTACCCACAATATAGGTGTGGAAACTATAAATTAGAGTTTTTACAATAAACAAGCATCTCACCTGTTCAGTGTTGTCTTTAAGCAGCCTTTGATATGTTTATTTGTAACTCCTTCCTGAAGTTTATTATTGTCCAATGATGATGCAGTTCCCTTTTTATGACAAATCAAAACATAATTTTTATTGTTATTGTTTGACCAAAATATTCCCACAGATGTCTCATATCGTATGCAAAATTCAACTTTAGCACCTTCTTTCTGATAAGGAGGAACCAATGAAATCTTGAATAAGAATTGATCAGTCTCACCATCACAAGAATTTGGCACATATTCTGCTAAGATGTCATAATAGGTTAGCCAGTTGTCCAAAGACATTCGAACATATACCAACTTCTGAAAGGATATATTCAGAACACGAACTATGCCCTTCATACATATTATGCCTGGAAGAAACTCTACAAACTCTAGACATATTTTATATGCACGCACAGTTTGCAAAAGTTCCTCTTGTGTGGTGGGAATTAGAAACAATGGAGTTAAATAGAATTCATCCACAGGCACATCTTCATCTTCTAAATCATCACTGGGCTGTGTAATTGGATTATCCCAGCTATCAAACTCTTTAACAGATACAAGATCAAAACCAAATGCATCAGCAAATGAAACTTTTCTTGCAATAGTTGAGGGGATTTCTGCTTCCATTTCTTCAGAAGAATCTGAATTCCGCCTTCGGGGAGCAGGGGAGAAACGATGCTGATGTGTAGCTTTAACATCTTCTTCTTCTGAAAAACAATTACTTAACGTAGGAACTTCTAATAAGTTCTCCCTACTAATATGACCAGGTTCTTCAAAAGACTCCATTGGGTTTTCTGGTATAAACTGAAAGAGAGCAGTCTGTGTAGTGGCAGCTGATATTTGAAACTCTGTGATTTGAAACAAGGATTACTATTACAGTTGACATTGCAAAAGGAGCCCTGGCCTATTAATAGGATCAATGGCTTGTTAAATATGTTAGGCCATTATGTTGGTCTATGACTGCTATAAAGACTTTATATGCCACTCTCCAAAGACCTGTAAAGGAAGACTGTTGCAAAGAAACGAGAGTGAAGATATTCTCCTGTGGATAATATGAAGGTCTGAATCTTTGTTATTATAAGATAGTAACTATTCCATAATATAACGAACAACAGATGGGAAATCAAAAGCACAAAAATAAAAGCATAGACTGCCACATTGGGGATATTTATCAAAGTTTTCTAATATGGATGAGATTTCTATTTGTGTCAAATTACAAAAGAAATAAAATATGCAATTTGACCTTCCATGCATTGAATATCTGATTTTAAAGCAGGGAGTCAATATTTACAATTGGTGAACAATGCCTAATAAACATTGAACATGCAGAATTTAGAATAATAATAAAGCACCTGCCATATAACACCCAAGACTTAACAACTGTAGATAAGAAAGACAAAAAAGTCTGGGTAGTGGACGTTGCAGTACCCGAAGCAGCAGATTAGAGGAAAAAGAACTGGAGGGAAAAATCACAAGATACAAAACCTGAAAATATAAATAAAATGTTTGTGGCAAAGAAAACAAAAATAGTAAGAAATATTAATAGGTGTCTTGGGTGCAATCCCCAAAACCTCTGGAGCACCACTGAAACACCACTGGCCTTTGCAAAATCATAATCAGTCAATTGTGAAAGTCAGTTTTACTTGGAAAAGTTTACAGCCTGTGATGATCAAACACCATCAAACAATATCTGCCTATGTTAGATCCTGGGGAAGGACTTCATAGGTGGGAAAAAATGATAAACAATCTACAAACACAGGCTGACTGTGTGACCAACCATAATATACCATGTTTCCCTGAAAATAAGACCTAACCAGAAAATAAGTCTTAGCCTGATTTTTAGCATTCTCCTAATATAAGTCCTACCCCCCAAAATAAGCCCCAGTTAAGGTCACATCAGCCAGGTGGACAGGTGAGTGGGCATGGCCAGTACCAGAGGTGGCAAGGGTGAGGGGGCTGATGGTATCCAGCAGCAGCCACAGCTTGCATAATGCAGGTGAGTTGTTTAGCTGTCCAAGCATCAGGTGGAGGCAGAGACATGGGAGAGGCAGGTGATCTGGATGCACCACATAGGCTGCAGACAAGCCAAGAGATAGTGGGACAGAGTGGGCAGCCAGTTGTGGGGGGGCTCGTCTTTGTATCTCTCAGCTTGCCTGTAGCCCACACATTCTAATATTTATTGTTATATTTACTTTATTTTACTGGATGCTAGCATCATTACATGAGTGGTCTTTTGAATAAATTATGGTAAAACTATCTCTTCCTAAATATGATTTGTCTTGTTAAGTCAAAATCTTATACAATTCAATATGTAGAAATTCTTAGTTTCGATCTATATATAAATACAAAAATAGTTATTTTTATTTCCAGAAGTTTTATCTAAGTGCATGATTATGTGCCAGAAAATTTTTCTCAACACCAGTGACCATCTAGATTTTAACATAAATAAGTTGTGTTTCTTAAATTATTTTAATCACCCTTTCAAAATTGCCATTATAATCACTTTACCTTGAAACTTATTCTTAAATATAGATGTCATCATTCAGTTAAGAAATGCATTTTCAATCTGATATTTTAGAAATGTCAGCAGATATAGCTACTATTAAAATAAGAAAAACGGCTTAGACCCTTGCTAAAGTCTAAGTATATTATGTCCACAGTATTTTGCTGGTCTACTAATTTAGTCACTATGTTGAAGAATGAAAAAAGATTGGGTTGGCATGAACTGTTTTTAAGAAACCCATGCTGACTGCTAGTTATTATTTTACTCGTTTCTAGATGTTGACAGATCTGTTTTTTCAATATCTTTTCCAGTATCGTCCCAGGTAATGCTGTTGGCCTGATTAGTCTGTGGTTTCCTGGGTCTGTTTTCCACACCCCTACTTTTTTGGGAAG
>CM019159.1:28864164-28904624 GCA_009733165.1 Naja naja | reverse complement strand
ATGGGAAACATATCAGCTCTTCTCCAGTCCTCTGGTAGTTCCCCAGTGCTCCAGGATTTTGGAAAGATGTGGTTCTGAGATGACATCTGCCAGCTCCTTTAGAACTCTGGGATGTAATCCATCAGGTACATTCCACATTGAAATTAGTCTCAAAGCTAAATTCCAGATATAGAAGTATCCCAATATTCACTGTATTATGTCAGACACTAAGAACTGAATGTCAAATGAGTGAATCAATCCAAAGTCTTCAATTCCTTTTACCAGGAAAATATTTTGGGATGTATGTGTTTGTATGTGTGTATACACACAATTCCTTTCTCACTATAAAGAAGGCTGGAGATAATTCCTCCCCCCAGCCAGTTTAGAAATGGACAGAAGAAATGCCAAGTGACTGACAAAAATAGCTTTGATTGCAGTCATATTGACTACTATAAATAGCATATTCCACTTGTTCTATTCTCCGTTATCCTATTTTGCTTGGAGGTAAAAGTTGATATTTAATTTAAGAAAAAAATACAATTCAATCTCCTGGTGAATATAATAGTTTATAATTCAGCAGAGGAGCATTTAAAGAAGTATGTCCATTCTCTTTGATTGGTAGGATGGCTAGATGTCTTAGGGAAATGAGATCCTGTATATAACTTGGTTCTGTGCCATATAGGGTTTTAAAATGTGGCAACTTGGAAAGAAACTAGAAGCTTGTGTAGCAGATGTGTTACATGGACAAACCTAGGAGCATCCATTACTGTTTGGGCTGCCATATTCTGAACCAGTTGAAGTTTCCGGGTAGTCTTCAAGGGAAGGCCCATGTAGAACGCATTGCAGTAATCCAAATGGGGTGAAATACAGAACTTTCCTCCTACTTTTCCTTTCCCATCAAGGACAGGTCCCAAATTGCAAAAAAAGAAATGTCTATACAAAGCAGGGGAAGTAGGAAGAAAATTCTGCATTTCACTTCATAGACTGAACCTGCTAATTTCAGCTTTGTAATCTTTTACTTCAAGTAGAAGAAATGCTGCAGGCTTACAACCACAATTGAGTCCAACATTCCCACTGCTAAGCAAGACAGTTAAGTGAAGTTTGCCCATCTTACAACCTTTCTTGCCACATTTGTTAAGTGAATCACTTTATTTGTTAAGTTAGTAACTCTGCTAAGTGAACCTGGCTTCCCCATTGACTCTGCTTGTCAGAAGGTTGCAAAAGGCGATTGTATGACCCAGGGACACTGCAAATGTTATGCCAGTTGCCAAGTATCCAAATTTTGGTCACGTAATCATGGGGATGCTGCAACAATTTTAAATGTGGGTCATAAGTCACATTTTTCAGTGATATTGTAACTTCAAACAGTCACTGAACAAATATGATTATAAATTGAGCGCTATCTGTCGGGCTGAGCTCTGAGCTTGGCAATTTGGTTACAAATGTTTCATCAACATTTGAGGAGACATCATCAGTGCGCTTTGAATTGTGCTCATCTGTCAGAGCCCTGGCCTTTAAATACCTTTTTACTGTATGTGATACAAATTAGTGTGGATGTTATTTGTTCGTCTACTTTTGAGTCATGGTCTGATTTTGGACTGTTGATTGGCTGACTGTTGTTACTGATGCATGGTCTTTGGTTTTCAGTACCATCTGTATGATGTAAATTAGTGTTGTTTGGATACTGCGGAGTCATGGTCTAGTTTCAGTCTGTTTGAATGGCTGGTTGTTGTTATTGAGACGTGGTCCTATTTCTTGTGAGCTGATAGGTTGTGATTTTTGCTGTTGTGTAGTAGGATGCTTGTTTGTTCATTTTTTATTTTTTAAATATTTTATTTTTTTAAAACAAAAATACAAATCTCTATTCACATTAACAGTGTTCGTATCATTATTAATACATACCTCTCCTTTTATACGTAAACATCAACTCTTATTTCTATCCTCCACCCATTTGTACCACCTATCCCAAACCACATAATCCGAATCATCTTTGCCTCTTAATTCTATTGTGAATTTATCCAGTTCCGCACAATCCATTATTTTTTGTGTCCATTTGTTCATTTTAAATGCTATCTTTGGAATCATGGTTGATGCAGTTTTTTCGTTCTCAGCTATTGAGAATTCTCACAACCCGTTCTCTGCCCTAATGACCAACTGGATAGGTGTGGCTGAGTGGTCATGTGACTGGGTGGGCATGGCCAACTCGACATTGCTCACATCAAGGGACACTTCTCCTCACCTGGCCCTTGTGACCATGGGGATGCTGCAACAGTCCTAAGTATGAAAAATGCTCATAAGTCACTATTTTCAGTGCCATTGTAACTTTGAATGGTTACTAAATGAACTGTTGTAAGTCAAGGATTACCTGTAGAAAAATACAAAAAGCGTCTTTACTTGCAAAAAGCTGCCCTAAATACCAATAATTAGATTAAAAAGACCTGCAAGTCAGAGTTACAAATCAGGCAGGGTGCCAGAGCACCTTGAGGAATTAAAACAGTTAAAATGCAATAACTATCAACAGCCAACTCTTGCTCATAAAGTGAAACCCTTTAGCACAGAGGTCATTGTCTTGGTGTAAATACTCTCAGTATACATAAAAGAAAAGATACATTCATCAGGAGTCGAGAATCAAAAGGTACGACACTTAATGATAGCCATAGGGTACAATAAGCAATCAATCATACTAGGAAACAGTCAATATAAATTGTAAGTTTACAAGTGACAAAGTTACAGTCATATGGTCACAAGTGGGAGGGGATGGGTGTTAAGGAGTGATGACAAGATTTAACAGTAATAGTAGTGCAGACTTTGTAATAGTTGAACAGGGTTGAGGGAATTATTTGTTTAGCGGAGTGATGGCTTTCAGGGAAAAACTGTTCTTGTGTCTAGTTGTTCTGGTGTGCAATGCTCTATAGCGTCATTTTGAGGGAAGGAGTTGAAACAGTTTATGTCCAGGATGTGAGGGGTGTCTAGATATTTTCACAGCCCTCTTTTTGACTTGTGCAGTATAGAGGACCTCGATTGAAGGCAGGTTGGTAGTAATTGTTTTTTCTGAAGTCCTAATTACTCTCTGAAGTCTGTGTCTGTCCTGTTGGGTTGCAGAACCAAACCACAGTTATAGAGGTGCAGATGACAGACTCAATCATTCCTCTGTAGAACTGGATCAGCAGCTCCTTGGGCAGTTTGCACTTTCTGAGTTGGCGCAGAAGAACATTCTTTGTTGTGCTTTTTTTATGACATTTTTGATGCTAGGTGTCCATTTTAGGTCATTTGATATAGTAGAACCTAGAAATTTGAAGGTCTCTACTGTTGATACGGTGTTGTCTAGTATTGTAAGAGGTGGTAGTATGGGAGGGTTTCTTTTAAAGTCTACCACCATTTCTACGGTTTTGAGTGTGTTCAGTTCCAGATTGTTCCGGTTACATCATGAGGCAAGTTGTATAACCTCCTATCTGTTTTCTCGAATGAAACTAATCGCTGTTGTGTCATCAGCAAACTTCAGTATTTTAACAGATGGATCGTTTGAGGTGCAGTCATTGGTATATAGGGAGAAATGGAGAAAGCACACAGCCTTGGGGGGGCCCTGTACTGATTGTACAGGTATCGGATGTGATTCTGACTAGCTTCACCTGCTGCTTCCTGTCTGTTAGGAAGCTTATGATCCACTTACAAGTGTGTTCAGGTACTGCTAATTGGTTTAATTTACTTAGAAGAGTGTCTGGAATGATGGAATTGAATGCTGAACTGAAGTCTACAAAAAGGACCCTTGCGTAGGTATTGGGAGATTCAAGGTGTTGTAGGATGTAATGTAGAGCCATGTTAATAGCATCATCTGTTTGCTCGGTATGCAAATGGCATGGGATCTAACAGTGGATCCGTGATGGTTTTCAGGTGGGACAGGACAAGCCTTTCAAAGATTTTCATAACTACAGATGTTAGAGCAACTGGCCTGTAGTCATTCAGTTCCTTGAAGGAGGGCTTCTTTGGCACTGGGATGATAGTAGAATGTTTGAAGCAAGAAGGAACATAGCACATCTCTAGTGATCTATTGAAGATTTGGCTGAAGATGGGGGCCAATTGGTCAGCACAGACTTTTAAGCAAGAAGGAGTTACCTTGTCTGGCCCTGGTGCTTTTCCTGGCTTTTGTCTGTGTAATAGATCTTGCACTTCTTTTTCTGTGATCACCAGAGGTTGTGAAACCAATGGATTGGGGCTGGTTGTAGGAGGCTTGGCTGTTGTTGGTGTGTCTGAGATGTGGGTTGTGGAGGTAAGCGGCTGTAGTTTCCTTTCAAACCTGCAGTAAAACACATTCAGGTCATCTGCCAGATGTTGATTTCCTTCTGCTGGGAACGAGGTTTGCTGAAGCCAGTGATGCTTTTAAGAGTTTTTCACATGTTTGCTGGTTCATTTGTTGAGAACTGATTCCTTAACTTTTCAGAGTAACTTCTTTTTGCTGCTCTGATCTCTCCTGTTAATATGTTTCTGGCCTGGTTGTATAGCATTCTGTCACCTTTTCTGTAGGCTTCCTCTTTGGAATTATGTAGCTGCTTAAGTTTATATGTGAACCAAGGTTTATTGTTACTATATATTTGCAGGGTCCTTGTTGGTACACATAAGTCTTTGCAGAAGCTAACATATGATGTTACAGTATCTGTGAGCTCATCTAGGTCTGCAATCATTCCAATCAGTGCAATCAAGGCAGGCCTGGAGTTTTAGCTTTGCCTCATCCAACCAAGTCCTCACTGATTTAATTGTTGGTTTCATGGTTTTAAGTCTTTGTCTATAGGCAGGTACAAGGTGAATCATGCAGTGGTCAGAGTGTCCCACAGCTGCTCATGATAAAAACCTATAAGCATCTTTTACTGTTGTGTAGCAGTGGTCTAAACTATTTTTGCCTCTGGTGGGACAGTTCACATGCTGGAAATATTTTGGGAGCTCTTTCCTTAAATTTGCTTGATTGAAATCTCCTAAAATGATGGGAAAGGAGCCTGGGTGTTTGGCTTCAGCCTCCATAATTTGATCAACAAGAGTTCGTAAGGCCTTGTTTACACAGGCTTGTGGAGGAACATACACAGCTATTAGGAGAAATGAGGACAACTCACGTGGAGAATAAAATGGTTTGCAGTTGATATGTAAAGACTCTAAGTTTTCATCACAGAACTTATATATTATAGTTATATCCTGAGACCAGCTGTTGTTGATATATAAACATAATCCTCCACCTTTTGCTTTACCTGATATCTCTTCAATTCTGTCTGATCTAAATATCTGAAATCCTGGGATGTATATGGTGCTGTCCCCATGAGTTTGTGGATTAAGCCAGGTTTCAGTAAAACAAAGAACAGCTGAATTATAAAAATCAGAATTCCATCTATTTAAGAGATGAATTTCATCCATCTTGTTAGCAGGTGAGCATAAATTAGTCAGAAAGATTGAAGGGAGAGGAGTTTTTTTCCCCCTATTCCTTAGTCTGTTTAAAATTCCCGCTCGTTCACCTCCTCTCCTTTTCCGGCATGGCCGCTTTGTAACCCATAGCATTAGTTAGAATCTCCTCAGTTTGCAAAGACAGGTGGAGGTGAGGAATCAGAAAGCTGCTCCTTAAGGAAACATTGCCTAATTCTTAGCGGGTGGTCTCGTGAGTATGAAATCCATAGTGAATTGCAGATAATAATAAAGAATAAAGAAACCATTAGAGAGCATTTCAGCAAGGCAGCTGTCCTCGTCGCCATCTTGGCAATATAAAATTCATATGAAAGGAGTTAAATATACAAATGCCAGTGACAAAACAACATTTTTGCATGGTGTGCATATAAAATGGTACAAGAAAGGGTATAAATAATAAATGAATAAAATATACAAAAACCAGCAACTACTAACTAAACTAAATGAAGATTGATTCAAATTATAATTTCATAGTATACATATGATGATTAATTTGCAAACCAATAATATGTAAAATTCAGAAATAAATTAGTTTGAATTATATTTCTATGAGAAAATAAGTTATTACACGAAAACAATAATGACTAAAAGCCATTTTAAGGGCTAAGTAACCACTAGGTGGCACCAATCAGCTATTATTTCATGGAAACACTAGGAAGATTTAAATTAGTTTGCCATTACTGATTATTCATTTGCATTCATATTAGTTACTAATGCAATTCAAATTTCATTTGCTGATAATTTTAATACATATCTCAAACTGGCAAGGTCTACTTTAATCATACTGGTGAATCAATATACTGCAAATAAATAGCAATTATTTTAAGAACAACTGATTCCCTATCATATAAACAGAGTTTGTATTTATCGATCTACTTATATGATTGTTTTCCATTGTAGTATTTTGTAAAACGAAGTTGTTACATGGAATAAACTCAATATGTTAAAAATCAGGCATGTTTGCACAGAAGCATCATTCTACACCCAGATCAATACTTGAATAACAAGGTGTGCAGGCAGAGATTCAAGGCCATAGTTCTTGATACCCTTATTTTATTATATCTATTAGAAAAGCTGCACTTGTAACAGAAAACCAGCAACTACTAACTGTAATATTCAAGATGTGTGTGCCTATCTTTCTACTTACAAATCTATGCATGGTGAAGACTGAAGTGTATGTTATATCCAGGGGTTCAAATTTTTTAACAACCAGTTCTGTGGGTGTTGCATAGTTGGTGGGCGTGGCTTGGTGGGCATGTGACTGAGTGGGCATGGCCAACTCGATGTCACTCACAATGAGGGCGCTTCTCTTCACCTGGCCTCTCATGACAGTGGGGATGCTGCAACGGTCATAAGTGTGAAAAATGGTCATAAGTCACTCTTTTCAGTGCCATTGTAACTTTGAATGGTCACTAAATGAACTGTTGTAAGTAAAGGATTACCTGTACAAAAATACAAAAAGCTTCTTTGCTTGCAAAGAGCTGCCCTAAATACCAATAATTAGATTAAAAATACCTGCAAGCAGGAGTTACAAATCAGGCAGGATGCCAGAGCACCAGGGGTGGGATTCAAATTTCTTAACAACTAGTTCTGTGGGTGTGGCCTAATTTGTGGGTGTGGCTTGGTGGTCATGGCCAACTCGATGTCACTCACATGGAGGGGCGCCTCGCCTGGCTTCTCCTCACCCCTCCCCTCCCAGCCAGTCCTTACTTCGACTTTCATGTTATGGTGAGAGAGGAAGCTTTTTCAAAGTCATCTTCCCCTTGATACTAGCCAATAAAATGAGATTTTGCTATCAGAAGACCTGATGGACATTTCCAAATATTGTTTATTCTCTTGGAAAGACTGAGTGGAGAGATTTATAAAGAATAACAGAGTTGGAAGAGACCTTTGTGGTTTTCTAGTCCAACTGCTGCTGAAGCATGGGACCCTATACTATTATGGACAAATTTCTTCTTAAAAACCTTCGGTGATGGCATACCCACAATTTCTGAAGGCATCCCACTTCTCTGATTAATTGTTCGCACTGTCAGGAATTTTCTTCTTATTTCTAGGTTGGATCTGTTTGATAAGTTTTATTCTGTCCTCTATAATTGCTGACTGAATGTATAGAGGCAGATAGATAACTCCACAAAGCATCCATACAAAGTCTTTATTGGTACATCAGGCATCCTCAAGATAACTCACAGTTACATCGAGATTCATCTCAATGTCCAACTCTTTGCATAGCTGACTTTCTGGTGTAAAAGGATGGTAATCTTTTATCCCTTTCATCCCATATCGTAGGAGCAGGGGTAGAGATGCTAGCACGATGCTGGATTCAGGCAAGAGTGAAGAAAACCCCCCCCAACCCACCAAGGGTCAATTCAGTGACCAATCAGGATTTCAGATGTGGCCACATGACATGGACTACATTTCCCAGGATACTACATTTACCATGATGCATTCCCTTAAGGGGACAGCTCCCAATTCCTAACCAACTATCCCACTTCCCATTAACTATAAACTGTCTGGACAGCACAAGTTTCCATCTCACAGTTACTTCCAGTTGAGCCAGGCACCACCTATTCTATACATTTTTTCTTGCCTGTGTAAAATCTTACTTTGCTCTCCATTAAATATTTAAATTGTTCTACAGTGGTTTTCAGTTTACTACAATGATTTTTGTAAAATGCATTAAAGCTTGAAGAATACATCTCTGCTTATACTGATAAAGATTGTTCTTTTTGAATATTAAAGCATACAGTCAAGCAAATATTTCCAATCCTACAACTGAAAACATATTTGAAAGGTATTTTCAAAGCAGTCAGCTAGTGGATGTCTTACCATTTGTTCTCTTCTCCTTTAATTAAATCTTTCTGCTTTATATATTTTTTTCTTTGGCCTTATTGCAATTTCCAAAATTTTCACAGATCCTTCACAAAGAACCATTTCTAATTTAACTGGAATACAAAATAATCTTTCTGGTCTGGAATTCCTTGATTCACACTCACACTCCTCAGCTCCTCAACACTTGTCAATGTTTTCCTTTCCTTTCTGTTATGTACAGAAATGTGCTTCTCTTTTACTGCTCTTTTCAAATTAACCCTCCCCTGATGCCTACATCTGCATTTAATTCAGGTAAACCCAAAAGACAATACTTCTTTCCTAAGTTGTCAAAATGGAAAGTGCTCCAAAGGGAATTACTTAGGGGGGTGATATTAGCAATTCATAAACATAATGGGGACTTAACAAACTATTTAAGCAATGCATGATTAACTGCATAGCATCAAAAAGGCAGATGAGTTGCTCATTGAGACCAACAGTAAAAAATCAGTCTTGTTAGGAAAGGCTGTCTAATAAAAATGTACTGTTATTATAAAATCATCCTGGACAGCTGTGGAGTTAACTCCCCTCCTTCTTTTGGGAAGATTTACAAACAACTTCCAGCCAGGTTTGCCCTGCAGCCTCACCCATCCCCACTGGCAGCTCTTGCCTGGGCAGTGGTTTGCCTTTATCTTGCCTAACCTTCCTCCTCCTGCAGCTGGTGACAGAGGGGAAGGCCAGCCCCCTCAGCTCCAGCAATGCCCTGTGTGTCGAGTCCTGATCTGGGGCTCTCCATACCTGGGGGAGGGGTGGTGGTGGTGGCATGTTGCAGTTGTTTTTGTTGGTGAGAGGGGCTGCAGAGCCTCTCTCACCGATGGGAAGGCTCTTGCTGAGCGTCCCAGAACTTCCCAGCAGTGGGGAGTTTTGTTGGCCAGATCCAGCTATGGCAGCACCAGGGGTAGAAGGAGACCATTCCCTCCTTCCTAGCCGGCCCGCACACAGCCGCACGGCTTCTCCCTGGCCAGGGGAAAGAGGAGGTCATTCCCTCCTCCCGAGGAGACCATTCCTTCCCAGCCAGCCCGCACACAGACACATGGCTTCTCCCTGGCCAGGGGAAAAAGGAGACTGTTCCCTCCTCCCCAGCCAGCCTGGACACGGTAAGGGGGTGGGGCAGCTAGCTAGCTAGGTTGTGGTGAAGCAAGTCAGGTAACCCCAGGGAAGGGTGGGTGGGGAGACAGCGCAGCAGGCTAGGCCAGCCCGGAAGTCAACTTGACTGGGCAGGGATTGCTTGTAGGCTCACTTACCCAGGGAGATCAGGTCAGTGGGGTTGGCAGGCAGCAATGGTGGGTGAAGACAGGTTAGCAATGGCCAGCGAGATGAGGAATGACTGGGCGGGGTGAGTGAGTGGGCCAGAAAGGGGTGGGGCCAGCCAGTGGGATGATTTACCAGTTCTCTGAACTGCACAGACTCATAACAACCAGTTCTATAGAACCGGATGGAACCGGTAGAATCCCACCCCTGCAGAGAACCTTGAGGAATTAAAATAGTTAAAATGCAATAATAACTATCAGCAGCCAACTCTTGCTCATAAAGTGAAACTCTTTAGCAGAGAGGTCATTTAACTTAACAATTGTTGATAATTATTCTAGATATGGATTTATATTTCCTATGAAGCTAAAATCAGAGGCCTTTCAGATCTTTAAAGACTTTGCAACTTATGTCAATACCCAACACAATGTTCACATCGCCAGAATTCAAAGTGATCGCAGTGCTGAATTCATGTCTCAGCGTTTTCAGGACTGGATGCATAAGAATGGAATTCTGCACCAGATCTCAGCCCCTTACATTCCTCAGGAAAATGGAGTGGCGGAACGAAGGAATGGCGTTCTACAAACCATGATGCATTGTCTCCTAGAAGATGCTAATCTCAGTCTCCCATATTGGGGTGAAGCTATTAAATATGCAAATTACATTGTTAACCGCATCTGGAGTAGTATAATCAGACTCCTTTCTTCAAGTTATATGGATATAGACCCGATGTTAGAAACATCCACATTTTTGGTGCATATGCTTTGGTGAACATTCCCTTAGCTCAAAGAAAGAAAGGAGGTCCAGCAGCAAGAAGAATGAGATTCATGGGTATTGATGACAATTCAAAATGGAGCAAATTCATTGACTCCAGACATGTAATTGTGATTTCTCAGTCCTTCAATTTTGAGGAAGATGCTGACTGGTCCAGGATTCACTCCAATGATCCTGGAGTTTATTTTCCTAGAGATGATGCCATTGATGTTACGCAGCCTGATGATCAAGATTCACAGGCGGATGTTCCATCAACTAGTTCTTCTCAACTAGATGTTCCGTCTTCGCGAACCGTAGATGCTGAGGCTAGCGACTATGAAGAAGACGAGGACGAATCAGAAGAAGAATGGACAGTTGTTCCGAGACGTTCCAAGAGGACCATGAAGGAGATTCCTCCGAAACGATATTCATGGCAGTTGACAAAAGCACCTTTACCGTTGGTTTGTAATGTTACACTGCCTCCTGACAAGTTCACACAAATAAAGGATTTTCCTGATTCAGAGCAAGAGAAATGGTATGAGGCAATGCAGGCTGAAATGGACAGTCTAAAGAAACTCAAGGTGTTTACGCCTGCAAGTCCGCCAGCAAATAAGAAAGTTATTGGCACCAGATGGGTCTACAGAATTAAGAAGAAGCCAAATGGTGAGTCACTATACAAGGCCAGACTTGTAGCTCAGGGTTTTGCTCAACGTTATCCTGAGGACTACACAAATACTTACTCACCAACAGTTCGGACTGAGAGTGTGAAAATTGCTTTAGCCACTGCAACTATTCTTGGTTTAGAAGTTTTCCAGTTTGATGTTGAAACAGCTTATCTAAATGCTGACCTGGATGGAGAAATTTACGTCAGAGGTCCTCCAGGGTTCCGGAAGCAAGAAGGGGATACCTGGATCTTAAACAAAAGTCTTTACGGTCTGAAACAGTCTGGTTTAATGTGGTATTTATGTCTTACTGACCAACTAAACTCAATGGGCTTTATTAAGTCTGAAACTGATGAATGCGTGTTCACACAAAAAAATCTAAGAATGGATATGAGATAATTCTTGTTTATGTTGATATTGGTCCAAATAAGCAAATGAGTGAGAATTTTGCTAAAGCTTTGCAAAAATATTTTACATTGAAATCTTTAGGACACATTAACACTTATTTGGGTGTTCAGATTACAAAAACTCAGAAGGGGTTAGTCTTTCACAAGAGGATAAGACTGAACAATTGTTGCATCATTGCAATATGAAGGATGCTAAAACAGCTAGCATACCTATGCAAACAGATTTTCATAATCTGGCACATGAACCAAATCCCGATTTTGAAGATCAAACATTTTATTGTTCAGTCATTGGGTCATTGTTATACATTAGTAGTTGGACCAGACCCGACATTGCACTTAGTGTTAATCTTTTGTCACGACACGTAGGTAAGGCAAAACAGTTTCATTGGTTATGCATTAAGAAGTTATTGAGATATCTAAAGCACACTAAAAATATGAAGTTGTTGTTAGAACCTACACATACTGATTATGCAGAATTATGTTGTTTTGCAGATTCTGATTGGGCGAGTGATAAGAAGTCACGTAAAAGTACTTCAGGTTATATGATGTTCTTAAATGGGTGTCCTGTTTACTGGCAAGTGCGTAAACAGAGTTTCATTTCTTGCTCATCTACTGAAGCTGAATATGCTTGTGTTTCTGATGCTTGCAATTCTCTAATATGGTTTGATGCTTTAGTCACAGATATCTGGACACGCCCGATCCAGCCAATCACCGTGATGGAAGACAACAAATCTGTGGTTTATATTTCTGAAACACATTTCACAGGTTCTAAGTCCAGACACATTGACATTCGTTATAAGAACATAAAGCAATTAGTTAAACAAGGGTTTGTTAAATTACAGTATGTGTCCACACATGATCAGATTGCTGACATGCTCAACAAACCACTTCCAGCAGCGCAGCACAAATATCTGCGTGAGAAGATGTGCCTTATCTGATTTTCGCTTAACAGACAAAAGAAGGGGATGTCACTGCGTTTTTTTTTGGTTTGTCTGTTCAAGCTCCTAAGCTCATATTCTCACAAGCAGGTGTCTGCTAGCCAGCACTGTGTTATCTTGTCTCCATAGTAATAAGATAAGAAAGTCTTGTGATGTTTTGATCCACTGCGCATGTGTAAGAAGTTTTGACTTCACTTCCTGTCACTTCCGTTGTACTTTTCCTTTCTTCTTTTTCTATATGCCTTGGTGGAGATTAGGTTGCAAACATGTAGCTCTGTTAGGTTTTCTTATTTTATAAATAAAAATGTTTTTAGATTACTTTCCGGGTCTCATTTTTATCATCATTGACAGCAGAGAAGAACACGGTTTATCTCCTCTAATTGGCAGGGATGTTTTGGAAGATTTTTTACTCCCTGGCAAAAGGTTTTTCCAAGCCTTTGAAAATGGTAGCAGAGAAAGGCTTGGCAAGTTGGTTACACATCCTTTGTGCTATCCTTCTGTAGTCATCACTCACAATTTATATAAGCTTTCACATTGCCAAATTAACATATAAGCTTTCACATTGCCAAATTCATCTGTTATGAATCATCAATGACTGAACTATTTATACCATCATTTTATATGAAATATTTCAGATTTTATAATAGAATTTATGTTATATTTTCATCCAATGGTTATATATGTCTACATTATATTTTATATCAATCTATTAAACTTCTATTACAGAGTTATCTACTCTATAACATTACCAATTCTTTTTATCCAACCATTGATAAAACAAATCTCATATCATATAAAATTGTTCATCTTCTTGTACTCTAATTTCAAATGTCAATTTACTCATTTCAGCACAGTCCATAATTTTCTTAATCACTTCCTCCTGCATGGGTATTTTATCATTTTTCCAATTCTTGGCAAATACAATTCTAGCTGCTGTTAAGACATTTACAATCAGATATTTCAGCTCTTTATTGTATTTTTCCGGTATAATTCCCAGTAAAAAAAATCTCTGGTTTAAAGTCTATATGTTGTTTTATAATTTTTTCCAACCATGTGTGGATTTTAGTCCAATATTTATTGGCATCCAAACATGTCCACCACATATGGTAATATGAACCAGGTAACTGATGACATTTCCAACATTTCTCTGATTTGTCCTTGAACATTCTCGCAATTCTCGTCGTGGGGGTAAGTGCCACCTGTAAAACATCTTGTACAAATTTTCTTTATATGCGGTTGACATTGTCATTGAATGGCCTTTTCTTGACAATCCTCTCCAGGCTGCGGTCATCTCTGCTGCTTGTGCACCTTTTTCTTCCACACTTTTCCCTTCCACATAATTTTCTATTAATGTGCTTTGATACAGCACTTTGGGAACATCCAACTTCTTTTGCAATTACCTTTTGAGGCTTTCCCTCCTTATGGAGGGTGTCAATGATGGTTTTCTGCACAACTGTCAGGTCAGCAATCTTTCCCATGATTGTGATTCCTACTGAACCAGACTGAGAGACCATTTAAAGGCTCAGGAACCCTTTGCAGGTGTTATGGCTTAATTAGCTGATTAGAGTGGGACACTTTGAGCCTAGAATATTGCACCTTTTCACAATATTCTAATTTTCTGAGATTGTGGATTTGGGGTTTTCATCAGCTGTATAAGCCATAATCATCACAATTATGGCAAATCATGGCTTGAACTATTTTGCTTTACATGTAATGAGTCTATCTAATATATTAGTTTCACCTTTTAAGTTGCATTACTGAAATAAATAAACTTTTGCATGATATTCTAATTTTTTGAGTTTCACCTGTAGATCCCTGAAATAATTTCCCCTTTTCCAATAACAATTTCTTATTCAGGTAAAATGTATTTGCCAGTTTCTGGAGGGACTGGATTATTTCAGAAAATTGCTGGAGGCAATTGAATTATTTGAATTTGTATGAAAAGCCCTCCAAGCATTTTGGTTGACAGAATCTGAACCACAGAGCAAAGGTAGGCAACCCTTTGCATGATTGCTTCCCAAACTCATTTTTACAGAATTTCATTTCCAAAATAATGTGTCTGAACAACTACAACTCCTAAAAATGAGGGATGTGGGATATTATGGTAGTTGAACTCACAACAGATTAAAAAGATAACAGGCTGAGGAATACTAATATTGGAAGAAAAACCTGGTCCAGTTCCAAGCTGGAAGAAAGATGCTGGAAATAAAATGGAGGCAGGCTGAAGTCTCTGTTTATTTGGTAGCCAGAAACAAATGACAGCAGCATGTTTCTGGGATGGCTGACAAAATGGGAGTTGAGAGCAGATGGGCTTTTATACATTCTTTGGGGCTTTGTGATTCAGATGCCTTTCCTGTGCAAGAATGTGTACTTAATATGTTATAATATGTATTTTAATGGCTGTTGTCAGATTCCTATGGAGTCATGTGGGGGTCATGGCTGGCTCTAAAGGCAAAAGGTGAAATGCAAATCCTAGGTCTGTGATGACGAACCTATGGCACACATGCCACAGGTGGCATGCAGAGCCATTTGTACGGGCACGCAAGCCACAGCCAAACTTACCTGCATTGTGCATGCACACGCTTCTCAGCTGATTTTCAGCCCGTTTGAGGCTGTTTTCACCGTCCCGGGGGCTTGAGGACAGCCTCTGCAGCCAAGGTAGGCCAAAAAACAGGCCTTCCAGAAATACTGGACGTGCCAAAACAGGCCTGTTTTTCAGCCTACCGAGTCTGCAGAGGCCCTCCGGAGGTTGAAAACAGGCACTTCTAGTATTTCCGGAAGGCCCGTTCTTCAGCCTCTTGAGGCTGCAGAGGCTTCCCTTGAGCCCCTGGGAGGATGAAAACTGCCTGCCCCGGGCTCCAGAGGCCCTCTGGAGGCTGAAAATGGGCACTTTTGGTATTTCCAGAAGGCCCGTTTTTCGGCCGCCTGAGGCTGCAGAGGCTTCCCTCAAGCCTCTGGGAGGGCAAAAACGGTGTCAAATGGACCAAAAATCAGCTGGGAGGCGCATGCATGTGCAGTGCAGGTAAGAGAATGGGGTAGGGGTGTTGCACACACATGTTCAGGGAGGCAGGGTGCCTTGCATTGTGGGTGCCAGCATGTGCACGCTTTTGCCACACCATCGTGCGTGCACACTTTTGGCACAGCACAACAAAAAGGTTCGCCATCACTGTCCTAGGTGCTTGTATGAGCTAATCTTGTCAGTTTTGGCTTGTCTATTGTGTTGCTTATTTGGAGTCTCTTTGCTAATCTCCATTCCTAAAGGCCAGCCAATTCAAGCTTCTGCTTGAGGCTGTTTTCCTATGGCAGGACTGGGCCTACTTTCTGCCTTTGTTAAGATTTTTCTCCATTTCTCCTTTAGGGGAAATATTCTATTCTGCCTCTTTTTAATATTTAGAATAAAGAATGTTTTCATCTGGGGAGAGGGGCTTCCTACACTAATTTATGATTTAGTAGTATGTATGAACTCAACCAACTGTAGTTTATTAGATAAAATCAAGGCTGCATGCAATTCATGAATCCAAAGTGAGCCTGTAACACCATCTCCCTAAATCCTGTGTTCCGACTTGATTCTTTTTACTATGCTTTGTTATGATAGTTTTGATTATTTTTACTATGCTTTTAGCAATGAAATAGAACATTCAGTGTAGGCACTGAAATGCCATTTTCAATCCATTCCTGAAAAAGGTCCAATTCTTCTGCCATCTCAAAATCATTTTGAATTTTCTCATTCTTTATGAATAGAAAGTTTCCTATACAGATAGTCTTCTACTTACAACAGTTCATTTAGTGACCATTCAAAGTTACAATAGCACTGAAAAAAGTAACTTTTTCACAGTTACAACCTTTGTAGCATTCCCATGATATGTGATTAAGATTCAGATGCTTAGCAGCTAGTTCATATTTATGACCATTGCTGGGTCCCAAAGTCATGTGATCACCATTTGCAACCTTTTAACAGTCAATGGGGAAGCCAACTTCTCTTAACAACTACGTTAGTAAGTTATCAACTACATTGATTCACTTAATAATTGTAGCAAGAAATGTCGTAAAATGGGGCACAACTGACTTAACAAATGACTCACTTAACAACAAAAATTTTGGGCTCAATTGGTGACAATTGGTGCTTTAACACATTGGAAAAGTCCCAGTTCATTCTCTGACCTCATTAAAATTTATCACAATTTACCTCCAATTCATTTCTCAATTACAGGCATTTTTTTCTTCTCTACAAATACTATAGCATCAAACATTTAATGTTTTTTCAAGCTTGAAAAAGTTGTAACAAGTCACATTGGACATGATGAAAGGATTGGAGTGATTTTAATAATTAGTATTATTCAATTTATTAAACCAGGAGTATTTTTTAAAACTTAAATAGCATACTTACTCCAAGGAAATGACAAAAACACATTTTTATTTCCTGCTTTTGCAATACATTTTTTTCTATCCTGTTGATACCAGAAAGGTTCTACTAAGAGTTTCTCTATATTGGAAGAGCTGTATAAAATTAGTGTGACTAAGTTTCTGTCAAGTAGATTTGCTTCCTGTGGAAGGAAAGCTTTGTTCCTGCAATGATTAAGTTATGTGGTCCTGTTCTCTATGTCTGATGCTTTGGCGATCTGTGTTGAAAAAAATTAATTATAGGCCAGATGTTCTGATAAGCAGCCCTCAGCAAAATCTTTTCTGCAAAATTCAACCCTATGTCTTTACTGAAGGAACGTAAAACAGGATATTGATTATATTTGTGGAGGATATCAACTTTTTGATAAATTACTCAATCTTGCTAGCCATAGGTAGTGATTTTAGGAAGTACTGAGATCTTAGTTATTCACTGGATTTATGTCATTCTCTCTCTCCTAGGAACATTTATTTATTTAAAAATATCATATTCTGCTGCTACAGCACATTCTCTGCAGCCCAAGCTTTTTGAATCCAGAATATGAACATTTGGGATGCTTTCTTAAGCTTTTATATCTTAGCTCTAGCTCATACTATGTGTTTCGATTTAAGGAAATAACGAGCTCTTTCAGGCACATGTTTTGCACATCCCAATACAAGTATTTATTGTATAATAGTCCTAGAATAAGGTCAAAACTTGGTATATCAACAGCTTCATTAGTTTAATGTTGCCCAATTTAGATGAGGTTACGAGATCTGTTTCTGTGGCTCTTGAACTAATTTCAAAAACTCTTTTCAACTGATTGGTTGGATTTCTGAAAAGTGATTTGTCCTTGGCAATATGCTGGTCACACAGAAAAGCTGAGAAAGCTAATGAAGAGTTGGTAAAGAAAAAGGAGGTAAGGAACACAAGTCCTAGATGTTATTTGGGCAGCAATAATCCCAAAAAGTAGTTTGTCCCACTGACTTGCCTTTTATGCATTTTTGTGCAAATGTGAAATGTCCTATTATGTCATTTCAAAGTTAGGCTTTTAATTTCATAGGTGGAAAGAAGAAAACCATAGGTTTTTGTTTTCTAATCAAGTGAAATTGAACAGAATTTTGTCACTTTCTCCTTTTATCCTAGTGACTGGGGAAAAAACCTGTGATCCCTTTCTCATAAAAATTGGGAATCCACCAGTCAGGAGACATGGTAAATATGGTTCAGAGAGAACCATCACAATAGCCAAAACAGAGGAAAGGGCTGAAATTATAGAAAGGAATTCCTTAATCCACTTCCAGCCAGTTTATTCATCAGAGACAAACACCAGTGCAGAAAAACCCTTAGCCTCTGGTAAATCTTCCAAGGAAATGATTATGGGGAAAGATTTTTCATTCACCCCAATTTAGCATCAGGAGTCAGTTGATACAAAGCATTGATTCTGTACTATAACATTTGTCATTTTCAAAGAATCTGTTGCAGGTATTTCTTTTTTTTTAATTCAAGCATGGTTGCTCAAGTTTCAGAGATCATATGACTTCTGGCTGACATCATGGCGTGAACGGCTGGAAAATAGCAGGCTCTGCTGAGCCCCGCAAAATCTAGCAGGTAACCCTGTTGGGAGACCCTTCGGGGTCATAGCTGCCTTGGAAGGGTGGTGAAGGAAGGAGAAGCACTTTGCCGACCACGAGGAAATGGCAATTGCCTTGTTAGGTCCGAAGCAAGCTCTTGCTGAGCAACAGCAGGGACGACGGCCATTTTCTTTGGCTGTCATGAAGCTGGGACAACCGGGACCACAAGATTTGTCCTGGAGCAGTGTATGGACAGAGCATTAAAACTGGGTGAGATAATTACCAACTTTTACTCTAAAGATTGCAAGTAATAACAACAACATTAAAAGGTAACTCCTAAGCTTATGATAGTGGCCGGATTGACACACAGAGAAAAAAAACAACAACCTGAGAACGAAGAGGCAAAGGAAGCCTAAGACAAGCTAATAAAATACAGAAAGCTTGGTAAAAGCTCAAATAATTTGAAAAGTGATCTCCGGAAGAATTTATCTGGTTTATTTGTATTTTTAAACCCCCTGGATTTAATTGGAAAATCAGATGTTTTTGACAGACTATTTAACATTGGATTTGGGTTAAGAGAACCATCTACTGGAGGAAGAGAAGTACTACTGCACTATAGCTGAAACATACTAGAGAAAGTTATTTCAATACACACAAAGCCTAATACACAGAATAGAAGCAACAACATCTGGAGGATGGCCTGACCTTGACTCTACTGTTGATGGCTTGGATAATTTGGAAACATTTAACTGAGCCAACTATTGGAATTTTTTTTTTGGACTTGGACTTGAATTTTTAATGTTATTTAACAGAACATCCTAGAAGAAGAAAAGTGCTGGAAGAAAAGAGAAAAGAAAGAAGCTAAACAAGACTTTAAAATTTGGACAATTGGGAGATATATAATTGGGGAAATATACATGGTAAATGGTAAAATAAGGAGTTTTACAAAATGAATTTACAAGAGACAATAGAGCTATATGGAGAAATGTTGTTTATGTTGAAAGATATTTGTGAATCTTTAAAAGACAATAAGGAGACAAGGGGATTGCTTAAAGATACAGAAATGAATGAAGAAGCTACTCAACAATTGGGGAGAAAAGAACATGATATTCAAGAAATAGGTGAGAAGTTAGAAAAAGCAGTGGAAGGGGAAAAGCAAAATGAGATGCAAGCAGTTAAAAATAAAGAGCAGAAAGGATTAATAAGCAGAAGACATAACCCCCTAAAAGTTTATAACAGATTCTATTGAGAGAAGGAAAAAAATCTCCTTAAGATAAATCAAAAAGCAGCTTTGTTGATGACAGCTCAGATACTACAGAAGAGACAAAAGGTACTCAGAAGGGGAAGATTAGTAGGTACAAAACAAAAACAAAAAGAGATACAAGAGTCCGAGAGAGAAAGATAAAAGGTGGATTAAAAAATCAATAAACGATGGAATATCAAAAAGGTTAAGAGATGATGGATAATGAGAAAATATTTCAATAAAATGGGAAAATATATACAGGGAAAATAGTATATATACTAATAGACAATATAATTTAATAATATAAATAAGTCAAGACAGTAGATGGTAATTTAGGATAAGGTAATTAAACTGTAATATTAATATTAATAGTGTGTTAAAGTATATTATGAATTTAAAATATTAAGGACTAGAAATTGTGTTGGATTTTGAGATACACTTCCGGGATTGATTAAATATTGTTAATATTTATTGTTATTATTAACCTACACAATTGGAATATTGAAGTTATGGTGCAACTATGAATAATTCTTAAAAAATATTAAATAATAGTATTTAGGGACTATACATATATGGCGCAAAGAAATGTTATTTATGTTTAAATGAACTAATGGGAAAATGAGAAATGGATTATGCAAAGAGATTAGCTCTGTTGAAGTTGTAAGATTAGAATTACATATACCTATTTGTATTATTATTGTTACTGCTGCTTAAAAAATATTTGACCTACTCAATGCAGTGCCCACAAAATATGTATGTTTATATTGAAAAATAAAAAACTTTTTAAAAAAAGTTTCAGAGATCATGTGAGGAATATGAAATAAATACTGAGAGATAATCTGCAGATGAAGTGAGTTTAAATGTTTGAATATTTCATAGTTTAAATATTAGAATTATATCCTTCTTCTATGTTTGGGGAAAGCAGAAGCACCATCTAGGTCTATTCCCTTTCACATTTACTGTCCCGTTTTGTAGGACCATCAGATCTGTACTAAAAAATTACTAGCAGACCGTAGGAAAGAATTAAAGAGCTTTTGGTATCTCTTTGTTGCTACTTAATGGTCTTCTGAATGCTTACAGATTTGATAACCTACATTTCTATGCATCTAAAGGCAGAACTAAGATTCATGCAACTAACTAGCAACTGTTTCAAAGTTGCCGTGAAAAAGAAGCCTTTCCTGGGAAACCATACTGCACAATAGTGTCAGGCCATTAACACACCTGGATATCTTGAAATAGAGTCTCAAAATGGAGAGGGGAACTTGGAAAGGGTTGTCCACTCTCATTACCTTTTGTTGAGACTGATACTTTGTAGTCCCGACATTTAACAATAGATGGTGGTATAACTCTATCTATGTCGCTTTGCTTTTGCTATAGTCAAAGAATCCCCTTGATCTGAAATCAGTTTTACATGGCAGAGTTGTTTGCTCCTCTTTCAAACTGTCTCAGTTAACAATAAGGGAGGCAGTGGAAGGTGGAAAAGTCTGTGTGGTGGTGGCCGCAGGAAAGATAATCCCATTAGAAGAGCATGTTTGTTTGTTTTCTTTTCCTTTACAAACAAACCAAATCTGGCAATCTGATCTCCACCCAGTGTTGCCAGGCACAAGGAAAAGAAATATATTAATTGAAAGTAGGTTATTTGAAGTCGGCAATATAATGCAACTCTGATGGAGGTGAAATCTGGAGCCTACAAGAGAAACAAAACAGCTTGGCTTTCGAAAGAAAATGGTTTCTAAGTAACAGCTTTCTAGGGGTTTTAAAGAAAACGACAATACTAATAATAGAAAGCACAGGAAAATGATTTATCTCGAAAAGGTTCTTGAAAATATAAGCATAATCTAAGCAGGCTATACTGGCCAGCTCACAACAGCTGAATTTGGAATTAAGTTTCCGCTGATTTCCAGCAAACTTGATCCCAAAGCAAAAAAGTTCGTAGGCGCGAGAGCCTAACCCTCGCGGACGAATGGCGAAAATCAGAGGCGTCGGAATCTACCCCGGGAAGAATACCGATTTAAATGACTCCGAAGACCCAAGATCTTGAAAGTCTTGCGCAACGGGGCCGTCTTCTTTTTGCATTGGGGGGAGGTCCTAAGGCAGAAAACCTCTACTGACTTTGCCGTTAGAATTTTAGGCTTTTGCCTGGTCCTCGGCTTAATTCTGATAAAAGGAAACGGGCGACTCCCTTAAGGCGGTGCATTTGAAGAGGTACGTTTGGAAATCAAGTTCTTTGCAGGATGCCCGAACTCGGGCCCGGGCGTCCTCTTGCCGAAGCGCCTGAGCTCAAAGCCTGCAGGCTGCGCGTGACGAACGAGCTTTCTGCGCTTTCCCGCACTGGGAGCTGAAATTCCGTTTGATGCTTCGCTAGAGGTGTCGAGGGGCCCTTTACACCGGGCCACAGCTGGGCCCTTCCGTTTCCGTTTATCTAAGCAATTCCTGGAGCCCACATTGGGGCAGAGAAACTTGCTTCCTCTACTTCGGCGGAGCAGCGCTCCGTTCCAACCCTCGGCGTACGAAAAAGCAAAACGCTCGGTAATTTCAGTGGACCCCAGCCGCAAGCATTTATTCGGAAATAAGGAGTTCTGCGTTCGCTTCCGAATTCTTTTCACTGTTTGGGAAGGAGGCGCGAGACCGTCGGGAAATTCCGATTCTAGGCCAGGTAATAGCCCTGAGTGCGCGCGCCCTCGGGCTGAACTTGCACCTCTCGAACTCGGGGAAGCCCTATTGGCTGAGGGTTAGGAGTCTGAGCAAAGCACACTTCGGCTCCTGGCAAAACCGGGCGCCAGCATTTCGGCATTTTGGTTCCCGTTCCGTCGTCCCTCCTGCCTTTTCCGATGCGGATGGAAAGCCAGTCGCCCGAAGGTCTCCTAACACAGCCCTAAGTGTGTACGAAGTAACGGTGCGGTTATACTTACACTGGTGGGAACTTGTTTTCCAGAACGCGAGTGAAACAACTGTACAATCATCGCGCGCGTGCACACTTCTTCCTCTCTCTTTGTACCTTTCCCAGGTCTTTATTAATAACTTTTTGTTTTGCTCCGCTTGCTATTGCAAACCATCATCTTTATGGAACTGTGATTTTCCGACCTTTTCCTAGTTTTCCTTTTTAACACCCCATGAAATGATAAAGTACTGTACTACGCAGAAACTGCAAACGCTGGTGGTACTGCAGTTCTTTTGCCTTCTGTCCCTGACCCGTTTTCCACCCGGTGCAGAAATAGTTACTGCTGCGTGGGGAACCCCTAATTTGTGTAGCGCCATTGAAAATACTTCGCATTGCCTTTGTGAGGCTATTCCAGTCAGATCCACTGTTCTTTTAAAAGAACACCCTGACAGCTCTTCCTACGGAGTAAGCTAAACTTCAAACCGTCCAAATTCGTCTTGAATGAATTCCGCTTAGTCACATAAGCCTATTTTGCGTAGTTGTTGCAAATAGAATTGCAATAATTAAAGTTTATAGATTCGAGATACGAATGTATTTTTATTATTTTAATGGGGTTCATCATGGTCGAACATATGTCGCCAGAAATTCTTTTGTTTCTCTAGCACTACAACGGCTCTAAAAATACTTAGCATGTATGTGTATAGTTGCCCTGTATGAGACTTAGGATCTGACCGTCCCTTCCTTTGACGTAGACTGTTTCAGCGGGACACAAGATCCATACTTGCAAGAGGTGGACTTCGCCCCTACATATAGAGTTCTGAAAGACAGGTATGTGGATTGAAACCGGAGGGGGGGGGAAGTCCTTTCAAGAATAGCATATGCCACTTTCCGAGCTTAAGTATAGTTTTTATCTTTTATCTTCTTAGTTGCTAGTGTAATCTCTTTAACAAAAAATGTTCCGGCTCACGTTGCCATGCAGTACCAGACACGCAAATGGCAAGAAATGGATAGGTTGCTTTAATTGTCTTTTTGCAATCGAATGTATTCCGCGGGCCTCAGCCAAATCCCAATTTCTGTAGCGGAAAGGAAGACCACTTGTCGAATATACTGCAGTACACACGCGTTAAAAGCCCTTTTCACCTTTGCAGTTGAAGAGAAGAGAGCGACGCGTGGTTGCACGAGTAAAACGTGACGGGCTTCCAATCAGTGCCCCAGTTTTAAAACATGTAGAGGACATAAGGTGCAAAAAGTTCCCGAGCCTGTGCAGGGTGCTTTTTTCGTCTTCATCTTTGAAGACACCAAAGATCAAGCGTTACCACTTGGCAGTCGGGCTGTCGTTTTACACCTTTGCAGAAGCAAGCCCGGCGGGATGCCCTAAGATTTATTTAGGAGAAAACCTGCGTGGATTTGTAAGGAATGCAATCCGGTTTTAACAATGCCAGGATAAAGATATTGGGAGCTTTTGAATACAAACGCGGGAAATTGCGCTGCGCAAAAATGTAAGGGAGTCGTTGTCCGTCCGGTCACTTAAAATCGAGTCTCTCCGCATCAGCTGTTCGAAGGGGATGCAATGGGCCGCGAGAGATTTGCGCCACGGTTCTTTGTGCGACAGGCTAGGTCGTTCAGCTTAGCCCACTTGAGGGACCCAGGTGCCTTTCGCCTTTCTCGCGAAAATGGAATGCGTTGGAGTTAGGGTCCTCGGGTTTCCTGGAAACTAAAGCGCCACGTTGAGTAAGGGAAAGGCGGTCTGAAATGTGCTCGCTTTGGCCAAATTCCTAAAGTCGCGGCCCAAGGCGATTGTTTTCAGCCGCTGTTCCAGCGCTTCGAAGCACAGTCGCTACCTTGGAAACCTCCTCTCCGCATTAGTGCAAAAGCCTTCGAACTGCGGGCGCAACTCGGCATCGCCAATTGAGTGCGCGACGTTCGTTTCTTCCAGAGCTTTGCTAAGCCGGCGGTGGGTAATCAAGAGGCGGAAAGGAACAAACAACTTCTCCGAGTCTTTTTTGTTTACCTGGCAGGTGGGCCTGACGTCAAGGAGGCCGCTTGACCGCGAATCCGAATGTCCTGCTCTGCGAGCAAAGCTTGCAGCCCAGAAGTGCGAGGCAGAGGAACCCCGGCGCGTCTCCCATTGAACTTTTGACGGGGAGGAAAGGGGAGGGTGGGATGGTGCTGACAACACAGACGCTCTATTCCCCGCCGCAAAGCTTCATTATCACAACTTTGCAACTTCTCAGGGAGCCCCCCCCTCTCTCCCCACCCCTAAGTTGCGGGGGCGCGTGCGTGCAAGGCTCGGCATTTTTTTTAAATTATTTGAATCCTCAACAAACGCGCGCCTAGAAAAGCGGTGGCGCGCTCCATCTAGGAACATCTGGACCCACACCCAAAGGGAGGGCAAACGCGAGAAGCGGCGCGAACCTCAGAGAGGAAATGCGAGACCCCGCGCGGCTGCTTTTGAGGCTGCTTTTACGGCCGCTGCTTGGTTTCGTCGGAGTCCTGGTTGCCTAGGCCCGCACTCGCCGAGCCAGCGCCGCCCGCGGAAGAATATCAGCTCCATTTAGAGCAGCTGTTGTCGCTTCTTTCGTGTGTGTTGCTTTCTTCGAGACGCCCCCCCCCACCCGGCGGCTCTTCTCCCGCGTCCAGGTACTGACGACGTCTCTTCTGGCAAAACCCTCCTTCGCCGGGGCGTTGTGTTTGCGTGCGTGGGGCGAAGGGCTCCGCTCTCCCCGCGGTTTCATCTGCTTGGGACTGTCTACGGAGCGTGCGCTGTGGTAAGCTTGCCCCCCCCCACTCCCCTCAGTCTTGGGGTTGACTACTGTAGTTACTTGAAATCTGTTGCTTCTCCTCTCCATTCTTCTTTCTTCCGGTGCTCTTTGCGGCAACAAAGTTTTCTCCAAGCTGCCCGGAACGCGGAAGGCTATCAGCGTGACATGTGTCCAGGTTGGTTCTCCGCAGGTGGAAGATGCTCCTCCTCTTTATACACTTTTAACCTCCCCCACTTCACCTTTTCTTGATTCAACTTGTCATTCCCATTTCTAAATAATACAGGGGTTGCTGGCGATTGATTTTACCCGCCCGCATTGTTTTCCTGGAGAGCTTGTAAATGTAGAGGAACGGCGGGATTTCGAAGTTCCCTTTGAAACGCCCTCTCGTGTGTTAGGGGACACCCTCGCGCACAAAGAGTTTTTGTGCACCCGTGGAGTCGGATGCATTGCGTTTGATATTTGCTGGATGAACGCTCATTGAACGCCACAAGACGGCTGTGCGGGCACACTTAATTGCGCCTGCGCCTAAGCGCGGTGCATTGGATGCATAGAGGTTTAAAGGTTTGGAACTGTCGAAATCGGCTAGCGAGGTGTTACTAGTAATGTACTGAAGTAAAAAGTGCATCTTAAACATTTTCTTGGTTCTTTAAACTGAAAATTTAGTGTGATATTTATGAGTGTGGGCTGTTATTTCTCGACTTGCTGCTGTTGTCATTTTCTGTCCAAGCAGTACTCAACATATTTAAATCTAAAGTAGCTATGCTCTTTGAGAGCTATGAGACCTTCACCTTTTATACCACACTTTTTAAGCAGATAACTGGAAGGCCCAGTTTTAATACTTGGCCATATCCAGCAAGTGCATTTCAAAGAGTACAGCATGGTTGTTTAGTGGCCACCCTCTCTGGTAGGATAAGCCATTACATTTCTGGATTTTTGTTTGTTTATTTTGGTGGTTAAGATACACTATTGCATTTCTGGATTTTTATCTACTTTAGTGCATTTTATTGGTGAGTCTCACAACATTTATTTATTATTTTTTTTAAATTACATTTATATGCCGCCCTTCTCCGAAGACTCAGGGCTTACAATTTTTGGAGCACAATCCAATGTGCTCAGCATCTTTCCCCAGTGTTTTTGATTGGTTTTGCTGAAGACTGTTAGCCTTGAATAGTAACAATACAGAATGCTAGCCTAAAACAAGTGATTAATAAATAATAGGAGACTGAGATGGAACTCTTGAGGCATGATTCTAGCTTTTGGGAGAGTCTTCTCCTGAATTTCCCTCTTGAAATTCAAGATGTAGAAAGTAGTGAAAGTTTAATTCTAACAGCTTTTCAGGTCTCTAGGTAAATGGCTGTAAGGCATATTGGACTATGGAGTTATGAGTGTGAAAATAGGAAAGGAAAAAATAAAATGCTAGTTCCTTTTACTCAAGTGATTTCTCAGACATTAAAAGTCATATATGGATGAATAAGAAGATTGGACAGATTTCCCAAGAAACTAAGCTAATTGCTTGAGGCAGATTCTATTTATAAGTAACTTTCCACTAAAAGTATTTTATCAGTTATTTAATGGCAAGACTTAAATAATACATGCTTGTTTTGCTGTTTTGGAAAATTTCAGGCTTGCACATTCTGCCCCCCCCTTCCCTTTGATAGAATTTTGTGGCCCATCAAACAGAGCCAGGAGCAAAATAATGGCACAAGCAGACAAATGCACCTGAATGCACATTCAGTCTGAGAATAATAATTAATTCTGGAATCAAACACATGCCACTGCAAAAATTAAAGCTGCCATTCTTTTTCAAATTACATTTTGGTAGGTATGATGGCTGGGAATCATGGGAGTTGAAATCCAGTAAATCTGAAGTCTTGGGGAGGCTGCCATATCTAGTAATAATTTGGGTTACAGTAACATTAGTTATTGGAGAAGTTTTGGGGAATGGTGAATAAGAAAATATTTCATTTCCAGTCATAATTCTAGTATATAAAAATTGGGGAAATACAATGGAGGTGAGTAATCATTACTTCAGAGTTCTTTAGGGCTTAGGTTTGGGCAGGTGTGAGCAGAATAGTAATTCAATGTTCGATCCCAAGTTACCTCCGTATCTATTCCTTGAACTTATACATTCATTATTTTCACATACAGGAATTTTAAGATTAGAATTTAAAGGTATTATTTACCATATTTATATTAGTTTATGGTTCTAGAACTAAATCCAACTGTCTCTGAAGGAACTAATTGGCATTTCTCAAATAGTTCAGTCAACTTTATTACTTGGTAATAATGTAGTTATATTGGTAGATTCTCATATAGAAGGGAACAATTAACACCACCATGAATTAATCATGATAAATTGTTAAAATACAACCAATGAGATATTTTGAATTTAAGTATAAAAGTAATTATTAGGCCTAATTATATGTGTTAATATTTCAAATGATTTTTACAAAGAATATTAAATGATGTGAATACTCATTTTTATAAACCAGATCTTTCTTGGTTTTTAAATTACTATATTTAACTGATTATAATGATTCAAAGGCCAAACATTAACTATTATTAGTTGCACACCAGAAATTAGTAGCAAAAGCAAAATTTTAAAATAAATTATGGATAACAATATTTTTTATGCAAAGTTGGTTATTTAGAAAGATGAATTCATATTTCCATAAAGGAAAATAAACGTGAATCTAAGATAGTCATGTCTAGCTATTAACCGGTAATCACTCATATCATTTCCATTTTGAATTATTTTGTCGGTTCTTAGCATCCAATAAGGATTTTAAATGAGAGATTGTGATATATTAATAGGGCTGTTAATGTTGGAACCACAAACCATAAATCAATGCACATTAACACTTTAGTATCTTAATGTTAAGCATACCTGGAATCATCAGTCATCAAATGTATCATTGAAAATAATTTGTAGGCTACAAGTTAAATTCCATCTTGTGGCAAAATACATAAAGAAAAGAGTTGTAAAAGAATACCTTTATAGTAGCGTATATATATTACAATGTATTAATATATCAGTTTGGTTGAACCAAACTGCTTTATGTACAGAGTTTAATAGTTCTTTTGATCATATGTATGATCTTTCCATCATACAATTAACTTCTAATGTGAATGTCTCATCTCATTGTGCTTCCAAAAATATTTATTAGAAAAGAATAAATATTGCCCAGAAGTAATACTTATTAAGATTTCATTTTAAAATAACTGACAGGAGAGAAATAAACACATGTCTTGGAGAGTATGTTCTATAGTGCAGTATACATTCATCTCTTTTTCAAATGATATAATAGGTAGAATTTCTAGGTAATCATGCATGAAGAACTCAAGGGTGCGTTTTTAAAATAAAGTGCCTTGCAACATTTTGTGATTGCATAGTTATAAATTTTGGAATCTCACTACTGATGCCAGAGAGATTTAATTATATGATAATATACTCACAAGTTATAGTGGGAATAAATCTTGATTTCTGGAGAGTATATTTCAGAATTGTAGCTATGACTTCTTAGTAAAAGTTGAGCCTTTGTTAGTTATCACAGGTAAGGGAGATGCATGAAAAAACATGGTTGAGTTATTGAATGGCAGGCAAGAGATGATAGTTGTTACCGAAGTTTTCCCTTGTAAGGCATTGACAGGTCAGGATGGGTAGTTCTCTTCCTTGGCTGCTTAAGACTGAGTCTGAGCAAAAGGCTAATTAGCCTAGCTTTGCCCACTCCGGGTGACTCCTCCCCAGTTTATGCTCAGTCCTTAGCAGCTAAGGATGTGGGTTTTGCGTCTCCTGCCTTTGGAATTTTTCAACTCCAAAGGCAACCTTTTAGTGTGGATTTCCCTTTAAGAGAAGAAAAGCCTCCGTTTGTCCTTTTACTTTCAACTTTGAAGCTCTGCTTCTCAGCTGGGGATCGGAGATCCGGAGCTGCCTGTAAAAGTCACGGAGGCGGTTTTCAGCCCTCGGGGTGAAGATTGACCTTCCAACGACCCGAGGGTCATTTGGAAGAGAGGAGGCTTCCAGCTGTTCCAGGAGCCTTGAAGCCACTTTTTTTTTGCCGATTGTGGTGAAGATAAGGAGTTTGTTTGGCCGGCCATTTTTTTTGTTGAGAGCGTGGGCGTTGGCCAAGCTTCCCTTGCTGCAGGGTGCGGGAAGCTTTCCCCTTGCAGGGAAGCAGGTAGCCACATAGCAGGTGGCTGCTTTATTCTTCTCCTTACTCAGCCTGCTGAAAATCTTAATTCAGGGAGAGCGCTGTTACTCCCTGGATGAAGATAGAAGCCTCATGATAGGTGGCCATTTTGAAGACTCCTCATGGCCGGTGGCCATTTTGGACACCACAAGTGGCCATTTTGAAGATTCAGCGGCCATTTAGAACTGGTTTCTTCATCTTCTTCATCTTGCCACCACTCTGCGCCTTTGGTCATCATCAGTTGCTGTGACAGTGGTGGACTACATCGAAAGGTAGGCACTAAAAATCTATTGATTTCCCGGTAGGGATTGGTTTACCTATTCCGGGGTAGACCAGGACCCTTGGGTCCCTGGCAGGGACTGGTCTATTCATATTGCCCTAACTGACCCAGGAGGGTTTGAGTCCCAGTAGAAAGAGAAATCTTTCTACTGAAGTGCGTTTGGGTGAAAGAAAGTGGTGGTTGGTGTGCGGATAGAGAGTTTTCCTCTGAAGAAAATCTCATAAATCCCTTCGTGTGTTCTCCTCCTGCCACAGATTGGCTTTGCTGATCACGATTTCTGAAGCCCCAAGGGAGACCAGAGCTTCTAAAGCAGCCAAGCCTCAAAAGATGGCTCCAGCTGCTTCCACCAAAGGGTAACAACCGGTGAAGAAGGCCACAAGGGCAGAGGAAAAAGATGCTTCCAGGCACCATCTAGCCATCGAGAAGCACATTGCCAAAGTGCATCAAGCCTCTTCTCCAGCAACTTCAGCACACCCTTCTTCTCCTGCTGCATTCAGTGAAGTAGATTTGGAAGAAGCGGGACCTTCTTCCAGACCTGAGTTCCAAACTTGGTCCCCTAATGTATCCAAGCAGGGAGCATCTCCAATCCATTCTGAAGGTGACAGTCATGCTGAGGATCTTCAGGGTGATGCAGCACCTTGGCAGGTGCATGGACGTAGTGGTCAGGGGGTGGAACTCCCCATTCACTTCTACTGCATCAACATCCCGTCTGTGGGCCCTACTGAGACTGATGTCCCTATGAATCTTCAATTCCTGATAGACTGGGTGATCAGGAAGGGCATATCAGAGGGTTTACCGAGAGCAACCTTTCACTCTTCGGCTGCCTCTGATCTTTCAGAGAGAAGATCCAGGGTGCAGGATTATCTGCTGTCATTACGTGGTTCTTTTACCCAAGGACCTGTGCCTGCATTGGCTGAGGGCTTATCTCCTGCAGAATCATTGGCTCCATATGTGGGGGATCCTGATTGACCTGAATCCAATATGTCTGCGGACGAAGGTCCTTCACAGGAAATTCCTGTTTTTTCTCGTTGTTTTAAACATGCTCTCTTTAGTCCCTTGTTGTTCAACACTGCCAATTTAAAGTACATGGATGATGAGGCCGCTCCCATTTTTCCTCCTGAGGAGTCAGACGTGCTGTTTGATCAACCAGAAGCCAGGAAGGAGGTGGTTCCCTCACCCAAGCTGTTTCTAAAGGTAATTAAGAAGCAGCTCAAAGCCCCTGCCACAGGGCCTAATCCTTTGGCCGCTGATCGCAGGTTCTTCAATGTGGGACCTGAGCTTACCAGGACTCTTCAGGTCCCTACAGTGGACGCTCCGATCGCAGCTTTGGCCTCATCCTCATCTGCCCCTTCAGATCCGGAGGAAGTCCTCAAGGCAGAGGAAAAGAAGGTGGAACAGTCACTGCAGTGATCCCATCTAGCTGCTGCCTGGGCTGTCAAGGTTTCCTCAGCGGCTTCCTTCTTCACAAGGACCTTGATAAAATGGCTGAAGCAACTGCGATAAAGAATTCCTCCATCAGATGTCTGGGCCCACCAGGACATTAACAAAATCATGGTGGCAGCAGAGTTTACTGCTGATGTCACCCTTCACAGTTTCACCAGATTTGCCTCAAAAGCTATTGCTGCCTTCGTAGCAGCCAGGAGAATGTGCTGGCTTCGCAACTGGCGGGCGGATGGCAGGTGCAAGTGGAAATTAGCGTCTGCCCCGATCCAAGGGGAGAAGCTTTTGGGGGAAGTCCTTGATCCCCTTTTGATTGAGACCAAGGACAAAAGGAAAATCCTGCCTTCCCTTCTGAAGAGGGCAGAACATTGGGCCGCGCCCTATTTCAAGCGTCCTCAGCCCAGAGGAGAGTCTTCTTCCGGGTTCCATTGTCAGTCGAGACCTGTTAATCAGCATCAGGATCCGCCTCCTGATCGCTCAGGCAAGGGCAGGCAGCAGTTTGCTTCTAAACGGCCCTTTCGAGGAGGAGGAAGTTGCCCATACCATTGCCAGTGCTAGTGCTCTCTCCATTCCCATTGGTGGTTGTTTAGTGTGGTTTGCTGACCAATGGGAGGGTATTACTTCAGACGCCTGGGTTCAATCTACCATTAGATCTGGTCTTTCACTTGAGTTCTACTCCACTCCTCCGAGGTTCTTTATTTCCTGCCCAGTATCTAGAGATGCTGGGAGGCGGAGTTTGATGGAGTCAGCCATCCAGCACTTCCTGGACCTAGATGTCATTCAGGAGGTTCCCCATGATCAGCAAGGGTTGGCATTCTACTCCAGAATTTTTGTAATCCCTAAGGCCTCGGGGGGGTGGGGGTGGAGGACCATTCTCGATTTGAAAAGACTGAATAAATATGTGGTTTACAGGCGTTTCAAAATGCACACTCTTTTTTCCATCCTGGAGAACATTCAGCAGGGGGACTTCCTCACATGTATAGATTTGATGGAAGCCTATTTACATGTTCCTATTTGTTCCTCCCACAGGAGGTTTCTTCGGTTCTGTTATCAGGGTAAACATTTCCAGTACAGGGTCCTTCCCTTTGGGTTATCTTCTGCCCCCAGGGTGTTTACCAAAATTCTTGCTCCTTTGGCAGTGCACCTGTGCACCTTTCCGGTGCATCTTCAGTATTATCTGGATGGCATATTAATAATGTCTTCTTTTTTTCAGAGTGCTCAACAGGATCTGCAGGCTACTATATCAGTGCTGCAGGACGTGGGGTTTTCCATCAACCAGAAAAAGAGTCATTTCTCTCCCATGAGACGTCTTCTTCATTTGGGGGCAATTATTGACACTGGGGTGTGTCAGGTATTCCTATCCCAAGAGCGGCTGTCTGGCCTTCAAGGGATGATTAGGCATGTTCAGACCAAAAGTTTGGTCCCGTTGGACCTTCTTTCTCAATTGTTGGGCAAGATAATTTCCTGTATTGGAATTGTTCCCTGGGCCAGGTTTCACGCCAGAGCCCTTCAGTGGTTTCTGCTTCCGTTTCAGAAAGCAGGGTCTAGTCACTCCCTGAGGAAAGTCAAGTTGCCTAGCCAAGTATTAATTTCCTTTCATTGGTGGCTGTCCAAGGCCATGTCTAGAGGTCAGTCTTTCAAGCTGGAATCCTGCCTGATTCTTACTACAGATGCTTCCCTATCTGGTTGGGGGGCCCATCTAGGTTCCCTATGGGTCCAGGGGTTATGGTCTCCCCAGGAACAGGCTTACAGCATTAACTGCCTGGAGCTCAGAGCTGTTCATTTGGCCTTGAGGAGATTCCTTGGCCAGGTGGCAGGGGTCCAATGTCTTGGTTATGACAGACAATGTGACCATTAAGGCTCATATCAACAGGCAGGGTGGTACCAGATCCCAGTCCCTTATGACAGAGGTGGAGTCTCTGGTTAAGTGGGCGGAACATCATCTCTCGATCAGGGCTGAGCACATTTCTTGGTCTGATAATACACAGGCAGATTTGCTCAGCAGGACGACCATTGACCATGCAGAATAGCAATTGCATCCTTCCCTTTTTCGCCGGATCGCCTGGATTTTTGGTTCCCCTGAGGTAGATCTATTTGCCTCATCCCTTAATGCCCAACTGCCCAGATACTATACAAGGTTTTTCTCCCAGGGTGTGGAAGGCACTAATGCATTACGTTGCAGCTGGCTCTCGGGGCTTCTCTACGCCTTTCTGCCATTACCACTAATCCCAGCGGTGATTCGTAAGCTCCTGTTAGAACAGGCCAAGATCATATTGGTGGCTCCCTATTGGCCTTGCAGGCATTGGTTTGCCGATTTGATGGGCCTTTCTGTGAACCCCCCTTGGCGGATTCCTGAGGAAGATGTCTCTCTTCTCCAGGGGTCCCTGTTTCACCCGGAGCCCTAGTGGTTGCAACTGGCAGTGTGGAGATTGAGTGGGGAATCTTGAAGAGCACCCACCTTTCCAACAAGTTTATTCGTACAATCCAGGCTTCCAGGCGACCATCTACCATTCACATTTATGAAGCTACTTGGCAAGCTTTTTCAAATTGGTGTGCCAAGTCCAACATCTTACCTTGACAAGCCTTGGTGGCTGCAGTCTTGGAATTTCTACAAGCAGGCATGGACAAGGGTCTTTCTCCCAACACCCTCTGAAGGCAGTTGGCAGCCATTTGGTCAGTCTTGTCATGTGGGAAAGTGTTTACTCTGGCTCAGCATCCTACATTTCATAGGTTCCTCAGGGGGGCTTCCAACCTTTGTCCTCTTATGGTTCATAGGTATCCCACGTGGGACTTGCCCAAGGTGTTACAATCCCTCACCAGGTCTCCGTTTGAGCCACTTCGACAGGCCAGTCTTCATCTTGTTACTCTGAAGGTAGTTTTCCTGGTGGCAATCAGCTCTGTGAGGAGGGTCTCGGAATTGGTGGCACTCTTGGTTCGATCCGACCTTTGCATTTTCTATCCTCATTGGGTGGTTTTAAGGTTGGATCCAGCCTTCATTCCAAAGGTCAACACATCCTTTCACAGGGCTCAGGAGCTGGTGCTTCCAGATTTCTGTCGTCATCCAGTCCAGGAGCTAGAAAAGACTTGGCACACTGGATGTACTCAGAGCCTTAAAATTTTATATTAAACATACTGCTGACTTCAGACGGACGGAGTCCTTGTTTTGTTCTTTCCAGCCTTTCTCATTGTGGGGGTAAGGTTACTCCATCAACGATGAGCAGATGGATCGAAGCGTGTATAGCCAGGGCCTATTCCAGCAGGGCTCTGCCAGTTCCAAGAGGTATTATGGCCCATTCCACTCATAGTGCTGCTACGACTGCTGCATAAGCATCGGTGGAGGAGATCTGCAGGCTGGCTACCTGGACTTCACCATCACCTTTCATCCGTCATTATCGCCTGGATGCTTTTGCATCGGCGGATGCGGCATTTGGGAGATGGGTCCTCCAACAAATTGTTTCAGAAAGTGCCAGTCAGGACCAGTCTTAACTCTCCCGAGGACAACCCTGCTTTGGTATGTCCCATCCTGACCTGTTGATGCCTTACAAGGGAAAATGGGCATTGGTTACCTGAACTCCACTTTTCCTTGTAGGTGAGACAGGTCAGCCGCACCCTTGGACTGGTTCCCTTCTTGGAACCATGGGGGTACTAACTTCTCGTCTTCTTTTCTTTCATGAGAGGCAACCTGGTCTGTCACACAGTCTTTGCATAAACTGGGGAGGAGTCACCCAGAGTGGGCGAAGCTAAGCTAATTAGCCTTTTGCGCAGACTCAGTCCTAAGCAGCCAAGGAAGAGAACTACCCATCCTGACCTGTCCCGCCTACAAGGAAAAGTGGCGTTCAGGTAACCAATGCCCATTCTCCACTATTGGCAGTGATGTTCCTAGGGTTGAACTAATTCAGGACTGTTGGGTAGATCCACAGGCTTTTCTGTGCATTATTTGTATATTTTTCTGTGTATTAGTGATATAATTTATTTGAAAGTTACATTGGAAATGAGAAGAGTACTTCAATGCATGCGATGGAGCATTGTCCTGCATAAAAATCATGGTCTTCTTGAAAGATGCAGACTTTTTCCTGTACCACTGCTTGAACGAAGTGTCTTCTAAAATCTGGCAGTAGGCTTGGGAGTTGATTTTGAGTCCATCTTTAACCATAAAAGGTCCAACTAGTTCATCTTCAATAGTACCAGCCCATACCAGAACCCCACCTCCACCTGGCTGCCATCTGAGTTGAAGTGGAGCTCTGTGCCCATTACTGATCCGGCCCATCCATCTGGTCCATCAAGAGTCACTCCCATCTCATCAGTCCATTAAAACTTTGAAAAATCTGTCTTCAGATATTTCTTGGCTCAGTATTGCCATTTCAACTTGTGTGTCTTGTTCAGTGGTGGTCGGGTGTCATCCTTCCTTACCTTGGCCATGTCTCTGAGCACTGAACACCTTGTGCTTTTGGACACTGCATAGGTTGCAGTTCTGGAATATGACAGAACTGGAGGATAATGGGTTCCTAGTAGCTTCATGCTTGATTCTTTTAAAATCTTTGGCAGTTAATGTGCGTCTTTTTTTCTCAACATGTTTCTTGTGACCCTGTTGACTATTTGCAACAAAAGGTTTGATGGTTCTGTGATCAAGCACCAATATCCTAGCAATTTCAAGAGTGCTGCATCCCGGACTTCCGGTTAGCTGTCAGAGAGAAGGGACGTGCGGGCAGAGGACTCTGCGGAGCACGATCCTTCACTTACCGCTCGTGGGGGCTATATAGAGCCCAAAGGGGGCTTGGAGAGCTCCTGAAGGAGAGGGGTCCCTGGAAAGAAACCCCAGGCGGCGGTCTGCGGTGGAATCGGGGTAACCAGAGCGAACAAACGAACGGGTGGAAGATCGGGAGGCTAGCAATGGCCACCCTTAAATGCTGACAGCCGACCACACTAGCGGTGACCAAGCAGAATCTAAGGTACGGCTTTGCGAGATTAAGCAATATCCAGTAAACAAAAAACAAACAAAGATAATTTAGATGCCAATAGACAATCTTGAAAATATTTGAAGAAACGATTAATAGCTCTAATCTAAAAAGCTGACCAAAGGCGAGATTCATGACGAGGAAGAAGAGAATAGAAACGGAAATTTAAACTGTTAGAAGGAGAACAAGAACAATATATACAAAACTGAACAGGTACATATTACTAAAAATACATATGCAACTTCGGGTCGGACTTTAACTTAGACCTCAATTTGAATCGAAACAAGACATAAAGATTTCAACTTAAAGATAGCAGCAGAGTTGATTGAAAACGGATGCTGTGGATTCTTTACAAATTAATCAACTTGTCAACCGCGGAAGATTGAGACCGAAAAGAGACAACTGAACAAAATACAAAAATACTCGGATTTGGATTTTACAGATTTTACCGAAATTTTTTTCTTTGATCTAATTAAGAAAGACAGTTGAGCTATATAGATCTTTTCAAAAAAAAAACTTTTTGAAGATTGCAACTAACAAGAGAGAAGGAAGCAGCAGAAGAGAAAAGAAACTTCCTGAGTCACGCTGCAACAAGAAGGAGCGAAATTGAAAGTGATACTTTAGATACATTAGACTTTCGATTAACTTTCCCTTTCTAAACTTTAAACTTGTAACTCTTAGATAGATACTTTCTCTGACTCCGTTTCTTCTCTTTCCTTTCCCTTTCTCCTTTTTATACCTGAAAATTTTTCTTTAATTATACTCTTACCTCTTGTCTTTCTATTTTCTTTCTAACCACTATTATATATTAAGAAACAACTGTGTTAATATTTTGCTAATATTTTTCTAATATCTTAATATTTAAATAACTACTTACCTAAAACTATTGAATTATATAATTATATAATTGATAAGCGTTGCACTAGAATTGTTGATTTAGGAATGAATTATTTTTTGCGTTCTAAATATTAGCAGAGATAGTAGACAAGTATTGAATAAGTATATCTATGTTATATGTATTAAGATAATTTTGTCTACACCAAAACAAAAGAGGGAGGAGATTGGGATATAAACTTGACTTGGGTGGAAAGAAACAAGGGGAAAAAGTGAATTTTAACTGATATTGTGAGAAAACTCTAAGTGAAATTTGAAAAATGACGAGTACTACCAATATTTCTAAGATTGGCACAGTTAGAAAAACTCCTACCCAATTACCAACTACCATGACAGTGCAGAGTCCCTCTGCACAAAAGACAATTGAGGAAACACTCCCTAAAGAACGTGCAAATTCCTCTAAGGACCTACAAAGTTTATTGTTAAGCATGCAGGAAATGATGGTCAAAAATCACGAGGAGATGAAAGAGGAAATTGGGTCGGTTAAAATAGATTTGAAAGATAAAATGCAAAAGATAGACGAAAAATTTGAAATATTTCAGCAGGAGATGAGGAAAAATCAGGAAAAAATATTAGAAATAGAAACTAAGGTGACCAAAGAGGAAAAGAGAGTAGATGAGTTGACAGAAAAGTTAGTAAGAGAGAATAAAGAATTAGAAACTGCAATCATCCATCTCGAGTCAGAAAAGGCTGCATATTACTTAAGATTTCAAAATGTGAAGGAAGAAAGGGAAGAAAATTTATGGGAGGTTATGACAGATATATTAGCTGGCACACTAGAGATGGAAAAAGAAGATCTAATGAAGGAAATTGACGAACTGTACAGAGTCCAAACCAACTACGCTAGGAGATTTAACCTACCAAGAGAGATACATGTTAAATTTGTCAAGAAATCTCTCAGAGATGAAATTCTACATAGATCCAGAGATAATATACAATATGCCGATAAAACAATAATTCTTAAACAAACCCCCCCAAAAATAAGAGATTTGAGAAGACCATACCAATTTTTAACGACCAAACTGATAAAACAGAATGTTAATTTTAGATGGTTAGTCCCAGAAGGTATAATGGTTACCTGGCACGATAAGAAATATAAAATTGAGACTATAGAGAAGGCAGAGATGTTTTTTGATCAACACTTAAACAGGGAGGGAGTAGATGAAGACAGGGAAGAAGTTAGGAGAGCTGAAAGGAAAAGATTAGAGACATATAAAAGGTAAATATAACTGACAGTAAAGATGACAAAGCAAGGGAAATCAGAAGTTCCAGAAGAACCCACGGACATTAGAATTACAAGAAGCGCTAAATATAGGATTCAATAAAAATGCAAATCTATTCGATCTTATATCTTGGAATATAAATGGATTAAACTCACCGGTAAAAAGGAAAAAGGTTTTTAAGCACCTACAAATTCAAAAAGCAGACATTATAGCACTACAAGAAGTCCATATCACCCAAAAACAGAAACATCTATTAGAGAATAAAAAACTAGGCAATATGTTTGCGGCTTTAGATCAAAAGAAAAAAAGAGGAATAGTACTTTATATAAAAGATAGGATCCCTGCTTCATTAATATACTCTGACAAAGATGGTAGGACACTTATGGTAGAAGTTGAACTGGGACAAATTAAATGTTTATTAGCGGTAATTTATGCACCAAATGGTCCCCAAGAATTCTTTTTTCAGAAATTATATGATAAACTTAAAGAATTGCAATATCAACAGTTATTTATCATAGGAGACTTTAATGCAGTCGTAAATAAACTATTAGACTATAAAGGAAATAACACTAATCTAGAAAAGAAAAAAAAAACTACCAAAAATATTTTTTGATCTCATGAAAGAATTTAATATTAGTGATGTCTGAGAGAGAGGAACAAGAAGAAAAACAGTTTACTTATTATTCTAACCGTCACATGTCCTGGTCAAGACTTGACATGATCTGGGCGACCAAAAATTAAACTCAGAATTCTAGATATAACAATGGAACCAACTACACTAGCAGACCATAATATGATTAGGCTTAGATGGGAAGGACAACAACCACAATCAAACAATTGGATGCTCCAGAGGTCGATTTTAAAAGATGAAGTTTTTAATAAAATATTGACAAAAGAATTAGAATTTTTTTTTCAAGAAAATAACCCTCAAGACACCTCCCTTCAAAACAATTGGGATACTGCCAAAGCAGTGATGAGAGGAGTGTCTATTAAATACATGGCCAGAAAAAATAGAGAAAAAAGACAAAAGAAAATAAAATTACAGCAGGAATATAATGAATGGCATGAAAGACTGCAAAGCCACCCCACAAGATGAGCAAGTCAAATTTCAATTGGATAAGATTAAACATAACATAAATCTAACTGAGAAGGAAGAACTAGCTCAGAAACTAAAGAGGACAAAGCAATACCAATTTGAAAATGCAAATAAACCAGGACGTTGGTTAGCCTCTAAACTTAAAAACAGAATGAAAAAAAGATGGATTACTAAATTAAGAAATGAACAAGGGGATATATGTTATAAAGGGAGGATTAAAGGCAGATTATTCAAAAATATTATAAAGATTTATACACAGAGACAAGTCATGTTACAGAAGACCAATTTTAAAATACTTAATGCAGATTTCACACAAATTTCAGAAGAAGATGAAAAAGCGCTAAACCACTTTATAACCCTTCAAGAAGTCTATGAGGCTATCAAACAAACAAAAAAGATAAAGCTTAGGCCAGCCAGATGGCTTGCCAGCTCATTATTAAAGCACAACAAGAGATTTTAGGAAAGGAAATGGTAAAATTTTTAATGAAGTTTTTAGATAGTATGCGAACTGTCCTCAATCATGGCAAGAAGCTAAAATATCCATCATTCCCAAATCAGGCTCCGATCTAACAGAACCAGGGAACTACGGCCAATTCTCTCCTTAATGTAGATTATAAAATCTTTATGACGATCTTGGCAGAGAGATAAAAAAAATACTTAATAAACTCATATCCCTGACCAAAATGGCTTTCTCCCTCAGAGACATCTTAGAAATAATATCAGAAGTAACGCTGGACATATTAGAGTATTATGAAGATCGGAGTGCAGAACAAGCTGCATTGCTATTCTTAGATGCCCAAAGGCATTTGATAATGTGAAATGGGACTTTATTCTACAGCAAAGTAAATATTTGAAGTTAGGACCTAAATTCTTTAATGTAATTAAGGCTATTTATCAAAACAATATGCTACAATTTTAATTAAACGGGGACTCACAGAAAAATTTCAAATACAAAAGGAACAGAGACAAGGCTGTCCATTGTCACCACTGTTGTTCATTATGACATTAGAGGCTTTAATTAGGACAATTAAAAAAGATAATGATATAAAAGGACTTAAAGTAAAAAGGGAAGAATTTAAATTACAGGCATTCGCAGATGACCTTCTTTTCATTTTAGAAGAACCTCAATCTCAGGACCTAAACTTTTACAAAAATTGGATGAATTTGGTTTAGTAGCAGGATTAAAAATAAATAAAAAGAAAACAAAAATGATTACTAAAAATATGACAAGTAAACAGAAAGAATTACTGACC
>CM019159.1:28655626-28863164 GCA_009733165.1 Naja naja | reverse complement strand
TACCTGAACTCCACTTTTCCTTGTGGTGAGACAGGTCAGTCACATTCCTTGGACTGGCTGGTTGGTCTTGGAACCATGGGGGTACTAACTCTCGCCTCTTTTCTTTCATGAGAGGCAACCTGGTCTGTCACACAGTCTTTGCATAAACTGGGAGGAGTCACCAGAGAGGGCTGTGCAAAGCATTAGCCTTTAAGACTCAGTCCTAAGCAGCCAAGGAAGAGAATACCCATCCTGACCTGTCCGCCTACAAGGAAAAGTGGCGCTCAGGTAACCAATGCCCATTCTCCACTATTGGCAGTGATGTTCCTAGGTTGAACCAATTCAGGACTGTTGGGTAGATCCACAGGCTTTCTGTGCATTATTTGTATATTTTTCTGTGTATTAGTGATATAATTTATTTGAAAGTTACATTGGAAATGAGAAGAGTACTTCAATGCATGCGATGGAGCATTGTCCTGCATAAAAATCATGGTCTTCTTGAAAGATGCAGACTTTTTCCTGTACCACTGCTTGAACTGTCTTCTAAAATCTGGCAGTAGGCTTGGGAGTTGATTTTGAGTCCATCTTTAACCATAAAGGTCCAACTAGTTCATCTTCAATAGTACCAGCCCATACCAGAACCCCACCTCCTCCACTGCTGCCATCTGAGTTGAAGTGGAGCTCTGTGCCCATTACTGGCCCATCCATCCATCTGGTCCATCAAGAGTCACCCCATCTCATCAGTCCATTAAAACTTTGAAAAATCTGTTCTCAGATATTTCTTGGCTCAGTATTGCCATTTCAACTTGTGTGTCTTGTTCAGTGGTGGTCGGTGTCATTCTTCCACCTTGGCCATGTCTCTGAGCACTGAACACCTTGTGCTTTTGGACACTGATAGGTTGCAGTTCTGGAATATGACAGAACTGGAGGATAATGGGTTCCTAGTATTCATGCTTGATTTTTAAAATCTTTGGCAGTTAATGTATGCCTTTTTTTCTCAACATGTTTCTTGTGACCCTGTTGACTATTTGCAACAAAAGGTTTGATGGTTCTGTGATCAAGCACCAATATCCTAGCAATTTCAAGAGTGCTGCATCCCGGACTGTTAGCTGTCAGAGAGAAGGGATGGCGCAGAGACTCTGGCGAGGAGCACATCCTTCACTTACAGCATGGGGGCTATATAGAGCCCAAAGGGGCTTGGAGAGCTCCTGAAGGAGAGGGGTCCCTGGAAAGAAACCCAGGTGGCGGCGGTCTGCGGTGGAATCGTAACCAGAGCTAACAAACGAACGGGTGGAAGATCGGAGAGGCTAGCAATGGCCACCCTTAAATGCTGACAGCGACCACACTAGGTGTGACCAAGCAGAATCTAAGGTACGGCTTTGCGAGATTAAGCAATATCCAGTAAACAAAAACAAACAAAGATAATTTAGATGCCAATAGACAATCTTGAAAATATTTGAAGAAACGATTAATAGCTCTAATCTAAAAAGCTGACCAAACGAGATTCAGACGATGACAGAAGAAGAGAATAGAAACGAAATTTAAACTGTTAGAAGGAGAACAAGAACAATATATACAAAACTGAACAGGTAATATTACTAAAAATACATATGCAACTTCGGTCGGACTTTAACTTAGACCTCAATTTGAATCGAAACAAGACATAAAGATTTCAACTTAAAGATAGCAGCAGAGTTGATTGAAAACGGATGCTGTGGATTCTTTTACAAATTAATCAACTTGTCAACCATGGAAGATTGAGACCAAAAGAGACAACTGAACAAAATACAAAAATACCGGATTTGGATTTTACAGATTTTACCAAATTTTTTTCTTTTGATCTAATTAAGAAAGACAGTTGAGCTATATAGATCTTTTCAAAAAAAAAAAGAAAACTTTTTGAAGATTGCAACTAACAAGAGAGAAGGAAGCAGCAGAAGAGAAAAGAAACTTCCTGAGTCACACGCAACAAGAAGGAGCGAAATTGAAAGTGATACTTTAGATACATTAGACTTTCGATTTACTTTCCCTTTCTAAACTTTAAACTTGTAACTCTTAGATAGATACTTTCTCTGACTGCTTTCTTCTTTCCTTTTCCTTTCTCCTTTTATACCTGAAAATTTTCTTTAATTATACTCTTACCTCTTGTCTTTCTATTTTCTTTCTAACCACTATATATATTAAGAAACAACTGTGTTAATATTTTGCTAATATTCTAATATCTTAATATTTTAAATAACTACTTACCTAAAACTATTGAATTATATAATTATATAATTGATAAGCGCTGCACTAGAATTGTTGATTTAGGAATGAATTATTTTTATGTTCTAAATATTAGAGATATAGAGATAAGTATTGAATAAGTATATATCTATGTTATATGTATTAAGATAATTTTGTCTACACCAAAACAAAAGAGGAGGAGATTGGGATATAAACTTGACTTGGGTGGAAAGAAACAAGGGGAAAAAGTGAATTTTAACTGATATTGTGAGAAAACTCTAAGTGAAATTTGAAAATGAAAAGTACTACCATATTTCTAAGATTGGCACAGTTAGAAAAGTCCTACCCAATTACCAACTACCATGACAGTGCAGAGTCCCTCTGCAAAAAGACAATTGAGGAAACACTCCCTAAAGAACGTGCAAATTCCTCTAAGGACCTACAAAGTTTATTGTTAAGCATGCAGGAAATGATGGTCAAAAATCACGAGGAGATGAAAGAGGAAATTGGCGGTTAAAATAGATTTGAAAGATAAAATGCAAAAGATAGACAAAAATTTGAAATATTTCAGCAGGAGATGAGGAAAATCAGGAAAAATATTAGAAATAGAAACTAAGGTGACCAAAGAGGAAAAGAGAGTAGATGAGTTGACAGAAAAGTTAGTAAGAGAGAATAAAGAATTAGAAACTGCAATCATCCATCTCGTCAGAAAAGGCTGCATATTACTTAAGATTTCAAAATGTGAAGGAAGAAAGGGAAGAAAATTTATGGGAGGTTATGACAGATATATTAGCTGGCACACTAGAGATGGAAAAAGAAGATCTAATGAAGGAAATTGAACTGTACAGAGTCCAAACCAACTACGCTAGGAGATTTAACCTACCAAGAGATACATGTTAAATTTGTCAAGAAATCTCTCAGAGATGAAATTCTACATAGATCCAGAGATAATATATACAATATGCCGATAAAATAATAATTTTAAACAAACCCCCAAAAATAAGAGATTTGAGAAGACCATACCAATTTTTAACGACCAAACTGATAAAACAGAATGTTAATTTTAGATGGTTAGTCCCAGAAGGTATAATGGTTACCTGGCATAAGAAATATAAAATTGAGACTATAGAGAAGGCAGAGATGTTTTTGATCAACACTTAAACAGGGAGGGAGTAGATGAAGACAGGGAAGAAGTTAGGAGAGCTGAAAGGAAAAGATTAGAGACATATAAAAAGGTAAATATAACTGACAGTAAAGATGACAGCAACGGGAAATCAGAAGTTCCAGAAGAACCCACGGACATTAGAATTACAAGAAGCTAAATATAGGATTCAATAAAAATGCAAATCTATTCGATCTTATATCTTGGAATATAAATGGATTAAACTCACCGGTAAAAAGGAAAAAGGTTTTTAAGCACCTACAAATTCAAAAAGCAGACATTATAGCACTACAAGAAGTCCATATCACCCAAAAACAGAAACATCTATTAGAGAATAAAAAACTTAGGCAATATGTTTATGCTTTAGATCAAAAGAAAAAAGAGAATAGTACTTTATATAAAAGATAGGATCCCTGCTTCATTAATATACTCTGACAAAGATGGTAGGACACTTATGGTAGAAGTTGAACTGGGACAAATTAAATGTTTATTAGCGGTAATTTATGCACCAAATGGTCCCCAAGAATTCTTTTTTCAGAAATTATATGATAAACTTAAAGAATTGCAATATCAACAGTTATTTATCATAGGAGACTTTAATGCAGTCGTAAATAAACTATTAGACTATAAAGGAAATAACACTAATCTAGAAAAGAAAAAAAACTACCAAAAATATTTTTGATCTCATGAAAAGAATTTAATATTAGTGATGTCTGGAGAGAGGAACACGAAGAAAAACAGTTTACTTATTATTCTAACCGTCACATGTCCTGGTCAAGACTTGACATGATCTGGGCGACCAAAAAATTAAACTCAGGAATTCTAGATATAACAATGGAACCAACTACACTAGCAGACCATAATATGATTAGGCTTAGATGGGAAGGACAACAACCACAATCAAACAATTGGATGCTCCAGAGGTCGATTTTAAAAGATGAAGTTTTTAATAAAATATTGACAAAAGAATTAGAATTTTTTTTCAAGAAAATAACCCTCAAGACACCTCCCTTCAAAACAATTGGGATACTGCCAAAGCAGTGATGAGGAGTGTCTATTAAATACATGGCCAGAAAAATAGAGAAAAAAGACAAAAGAAAATAAAATTACAGCAGGAATATAATGAATGGCATGAAAGACTGCAAGCCACCCCACAAGATGAGCAAGTCAAATTTCAATTGGATAAGATTAAACATAACATAAATCTAACTGAGAAGGAAGAACTAGCTCAGAAACTAAAGAGGACAAAGCAATACCAATTTGAAAATGCAAATAAACCAGGACGTTGGTTAGCCTCTAAACTTAAAAACAGAATGAAAAAAGATGGATTACTAAATTAAGAAATGAACAAGGGGATATATGTTATAAAGAGGAGGATAAAAGGCAGATTATTCAAAAATATTATAAAGATTTATACACAGAGACAAGTCATGTTACAGAAGACCAAATTTTAAAATACTTAATGCAGATTTCACACAAATTTCAGAAGAAGATGAAAAAGTGCTAAACCACTTTATAACCCTTCAAGAAGTCTATGAGGCTATCAACAAACAAAAAATAGATAAAGTCCCAGGCCCAGATGGCTTACCAGCAGAGATTTATAAAGCACAACAAGAAATTTTAGGAAAGGAAATGGTAAAATTTTTTAATGAAGTTTTAGATAATGCGAACTGTCCTCAATCATGGCAAGAAGCTAAAATATCCATCATTCCCAAATCAGGCTCCGATCTAACAGAACCAGGGAACTACCGGCCAATTTCTCTCCTTAATGTAGATTATAAAATCTTTATGACGATCTTGGCAGAGAGATTAAAAAAAATACTTAATAAACTCATATCCCCTGACCAAAATGGCTTTCTCCCTCAGAGACATCTTAGAAATAATATCAGAGTAACGCTGGACATATTAGAGTATTATGAAGATCGGAGTGCAGAACAAGCTGCATTGCTATTCTTAGATGCCCAAAAGGCATTTGATAATGTGAAATGGGACTTTATTCTACAGCAAAGTAAATATTTGAAGTTAGGACCTAAATTCTTTAATGTAATTAAGGCTATTTATCAAAACAATATGCTACAATTTTAATTAACGGGGACTCACAGAAAATTTCAAATACAAAAGGAACGAGACAAGGCTGTCCATTGTCACCACTGTTGTTCATTATGACATTAGAGGCTTTAATTAGGACAATTAAAAAGATAATGATATAAAAGGACTTAAAGTAAAAAGGGAAGAATTTAAATTACAGGCATTCGCAGATGACCTTCTTTTCATTTTAGAAGAACCTCAATCTTCAGGACCTAAACTTTTACAAAAATTGGATGAATTTGGTTTAGTAGCAGGATTAAAAATAAATAAAAAGAAAACAAAAATGATTACTAAAAATATGACAAGTAAACAGAAAGAATTACTGACCTCAACAATGGGCATTGAAATTGTTGAAAAAATTAAATATTTAGGAATCATTATATCCCCCAGATATAGCGCACTGAAGAAAGACAACTATGACCCACTTATTAAACAAGGGAAGACCTAATAAGATGGAACAATTTAAAATTATCCTTTATGGGCAGGATAGCCACGATTAAAATGAATATTTTACCAAAAATTCTATTTCTCTTTCAAAACGCTCCCATAAAATTAAAAAAATCCTTCTTTGATGAATTAAATAGATTAACATCAAATTTTATTTGGCAAAAAAAGACCAAGGATAAAACTAAAATTACTACAAGATGCAACTGAAAGAGGGTTTGGCCTACCAGATTGGGAGCTGTATTATAGTGCTGCAATTATGACTTGGATAAAAGACTGGATAAATCACACAAATACAAGGATATTAACATTAGAAGGCTATAACCTCCAGACAGGATGGCACTTTTTTCTTAGACAAGATAGCTTAAAGGGACACAGCTACGTTTTGAAACACAAAGTAAGACAGACACTTCTACACACCTGGTTCAAAATTAAGAAACAAATGTATATTCAAATACCAATCTGGATATCAACACTAGAAGCTCTGATGCATCCACATTTGCTAAGATACGATAAAATTATTACTTATGAAGAACTGTTAGACGAAAAAGGAGATTTGCAAACTAGACAGCGGTTGAATGAACAGGGAATAGAATTGGAATGGTGGGCCTATCTACAACTCCAAGTTAAACATGCAGAAGACAAAAAGGAATTGGGTATTAGTAAAACTAGGACGGAATTAGATGAAATCTTGTTAGGACCAGATGTAAAAATGATTAAAAAACATACCAAGTATTATTACAAACTAAATTGGAAGAAGAAACTGTCAAAGAAACAATGATACGCTGGATGAGAGATTTTGGTCATAGCATAGTTTTGAATGATTGGCAAAATATTTGGACTAGAAATAAAAAATAACCCTTGCAATTCCATTTAAAGAAAATCTGTATAAATTATTTTATAGATGGCATATAACACCAACAAGACTATCTAAAATGAATAATAAATTTTCCTCTCTTTGTTGGAAGTGTAATAAGGAAAGAGGTACATATTATCACATATGGTGGAGTTGTGGAAAGGCCCAGGAATATTGGAAAGAAATACATAAATGCTTACGAGAAATTTGTGATGTAGAGATTAATTTCAAACCAGAATTTTTTTTACTGGGAATCACCAATAAGACCTATCCGAAGGAAATCCTTTATTTAATGATTCATATTATTACAGCGGCAAGGATGGCCTTTGCACAAAAGTGGAAAAACACTGAAACTCCAACAGAAGCGGAACTCACGAAGAAAATTATTGAGTGCACAGAAATGGACAAATTGACAATGGAAATTAAAAATAAGGAAGAAACGGACTATTACAAAACTTGGAACAACTTCTATGGATGGTTAGATAAGAAAAAGACTTAACAGACTTTCTGAATTGGACTTAACAAATGATGGACAATGAATGATATGAGCCTAGCCGTACTGGGTTCGATTGTAACATATGTTTTGTGTTTGATTATGTTTTGTTTATGTCAGTGTTTGTTTGTTTGGTTATGTTTAATTACTAAATAAAACTAATTAAAAAAGTGCTGCATCCCTCTGAAAGACTTTTTACAATTTTGACTTTTCAGAGTCAGTTAAATCTCTTGTTTGGCCCATTTTGCCTGAGGCAAAGAAGCTGGCTAATAATTATGCACACCTTAATATAGGGTTTGATCTCCTTAGGCCACATCCTCCCTCATTAAACAAATACACATAACCTGATATTCTTATATCCACTAGGCCAGGGCTGTCAAACTCTCAGCCCATGGGCTGGATGCGTCACATGCTGGCCACACCCACGCCCAGTTTAATGAAGGGGAAAAAAGTCCCAATCCATCACATGATGCTGCTGTGATGACATGAGTTTGACACCCCTGCACTAGGCATTCAATTTTATATGAGCCATGATGGCACAGTGGTTAGAGTGCAGTACTGCAGGCTACATCTGCTGACTGTTGGCTGACTGCAATTTAGCAGTTCAAATCTTACCAGGCTCAAGGTTGACTCAGCCTTCCATCCTTCTGAGGTGGGTAAAAGGAGGAGCCAGATTGTTGGGGGCAATATACTGACCCTGTAAACTGCTTAGAGAGCATTGTAAGAGCATTGTAAAAGCACTGTAAAGTGGTATATTAGTCTAAGTGTTATTGCTATTGCTATTATACAGCTTGGAGGTGGAAGATATGCATAAAAATGATATGGTCAAAATATTCACTTGCCTAATAATTGTGCACACAGTGTATATTGTGTATACATCTGTAGAGGAGGAGAATCAAGCCAATTATTTCTTAGGGATCTCTTGAGGGAATCATATGTCTATCTTGGATGCCATGGTATATTTGAAAGATTGTTAGGGTAGCTCTTCAATCATAGGATACGAAGCCCCCTTGTTGCCCCTTGACATTAGTTATTTTCCTGCTCTTGTATCATAGGAAAAGATGTTTTTTGTGTATTTTAAATGTAGAAGAATAGAAAAAAATCGCTCCCCCTGTCATATAGGCTATGGTGAAGCATCATAATTTGTAAAGTGGCAATGTTTCTACAATGAAATCTCTGCCAATTTGTGTTATTCACCTGTTCATCAAGTTTGCTTTGATTCCTATGGTGACAATTCTATGCCTATTACTGAAAACATTGTTACAAACCAAGTATACTATTGAACTGGATCTAATCCAATGTATTGAGATGTAAAGCAAGAAGTATGTTTGCTACTTGTATTTTGCTAACAGAAGATTAACATTTTTAAAATGTAGAAGGAGCACAGTCAATAACATGGTCAACATCTTTAAAGCTTTAATATTTTAGAATAATACCTAAAACTAGAACATTTTAGATGTTGAACTGTTGGTTAGAAGACTCGTAGGTATCTTACTTTTAGAGGTTGTGTTTCTCTGAACTTAAGTTATTCTTTTCCAATAAATGCTGAAAGACATATAACTAATCTAAAAGAAACAGAATCATTGAGTTTATGAAATTTTTCCTTCTGTTAAAAAAAAAGACAAAAAAAATAAAGACTGTATCTTTAAAGAATGCTGAAAATTAAATTTAGCTCTGTAGATAATACCTACTTTTCAAAATATTTGAGAGCATAGAGTAGGGGTCCCCAAACTTGGCAACTTTGTGGACTTCAACTCCCAGAATGCTGGCTGGAGAATTCTGGGAGTTGAAGTCCACAAGTCTTAAAGGTGCCAAGTTTGAGGACCCATGGCATTGAGAAAGAAAGGAAGGAAGGAAGGAAGGAAGGAAGGAAGGAAGGAAGGAAGGAAATAGTCAAAATATGTGAATAGAAAGTCCAGGTGACCAGATGATCGCTTCAAAAAAGAAAACCTTCCACAATTGAGAAGCTTAATTAAAGGCAAGTTGAAACCAAAGTTGATAAAATCTCTGTGTAATTCTGATGGAGTTCAAAGACCAGTCATTGAGCAGGGTGCCAAGATGTCTGACTGCCTGGGCAGCATTTATTCCTTTTATATGGTTCTTTACATGTAGCAAAAGGTAACATAGATACAGCATTAGAATTGGTGAAAAACCCCACCAATCCTTAAGAATAGTGGTGATGTTAGTAAGGTGAGATCATTGTACCAAGTATGGGACTTACCAGCCTGGGACAGGGAGTGGGATCATGAGGCCCATGTGTATTAGGCACAGCAGTATGCTGCGTGCGCCCTCTACCGGATCTCTATTGTTACTACATCTCACTCTTTTTTGTTTTGTTAGACAAGGCATAGTCATAAGAGGGGTTCGTAAGGGGATTATAATAATCAGTAGAAAAGCACGCTTGCAGTTGTTTATACAGGGCATATGTAGGAGGGGGTTTAGGGTGAAAAGCTGTGATACATATGTTGCAAAGGGAAGGGAGAGACATTGAACAAAGCAGTACCCACTAATTAAAATAGCACAAATGATGACTACATAGCATAGAATATTTCCCATTAAGCCTGTGGGGAACAAAGCCCAAAAGCTTTCCCACCAAGATCCTGCATTATCAATTTTTAAATCCGAGGCCAAATTGTGTAAAATATTAAGCTGGTGCTGGATGGTTCGAAACTCATCAAACAAAACAACATAGATTTTGTAGAATAGCCTTCCTCAACGCTTGCATCTCATGGTTGATTGTTGAGATAAGCTGAAGAAGTAGCATTAATTGTTTTTGCTAAATTACATGCAACAGAGTTAATGTTAAAGTGTGTGCGAGCAGCAATTGCTGGCACGCCCACTATGGACACAGCACTATGTATTCTGCTTTATTAAGTAAGGCTGTTTCAGAGTCACAAGTGCTATCTAGTGTGACCCCATATCGAGAACGATTTGAATGATAAAGTTGTTGTTTGGAAAGCAAAACAGGAATCAGCCAGCTGAGGCAGCATTGTCTTTCAGTAATATTAGCAGGAATATAATTAAAAGTTTCTTGACCACATGTAAAAACCATCCTTGCGGTAGCCAAACATGGGCAAAGTTAAAGGAAGTATCTTCAAAAGCTGTACAGTTCAAAGTAGGTGAGCTAATGCGATGACAGTGAGGTTTTTTACTTGAAGATGTACAATTAACTACTTTTGCACAGGTTATATTTGTAGGGATTGCTATCACTGGAGTGTGCAAAGCAATAGCATCAGAGGGTGGATAATAGGCAGCAAATCCCCAATTAGATATTGTCTCATTGTTAAAGCTCCCATTTAATAAAAATCCGCTTTAGCCAGTGAAGTTTTGAATTACTGCAGAAGGAGTGCAGACAGGAACTAAACATGTAGAAAGCAAATGTTCCATATCATAGGCTTCAGATAAGCAAAAGACATCAGGGAACCGGATCCAGGGATTTGTGCCACGACATCCTTGGCTGGGTGGACGCAATGAGCTGGAATCCACAAAGGTCCTGTAGGAGCAAGCACAGCAGCCCAGCCTTGCCCCATTGCCCGCAAGTAGTTAAATTTTGAATAAAAACATTCAATTAATTTAAGGTAAATAGAAACATTCAATTGCATTCAATTGATCTAAGGTAAGTAATACTTTTTAACCATACTTTTTAAACCTGTTTAGAGACCCTTTCCCTCCTTTTTTATTTATTTGTGGAGGCAGTCCTTAAGGGACCGATAAACTTGTTATTCCAGGTTGTACAAAATTGCAAAAAAGCTGATTATCAGTTTGTAAAAAAGAGGGCTTGCCTAGGGCTGTAATGGCCAAAAAAAGATGGGAAATAACATGATTAGCTGTTTCCCCTTGTTGAGGTGTGGCACAAATTGCTCATGAATAGGTATTTTGAAGGAGTCAAAAAGGGAACATGGGTAACATCCATTTGCCAAAGTTGATGATGAAACAATCTGCATGGCTTGATATGTGGAATATGACAAGCATGTGCCCAGCCCCTAACATTTTGATGGAAAAAAGAGTGACTAAAAAAAATGAAAACAAAGTAGGTAAAATATGAACAGCAGCATCAGCATAACTAGTGCCTTCAGAAAGAGGCCCAGGAAGGGGGAGTGACTATGAATGTGAGAAACTTAGTAAAACTGCTTTCGATCTTGTAGCAGTTGCTGCAAAGTTAAAAACAAAGCCATGAGATTAGGATCAATCCTGGGTATGATATAAGCACCTGGAAGATTAAAAATAAGTTGGCACACATAATGAGAATCAGAGATTAAATTGAAAGGCTGTTGAGAAAAGGTTTGAAAAGTTAAAATTTCAGGAAATAATTCTGAACTTTGAGGTGAGGACTGCATTGCAGTGTAGGACACCTTCCAGGTATCATCATCCTTGTAAGCAACCGCTCCTCTTGTTTGTCCACCATCTTAAAAAGCAGTAAAGCAGTGGATGGACAGGAAAGGAAGAAGTCATTAAGCAAGCAAGCCGAGATCTTTAGGCAATACAGCCTACATAGTCAGTTAAAGGACATTGAAGAGATAAGTTATTCTGAAAATAAAATTGAAGACCAGATTTACACAACTCCACTGTTTACACCTTGCTGTACTTATCAAAAATTACAAAGAAAAGTTATTTGCAAAGCCCATTGTATGTATGCCTTTTGTGATTTTACCTGTTGTGCTGGTAATAGTTATGCATTTTTCACATTCTTATTGTAAACCTTCCTGATGGATTCAAACTTTAGTGTCAATTCTCTGCTTTAATCAAAATATGGATTAAGAGCATGTACAGAATGCAGCTAGTTTGAATTTTGATTCCCTTACTGAGCTCCATTGTAAACTGGGAACTGAGCCATCTTCAGAGATAATTGTTCTAGGCAAACTGCCCACCTGGGAACTGAGCCACCTTCAAAGATAACATTCCAAGCAAATTGCCCATTTCACCTTAGCCATCTAAGGCTTCTTTGTTTGCAAAAGTGCTAAGAAAAATCATGAGATGAAATAGTATTTCTACAGCAATGACTACTGGTGCAAACTATGTAACCTATAAAAAAAATCACTTTTCACTTTCCAGCCCCGTCTTTCTCAAAGCAGAGAGAAAAAAAAACTCTTAAAGCGAGCAAAAGCCTCACTCCCCCCTCCTGCTCCCGCCCCTTCAAGGCAAAAAGTTAACAACCAGCGAGGACAAGAAGGAGGGGAATTTTTAAAGTATTACCCAGAAATCTCACCCATTTTTTCCACTCAACATTCTTTCAACAAAATAAATCTCTCTTCAGTAAATCACACACAAATAACTTTCAACATCAGTAAAGCACACACAATTCTCTTTCCAGTAAATCACATACATTTCTCCATGGGATCTTTCTCGTGTCCAGACCTTTCTCATTTCCTTGCACACACGATTTCTTACTCTCCTTTTAATCTGGGATGGGGTCAACAAACATTTACACCAACTTTTTACCATCAACATACTCACAAATTTGTACTGTAATCGGACTGCTTGCATACTTACAATTCTTTTCTGGAAGCCAATAAGCTCCATTGTCTAAATAATTTTGTGTACTGTTATTAAAGGGTCTCATCCTCCAGGGCTGGAAATAATTACACACAGACACATCCTCACACACAACATTTCCAGACCTGGGAAGGTTTTGTCCCCTCAAATCTCCATGTTTTTTCCCTTTGGACAACCTGCAGTTTGTTTTCAGAGAAGTGGGATAACTCAGGGAGCGGTTCCAATCACAATTGTGATTGTGGGCCCTAACCACTGCCTATCTGCTTCCCACAGCTCTAAGTCCAATCCAAAAAGCCAATTTAATTCTCTGACTGCCAAACATGTTACAATTATTTTATTTTGAACTGCAGCAGCCCCAACTGGGGCTATACATAGGTAAAGGATATTTTTCTTCAATTCAATCCTATTCAAGTCTACATGCAATTATTATACATTATTATACATACATATTTAAGAATTTTTAGTAGCAATCACATCATGAAAAAAATAAACCTTTTTTTCTTCTCTTAGTTCTTTCTACCACACATAACAGCATAAATTACCATATCTTCTTTTATCAACCCCATTGTACTGTATGGAGGGGCTTCCCAACACGGATCTGTATCTCGTTCCATGCTCCTGAACAGCAGAGCTAACTGTGGACCATTGAAATCAATGGGGTGTGCCTTCCACACCGGACTCTGCCATCCAGGGCATCAAAAGAGAGCAGTTGCTCACATTCTAGTTACACCCATTGTTCTATCTCCTTAAGCACTAAATAGTTAAAAAGGATTAAACATAAAAAATTTAAATAAATAAATTGATGTGTCTCTGTCCTGGGTTACTAGCTTGAATCTCCCCCTTTTTCTAATTGTTCCTCTAATACTTGCCTTATGGGGGTGTACAATGGCCGTGGAGAAGCAAAAGATTTAGCCTCCTCAGAAGGAGCTGAAGGTCCAATTGGAGAAGATTTTGGGGTGACAATTTAACTGATCATATTCAGGAGGGGGGCTTGTAGTCAATTATTGTTTTGCTGAGACATCAGAGCCAGATGTTTCCACTGCTTGACAGCATTGATACCATCGATGTAATATTTGGACTGGAGCCCTGGGTTCAAGATGTAAAGTATGCCCTATATCCAACCCTTTAACCTGAGCGTCTGCGCTCAGGATACCATTTCCCTACCTCCTACCAGCTTCCTTATGTCAGCCTCGAGTGCTGTAACACCTGATTTATATAGCAGGAATCTGAATTCCTGAACATGTTTATGCTGGTGCTGAGATAGATTGCAACCCATGGTAAGGGGTTACCATGAGGGGTCCTGTGGAACGAAAGTGCACACCTTAGGGGTCTGTGCCAGACAATGGTAAATATGTTGGGAGTTGCAAACCAGTGGGGTTGTGGTCCCTGGTCGGGCGCCACGTGATGGAGTTCAAAGACCAGTCATTGTGCAGGGTGCCAAGATGTCTGACTGCCTGGGCAGCGTTTATTCCTTTTACATGGTTCTTTATGTGTAGCAAAAGGCAACATAGATACAGCATTAGGAAAACCCCCACCAATCCTTACGAATAGTGGTGATGTTATTAAAGTGAGAACATTGTACCAAGTACGGGACTTATCAGCCTGGGACAGGGAGTGGGATCATGCAAAGAGGCCCATGTGTATTAGGCACAGCAGTATGCTGCATGCGCCCTCTACAGGATCTCTATTGTTACTACATAATTCTCTAAAATTATTGGAGATAATTTAAAACTCTTTTAAATAGAATTTGAATAGAATGCAGATGTTGGATTTTTATTGCCTGTATAATTAAAAGCACAATTAAAGGATATTGTATATGGAATCATTGTTGCAGATGTGGTACATTCACATGTTCATGGCTAATCCATGAGGCATCTGGTAGAGGATAACCCTTCCATTTGACCAAGTACTGCAGGATCCCTCTCTGTACTTGGGAATTGAGAATAGCTTCTATCTCATAGTGATCGTCTTTCACTGGAATGGGACTGTTCACTGGATTTAGGTTTTCCTGGCTTAAGGAGACTGAGATGAAAAGCTGGATGTACTCATTTGAAACGTGAAGGCAATTTCAAATGCATAGTAACAGGATTGATCACATGGACTATGGGGAATGGACCAATATATTTGGGGCCCAGCTTTTACATGGGATTCCCAATCTCAAATATTTGGTGGATAGGTACACCATATTCCCTACACAGAGTGGTTTGTGATCACTCCATTTTTTATCAGCTTGGGCTTTATATGCTTGGAAGGCTTTTTGGATTGCTTCATGTACGATTTTCCATGTTTCTGTAATCTTTGGACCAGGCGGTGGACGTGATAGGGTCAGTTGTTGCCTGAGGCCACTCCGAAATTGCCATGAAATCCATTCCATACACAATGTTAAAAGGGGTCTGTCCTGTGCTGCTGTGCATCGCATTATTGTACGCTACCTCAGCGAAGGGTATTAGCATAGCCCAGTCCATTCGTTGGTACGACGCATATCAGCGTAAATATTCTATCGCTGCATTGGTTCTCTCTGCAGCCCCGTTAGTACTGGGATGGTATGCTGTACTCAGTCCTTGAGATGAACTGATAAGGTGTAAAAAATCTCTCCAAAATCTAGCTATGAACTGCACCCCCCTGTCAAATATAATACGTCGAGGTACCCCATGTAGGCGATAAATATGCTTAATAAACAATTCAGCTAATTGACGTGCCAAGGGGAGGCCAGTACAGGGGATAAAATGCGCCTGCTTAGAGAATAGATCTATGACGGTCCAGATGATGGTGTAACCCCAGCTATACGGCAGGTCTACAATAACATCTATACTGGTGTGGGTCCAAGACCGGTTGTAATAATCCTGATCGCTTTTGCAGTAGCACAAACAGTACATTTTTTAATATAGGCCTCTATTTCTGCTATCATAGCTGGCCACCAAAATTGACGTTTCACCAGATGTAACGTCTTCAAAAATCCATAGTGGCCAGCCTGTTTAGAATCATGACAACTTTTTAGTACCATGTCTCATAGTGCTGGAGGCAGTGGTGGTATTCAGCCGGTTCGCACCGGATTGCGTGAGCCGGTACCAAGAATTTGGCATGGGTCGCCGAACTGGTAGTAAGTTCTGGCTGGCCACGACCCCAATCCAGTCACCCTCCTGCCCGATGCTCGCTTACCCGCCCGCCTTTCACCTAAGTTATTTCTTTTTTCCCCCTCCCGACAATCAGCTGTGCATAGATCAGCTTTGCTGGGATTCTTCTTGCTGAAGCCCGGGAAGACAAAAAATGGATGGAGGAGCTCAGTCCCCCCTCCATTTTTTGCCTCCCAGAGCCCCAGAGGAGCCTTAGGGGAGCAAAAACACCACCCCAGAGGCTCCTCTGAGGCTAGGAAGCTCCCAAAATGGAGCTTGGAGGGGTGCTGCGTGTCCCTCCCATGCTCTGTTTTTTTCCTTCCTGAGCCTTAGAAGAGCTTTAGGGGAGCAAAAACACCCCCAAGGCTCCTCTGAGGCTAGGAAGCTCCCCAAAATGGGTGGGGGTGGCAAAAAAGCAAAAAAACAAAAAGGACACACCCACCCAGTCACATGGCCATGCCCACCAAGCCACGCCCACAGAACCGGTAGTAAAAATTTTTGAATCCCACCACTGGCTGGAGGTATATACAGCTTTGTACCCCTCCACGCCAATCCATCCCGACTTTCACATAGGGTGGGATTCTCCTTCAACCATGGGTCATTCTGTATTGCTTTGTGAAGTTCTGCTGTCAATCGGAAGCTCAATGAACACATGGAATCCCATCCTGGGATAAGAGGTTGTACTACCTCATCTCTCTGGCTGTTATATTGTGGCAACTGTGAGAGTGCATCTGCCATAAAGTTCTTTCCATCGGGCATATATTTCAACACAAAATTAAAGTGCCAGAAATATAATGCACACCTTACATGTTTAGGGGATAGTTTCCAAGGTGATTGCAGTGACCCAAGATTCTTGTGGTCAGTCCACACCTCAAACATGACTTGAGCCTCCTCCAACAAATGCCTCCAGGATGTTAATGCCCAACAAACTGCAAATGCCTCCTCCTCCCAAATAGCCCAATTTCTATCGGTGGGACTGAGCTTTCTGGAGGTGTAGGCACAAGGTTGCGATACCCCCTGTTCATTTTGTTGTAACAATACAGCCCCTACTGCCACATGGCTAGTGTCTGCTTGAATCACAAAAGGATGGTCAGGATTAGGATTCTTCAAGAATGGTTCTTGTGTGAACAACTGTTTCAAATTGTTGAAAGCCTGTTGACATCTGTCTGACCACTCGATTGGACTCCCTGGCTTTTGCTTTGCCTGTTGTAACTGCTTCGTCTTCAACAATTCCATTAACAGTAATGCAATAGTTGCAAATGATGGAATAAATTGGCGGTAAAAGTTTGCAAAGCCTAAAAAACTCTGTAACTGTGAGTAGTTGGAGCCTGCCATTCAATCACTGACTTCACCTTCTGGGGGTCCATTTCTGTGCCTTCTCCAGAAATCCTATAATCTAAATAATCTAACCGAGTACAGTAGAACTCACACTTGGATAGCTTTATGTATAGCTGCACTTTTAACAGCTTCTCAAGCATGTGTCTCACAGGTTTTACATGATCTCCCATATTGTTAGAATAGATTAGGATATTGTCCGAATATACCAACACACCCTGGTATGCAAAATTTCATTAATTAGTTACATGAAGTCTGCTGGAGCCGCTTGCAGCCCAAAGGGAATTGATAGCTTCTAAGCAAACAATTAAATGTTGTCTTCCACTCACGGATTTGTACACGATAGTACGCTTCTCTCAAATCCAACTTTGTGAATATCCGTCCCTTTGCTAATATGGCTAATAGGTCCTTGATAAGAGGCAAAGGATATAGCAGTTCTGCACACACTGCGTTGAGATCTCGAAAATCAACTCAAAGTCCCAACCCACCGTTCTTTTTCTCTCTGAATAGTACCCGGGCCGCTATGTGGGCACATCTGGGTTTAATGAACCACCTTTTGACTCAGCTTCTAGTCTAAAGAGCTAGTGTCTCTGGAAAGGAGAAAGAGCTAAAAGCAAAAATATTCAGTAATAAAAAGCAGTTTGAGAAGAGAAGCAGTTTCAATGTTTCGACACAGCTCCCAGGGCCCCGGTTGAGCTGTGCCACAAGGAGAGCGGGGATCTGCTCTCCTGCAGCATCGAGGCTTTGGCGCTGCCTTCGAGGGAGCTGCGAGCCTGGGGAATGCTCTGCAAGCCTCCCACGCAGTTCCCTTCGCATTACAAAAGACAGCTCCACAGCTGACTTTCAGAGTTTCATTTCGCTGCCTCTCAGCTGATAGCAGATAAGGGCTTGTTTGATTGCTCAGAACTCGTAGAGAGCCTAGGGAGCAAAGGAGGCAATGAAGCCTTCCTGGAGCTGACGCACGTGGTCATTTTGAGGTGGCGGTCGGTCATTTTGAATGACAGTTGGCCATTTTGTTGGAGGACCAGCCACTACCAAAAATGGGCCTCACCGTTGAATTGGTTCAACTGGCTCATGCAACAGGCAGCACTCTTATAGGGGAAGCTCCCAGCACCCCTTGTGTCTGCCTTGTTGGTGAAAATGGAGAGCGACATGGTCCAGTCAGACCTCACAGGCCTAGAAGAAGCACAGGGTACTCAGGCCCCAATGAGAAAGAGAAGAAGACAAAGAGGCCATTCAGCAAAACGAGAAGCTGCAGCAAAGCCAAGGCTTTAGCTCCCAAGAAGACTTCTAAATCTGCCCAACTACCCAATCTGATTGGGGCGAGCATGAGGAGAGGGATTACACAAATCCCTCAGAACACAGTCAGTCTTCCATGTCAGAGGAGGAGGAAGGTGAGATCAGGGATCCTAACTTATCAGAGGAGGTGGGGCTTGGGTCTGATCAACCCCCCTCAGCAGTGGTTTTTAAACCTTCCCTGTTCAAACCGTTCCCACACAAGGCCTTGGTCACAGCCCAGTTAAGTCCAGAGGAGGTAGCTCCAGAGCCTCAAGCAGCTTCTTCTAGCCAAGTGGACTTCCTTTTCTCTAAACCAATGGTCCACACAGAGATTCTTCCATCCCCTCTGTTATTCCTTGATTTAGTAAAGGAGCAGTGTGCCTCCTCTGGGGCAGGGCCTTGGCCTTCATCATATGACCGGCGCTTTTACAACATGGGCCCCTCCTTGGCCAATGCTCTCCTAGTCCCTTCTGTGGATGCTCCAGTGGTAGCCTCGTTCTCTGCATCAGGCACCCCCACTGAGCCAGAAGATGGCTCAAGGTGGAGGACAAGAGGTCGGAGCAGACTCAAGCGTACCCACCAGGCGGCTGCTTGGGCTGTCCGAGCCTCTATAGCAGCTTCGTTTTTTGGGTGGTTCCAGGAGTTTTTGATAGTTTATGGTTTTATTTTGGTTGTTTTATTGCTTAAAAAATAAAGTATGTTATGATGCATATAAGTGGATATTTAAGTCTTATAAACAAATATGACAAATTAATACAATGAATTCATATATGCACTCAGTCCTAATGTGACTTGTTTGGTTCTGATTTACCATACTGTGTAGATAAAATCATATAGGCTATTTTTAAATTTTTAATTAAAATTTAAAGTTTATGGCATATAAATAAAACTAAGAAAGCAGTGTTTTCTTTTTCCTCAAAGATGGAATATTCATATATGATTCAGGCCTATGTTTGAAATGGAAGGTGTTCCTGTAACTGGCATTTTATCAAAGTTTGGCCTCCATTTATCTAAATGTATTTTCAACTTAGTAAAATGTGTAACAAATAATTGGTCAAATTGTGTAAATGTACTATCTATATAGTGATAAATGTATTATCTGCCAATTCTTTGAAAACCAAACCTTATATATAATAAATTTTAAATATTATAATTAAATATGTAATTGATTACTTATTTACTTAATTGAGGCAAACATTTATGTATTTACTTGGATTTATTAGCTGCCCAACATGCACTTCATGTATGACTAATTGTAATATTTTCTGATAGATGTAGTTTCTCAGTCTTCAACTTTGAAGTTAAAATGTAAAGCAAAAATATTCAATGTGATCTATATTTATTCAAAAATAAATAAAATGCATATTTCAATAGATTAATTAAAATATGTAAACTGAGATTAGTGACTATATTTCTATAAGCTTTAAGCAGTTGCTAATTATGGCCTCTTTATATACAATGAACAGTTATTGTCAACAACTATTTCAGCTCATCAGATATTGATCTGTGGGTAGGTCCATTGAAGCCTAAATTAAACTACATGTTTTTTATCATTCCAGTCTTGCTTCAGACCTAATTTTGGAACTAAAACTAGTTTCCTCTAGCAGGTGACCTACTGTTTTTGGAACCAAACAGCCAATGATGATAGAATGCACATGAGAGAGGGATAGGATGATGGTTTGAATTGGGGGCTTTCATTTTCATGTTCTAGAATGTTCACTAATTGTAAGCAGGAAATACTACTATGATAGTTTTGAAGAGGGACATCAGTTTTAAATATGATGCAAGTTAGTGCCCCACCCCCACTATGGATAAGCACGCAGGTGCAAAACTGAATGAACTAGTAATTAGGCTGTCAGAACTACTCTGTAAAGTGTTGATCTCCCTGACAAAAGCATGCCATATGAAGTAAGTGATTGAATCTCCTCAATTTTTTAAAATCCTCTTTGCTTTCAAGAAGAATTTGGAGGAATGGGGGGCTCCAAGAAATTATATGGATAATTGCACAGGAGGAGAGGGTTTCCCTCCCCTTTCTAAATTCTCTCTCCTGGTAACATTTCTGTAGTTGTTATTTTCCCTCCAGCTACTATTAATGATGGAGGAGGAAAAAAAGACAAATACCTTCTCATAATTAAAATGACTACATAATGTGCTTCTAATTAAATTGTCTCCATAATTTGTAACCTGATACTAAGATATCTTGCTAGGAAATAAGAGTCTTAATTAAAAATTCACAGCCTGAGGTACTGGAGACACGTGCTATTTCAATTTTTATATGGGTCATTGTTGGAAAGCAATACTAGTCATGGCCTGGTCCATGTTTGTTTGTGAAGTGCTAGCCTGTAGATTTTCTTATAGAGAAAATTTCTACTCATTGTGGGTTGGATGAAGAAGACCCATTTGCTGTCCTTCAAAAGTCAGCTATGTCAATGAGTGGCATCTGAAGATTTGCTTTTAGAAATTATACCTGAAAACAGAGACCTGATTAGGAAGGTGGGTTTTGTTGGAGTTAACTGTCTGAACTAACTTCTGAAATTGGTCTCCTATATTGAACTAAATTTTCCAACTTTCCAAGCATTTATTGTTTGGATGAGGAATTTGTTTTGAATTCTCCCTTTTAACCCTTGCAATTTTACCATTAAAATTTTCCTATCTAGTAGTTGCTTGTGCTGTTACTCTTTTGGAAACACTATTTAAGCTCTTACGTATTGTTATGATTATATATTGTAAATTGCTTATAACACATAACATTGCTTAAATCAGTGTTTCTCAAAGTGTGGTCCAAAGACCTTTCGGAGTACCCCGTGATACACTTGGGCCTGCAAAATTAAAATTATTTGCTAGATTATGTTGAGAAAGTGTGGGTCTATGACAGCTAGTCATGGCCAACTCAGAGTGGCCAACTTGCCACGACCAACTTGCCATGGCTAACTTGCCATGGGACAAGAGTTACACAAATATCAAATAATTTTAAAATTATTTTAAATAATTAAATTGAAGTATTGAATTGTCCCACAGCAAGTTATCCAGTGGCAAGTTGGCCATGGCGAGTTGTCCAGGGCAAGTTGGCCACAGTGAGTTGGCTGTGTGTGGTAAGTTGGCCATGGCAAGTTGTCTAATTAAAAAAAAAGCACAACATTAAATCCCATTGAATCATGACAAGCAATAGGAGCAGTGAATGCATCAAATTTATTTTTTAATGTAGCAAATATCAATAAAATACAACTCATACAATAAAACTCTTTTCTGGATCCTACATAATTAGTAAAAGTGAGAAAGGGTCCTGGGAGAAAAACAGTTTAAGAATCATTGGCTTAGATTAACTCAGATGAAGACATGTATAAGGTGACAGTGACAGTTCGTTAAAATGAAGTATCTGAGAACAGATCTTTACAATTAGAGCATCTTACATTCAACCAACCTTTATAAAAGTATTTGGTATCTTAAAAATTAACTATAAAAATGGATACTATTTAGGGATATGTATATGGAAACAAAACCAAAATCAGTTCCATTGTATTCCTGGTCATCCCTTTCTTATGGTATTTTTAATTGTTCCTGTATTTTAGTTTGCACATCTTCTATATACTACTATGGCTGAATCAATTTCATCCAATCTAATGATGTCATGTTTTATTCTATTAATTTGTGTTAGATAAATAGTCTCATGATAATACACTAATAATCCTAAACTTTTTCTCATATTTTATTGGCTTGTAAATAGCTTATAAAGTCTATATAATTTTGGCATCTGTTTTCTTGTTACAGTTCTTTTTCCTTTGGATGTTTTACTATTAAAATGTAGAAATGAAATATTTTGTAAAACTTAATAAAATATTATAAAAAGTTATCACTTAACATATAACTAAAAGAAAGGTGAACAAGTTGATGGAATTAAATTAGAATTATATATGAAGGTTGAACATCAAATATGTTAAAGACAGAAAGAAAGATTTAGCTTTTGTGAAAAATGATTAAAGATTTTTGGAATATACTACAGGCCTTTATAAAGTATTTGAAAGAAGTGATTCGCAGTGCTTAGAAGCAAAAACAAAATATCTCTTCTTGAATTCTTAAAGGAACCACATTGTTTATAAGATTTACACAGTTGTTTGGATATTATCTTGGTTATTTCTCCACCCAAAGGCATATATAAAGTGAATCTAAGTGACTGTGCACAGATATGCACTTGAGGTGGAGGTTGGTGTTGCACTATACAGGAGGTGAAATTGCACTAAATATAAGAAATAACTACATCTCTCTACAGAAATAGAGCACAGCATTGATAAAAACTTACCTTGAATGCATTTGGGACAATTTAAAAGAGGAAAAAAATGGCATTGCCATAGATGTTGCATTGCCAACCAAACAGAGGAAATAGATGAACTGGGGTACTTTTACTACCCTGACATCAACTGCGAGACAAACTGCACCAAGTGGAGGATCAAACAGGTTCCTGGCAAACCTAGCAGACAACTTTGTCTTTCAAAAAGTAGAGAAGAGAACTAGGGGATCAGCCATATTGGACTTAATTCTCACTAACAGTGATTAAATGATAGGTGTTGAAGCTACATGAGTCTTGGGGGGGAGGGCGTGGTCATGAAATATTGGAATTCAACATTATGCAAGCACAACCAATAGAACAAAGTCAAACTACAGTCTTAGACTTTAAGAGAGCTAATTTCAATAAACTTTGAAAGAGCTTGGGAAGAATTCCATGGTTGAGAATCAGTTTTCATTTTATTTTATCTTCCAAATTCTCCAAATTCTTCAAAATATTAATATAAAATTCGCTGTTTATGTAAATGGATCCAGCATTTTACAATGCTTATCCAAAGCCAACATCTGTCCAATTTAAAGTTCCAATCTTCTGTGTTTTTAGCAGATTTTCTATATTCTTCCTTTCTCTTCCATTTTAAAATCTTAAAATTTTAAACGTTAAAATACAACATTAGGTCGCTGCCATTTTAACAATAGCTTTGAGTCTCTCTTTTTCTGAATCTTCTTTTGGGGGAGGGGTTACACTTTAAATGCAAAGGATTTTTCTTATACAGTCCCAGACACTGTTCACCAGCTCCTCTCCAACTCTCTTCTTAGATTGAAGTTGTCTCAGGTGTGTGGCAGCCATCTTTGCTGCCTCTTCTTGCCATGGCACAGAGGGCTTAGAAAGACCTGGGGCTCTACAGGGGAATAAGCATTCTCCCCTGGAACCTCGCAGGCTGCCCCTCTTTGGCTTCACCACCCCTCCAGGGTGGCTTTGGCTTCTTACAGAGCCCATGATCAAGGAGAAGCCAGTGCAAGGACGGAGAGCTCTGTTCCCTTGCAACTGGTGTCGTCGCAACATCACTTCTGGTCTGACTGTCATTTTTGGCGCCACCACAAAGCGGGTGAGTTCCCAGTGACGGCCCATTTCCAGCCTCAGTGGTTTGGTGACTAAGGTGGCTGGGGCTCTACCTATTAATGTCCCATTGGCTTTCTCGAAGCATATTGGATGTATCAAAGGCACTGTGCTTATCCCTAGGTTTTGGACAGTGGGCATGCTGATTAGGCATCTGCTGCACCCAGTTTCTATGATCGCTTATATGTCCTGTTGGGCTTCTGTCCTGGGCCCCACTATTTGCGATCTTAGGATGAAGCGGTGGATGGCCTCACTTACCATAGGGTCATCTTCACTGCCATCACTGCTGTCACTTGCAGACACCGGTGGGCCTTCTGGAGCTGGAGTATCCCCTTCTAGCAGGGAGAGGGGGGAACCTCGACGGCATATTGGGCAAAGCTCCCCTTGTCCTCTCTCTTGTGTGGTGTCCTCTTTGGCTTAGGCCCTGCTGGGATCTGGACCTGGGGGATGGACGCTGGGGCCAGGCACTCTGGTGCTCAGTTTCCTTGTTGGCCACACCTAAAGCATTTGATGGCCACAGTTGAGGCTGGTTTTGGCTTTTCTGGCCAGTCTCACTGTTTTCCTGCCACTCTTCAGAATTTCCACACTAACTCCTTTGTGGGGTGGCCCTTTTGTTTGAAGTCTCTGATCTCAGCCTCTGCCTTTTGCACCTGGGCTGTGTCTTCGAACCGGGTTCTCAGCACCTGCAGAAATTCATTGGCATCACCAAGTTCAGGAGCCCCCTCAACATGCAGTTGGGCCACTCATTCGACTGCTTTACCCTCCATGTTGTCTGTAATAGCTGAAATCATCTCTTGATTGGACTGGTACTGGTCTCCATAGTGATTGAGGTGGGACCAGATCAGTCACTTCCAGTACCTAGAGGCATAACTGCACATTCCACATGAAGTGCAGCAACGTCGGCAGCATAGGCCTCTCCATCGCCCCTCATCAGGAACTATAAAATTGATGTGTTTGCCTCTGCGGAGGCCTCATTTGGTAGGAGAGTGTTACAACAAGTTCCCAGGGACCAAGAGGGAACATAGATCCAGACGGTTTCCCTCCCATAGGACAAGCCAAGCTTTGGTATGTCCCACTACTGGATGCTCTGAACAGCGCAGGGGAGAAAGGGCATTGGTACTTACCTGATACGCCCGTTCTCTGTGAGCTGTGAAGAGCATCCAGCCCCACCCAAGTTCTGTCTGGTGGGGTTCCTATTCCGGCCAACTCTTAGATAGCATGAAGGATGGAAATGTGTCAACACTTCGACTTCGCCAAAACTGGGGGATGCTAGGGAGGAGTAACATGGAGGAGGAGGAGCGTCCTTGTAATTAAGCCCAGCCTATCTGAGGAGAGACTGAAGCACCTCCCACTACTGGATGCTCTTCACAGCTCACGGAGAATGGGCGTATCAGGTAAGTACCAACGCCCTTTCCCTAGACTCGCTGAGGTCCAGAGGCCTCATAGCCCTCCATTCGAAGACAGTGGTGTGCTCTGCCCGAGCCAAGGCGATCGGGGATTCATGAAACATTGGATGGCTGGTTAGGTTCTCCTCAGCCCGGTACACTGTAATTCCTGGAACATTGGCCACTTCAGTGGCTTCTGGTGCGCTGGGATTCTGATGCTGCCACCAAGCCGTCTCCCCACCGGTGGAGCTCCTGAGCCAGTGGCCAGGGCACATGCTCTTTGGACAAAGTGGCCAGCTGACATTTGACCTCCGCCACTCCTGCCTCTGCCCGCTGAGCCCCGAGGGGAACTCGAAGCTCCCAAAGCTGTCTCTGCAAGCTCACCCAGTTCGTGAGGCTCCATTGGTGTTAGTGGATTTCTCCTGTATCTTCACCTCCATTTTCCCCGAGTCTTCCCACTGCCCGGTCTCCTGGGTAAGCGGCCAGAGCTCAGGATCCTGGACAGCAACCCCGCTGTACAGGTATAGTATACATGGTGTTTGGCTCAATAATAGTAACTGTGAAAGGATCTTGGAGTCCTAGTGGACAATCATTTAAATATGAGTCAGCAGTGTGCTGCAGCTGCTAAAAATACCAACACAGTTCTAGGCTGCATTAACAGAAGGATAAAATCAAGATCATGTGAAGTGTTAATGCCACTTTATAATGCCTTGGTAAGAAGACACTTGGAATACAATTTTGGTCACCACGTTGTAAAAAAAGATGTTGAGACTCTAGAAAGAATGCAGAGAAAAGCAGCAAAGATAATTGGAGGACTGGAGGTTAAAACATAAAGAATGATTGCTGGAATTAGGTATGTCTAGTTTAATGAAAAGAAGGACTAGGGGTGGCATGATAGCAGTGTTCAAATATCTCAGGGGTTGCCACAAGGAAGAGAGTGTCAAGCTATTCTCCAAAGCACCTGAAGGCAGAGTGAGATGGAAGGACAGTTATTGAGAATTGAGATTAGTTGGTAGGAGAGGGAATGATAGATTCTGATAGGATGGGGGAGGGGGGATGGAAATATATAATTCTTATTTAATTCTATCAACCTGCTCAACATTATTTTATGTATATTAAGCTGTAACTGTTTCTAATATATCATTAGATTTTAATAGTAAAACTTCCATTTCCATTCCCCCCCATCCTGTCAGAACCTGTCTTTCCTTCTCCTGCCACTCCTACCACCTATTAACTGTCAATAACTGTCCTTCCATCTCTCACAGCATTCAAGGAATCATCATGAAGCTTCCAGGGTAGGAAGCAAAATATTTTGTTTTTCCTCAAAAAAATCTGTCCAATTGCCTTTTCAAAATACAAACCACTTTTCATACTGGTTTTAACTTTTAACCTTACATGGCTTGTACCCATGAATTTTCAGAATAAGCCTCCTCTGCTTCTTTCAACACAAGATGTTAAGAAGGGTGGAAGCACCTGTTAGGAATCTGTACATCAATTAGTTGGGTTGGCAATATATAAAACAACAATGTATGTTTGTAGCTTTAAGACAGAATCACTGTATTGATTTATTCTATATTCCGATTGGTTGATTATATTGCAAATTACCATAAGAGGGAGCTAGAGATCATAACTTGCTCTCTCTGACATTCTGTTGCTATCTAAGGTTCTCTGTTGTATTTATGCTGTGCTTATACTTTGATATCTTTGTTTACTGTAAATGACTTGCAACCAGTAAGAAGACTTTGTAATTGGATATTATTTGGACTGTTAAACATATATGACCTGGACCATTTATTGAACTGTGCTATTTCTTAGAGTAAACTTTAACTCAATTTAGTTTATCGGTGTGGGGCTGAATAATTATTCATAACTACTCTCATAAACATTTCCATGTGCATATCCTTGTTACTCAAGGGTTATTCTGTACATATCATAACAGCACCCATGTAATAGAAGCATAAAGATGCCCCTTTGTTGATTGTGTTTTGTAATGCAATGACAGTCATCTTGTTTTGACAAGATTTTGTGGCAGATAATAGACCTAATGTTTGCAGCTTTTTTCTGTGTTTCACTCTGTTTTATTTTACAACTGGCGAAAGTGATACAAGTTATAAAATGTTGAGCTGTATAAGGTTATAAGCATTTCTACGAAAAATAATAATTTTTCAAATGGACATCATACCCAAAAAAGAACTACAACTCATGAAGCTTCCAGGATAAAACGCAAAATGTATTGTTTTTCCTCAAAAAAAAAAACCCAAAAATCAGTCCAGTTGCCTTTTCAAAATAAAAATTACTTTTGATACAACTATAATTGGCATAACTGAGAATCTTCATAGACATTAAAATCAGTACCTGGGATTGAGCCAGGAAGCCTATTGATAAGCAATGTAGCAGTCTTACATATGTTTAATAAAATACTGAAGTACTTTTTTGTCAGCAATTAAAATGGTTCCTTTGAACTATTTGCAGCTGCTAAGGCATCTTCAGATGTGGCCCTTGAAAAATACATTATTAAATGATGATGTCATGAATCATCATTGCAAAAGCATCCTGAATGTAAATGGCACATGAGGTGTACTCAACTAAAACTGAATGAGTCAAGCTGTTTAGAATATCCACAGTGAAGTAACCATAGGTTGTCTAGTCTTCTGTGCACACTGACTTTAAAAAAAAAAAAACTTTTAACGACCCTGTAATTCCTTGCATCGGGTTGGAGTTGGGGCAACTAAATGGAGCTTGAGTGTTTACTGGCTGGATGCCCTTCCTGATGCTTACGCAGAGTTCACAGCAGACAATTACTCATTGCGCCCAGAGAGAAATATTTGCCGCTACCTAGGATCAAATTCACAGCAATCTGAAAGTGAGGCAAGAGCACCACCTCTGTAAGGTTAGCCATCACACTATTCCCTGCACACACTGTCTAAATAGATGAACTATTTAGGGAACATTGTAAAATGGTGCATTCTGCCCATCCGTTTAGACAATCCAGAATGATTCCATAATCAATGGTATCAAACATTGCTGAGAGCCCAGGAAGCTCCAGGACTGGTGCATTTCTACCACCTGGATTCCAACTGAAGTTACCAACCAGCTTGACCAGTAGTGTTCCATCTCATGAGTATGCACAAATTCTGGCTTGCTTTCTTAAAATCTTTTCCCGAAAGGAAGATTGGAAATTGAGCAGAAGTTATCCTATATGGTTGGATTAAAAGGATGAATTCCTGTAGTCCCTTCTTTAAAAAAAAACAAAACACATTAACAGTAAGCAGTGTGGTGTCACTGAGTATCAATTTATTCCAGATATTTTTTTAGAAAAATGATGCAAATCAAATTTGCTGTTTGCACTGTATAATAATGCAAGCTCTGTTATATTGTTTGTTGAAATGCTTTTGGACTCATATTCTATTGAGATTGTAAGCTCATGTGTGACTTGTTTGCTTTCCATAAAGAATAGTCTGTGAGAATGGCCATATTGCCATGATCTCTAGTTTGTGACTAGTCAATTTTCTCATAGCAACCATTTTGTAAGTGTGCCCATTACATCCCGATTCCAAAATGTTATCTATTCCTGTTATAAAAAACTTTCTGAAACATAACTCAATATTGTGTTTATATATTTTGAGGAATTGGTGTAAAAATGTGTGGAACTATTAGCATTGAATAAGTTGAAGATGAATACCATCATTAAAAATTGGTGATCTTTTTTGTTTATAGCATTTCATAGGATAAATCTAACACAAGTTAGCAAAAATTGTCTCATTTTGTAACTAAATTAAATCAGATATATTAAAATGTGATATTGTATTTGTTTTGATGTTATATCTGTATTTAAGTTTCCAACTGTATTTTGTATTTTTCTGGATTTTGCTTTTTTAAAAAAGATTGTTGTACTGGCCTAGAATCACTTATTTGAGACATATAAATCAAATGAATGAATAAACAAAACTTTCATCTATAAATAAATTTAAGTTTGTACTACTAGATTATTTTTCTCTGCTTATATACAAAATACTTTGCCACATGACTAATCATCTATGAAAATTACCTATTCAAAGTAAAAAAAAGGTGTAGTGTATTCGTAATGTAATATGGAAATACAATTAATCTGGTCCTTAAAAAGAAAGATGATTTTGAATCATTAATATCATTTTGAAAGCTTTCTTATAGTATCCATTACGTATTATTATCCGCTTTGCATCTTTAAACATACCTTATTGAACATACATAATGTTTTAGAATTAGAAAAAATGTGTTTATAGAAAACAGACATCTAAGGTTTATTTTAGAGTTAAAAATGGAAAATAAAATATTTATGATGGAACACATTGTTGCATGTGAAAGCAACAAGCAAAACAGTACTTACTAATTTTCATGACCTAAAAGCTAAAAAGATCTAATGTAGTCAGATCAGAACAGTCCCCCAAGATAGTTGAAGAACTGCTGATGTAGTTAATGTTACCCCCTTCTCCTGCTAATATGGAGAAATTCTATAATATTGTAGAAAAAACATTCCTAACCTTAATGAGAGAATGCTATTAAGGAAAGGAGTACTGATTACCTTGTGAATTTTGTAGCTACCATAGAACTGAAAATGCAGGATATTGCCTTCCATATTGTGAAGATGATTTTTTTCAATTAAAAACCAATTAGCACTATGAGTGCAGGCAGATGTGGATCTTACTTTGGAAATGATCATGAAATGCTGTTACACAGAATATTCAGACTTGCTTGTTAGCAGTGCTGAATGAATTTGAATTACTTTTAAGGGTAGCAGGGGTATTTACAATAGCTCTTTTGCAAGCACACCATATAATATATATGGGAAAAAATTATAACATGATTAGACTTTATGGAAGGAACAATAAAATATCCCCTTAAAGGTTTTTTTTTGATATATGTTATTTTTGTAGTTTGTATACATTTTAGGTCACTTACATCTTTCATGAAAAACACTAGGTTCATGCATAAAGTAGTAGCTAGCTTTTGTGAAAATTTTCTGATGGTTATTGCCCATAGCAAATAAGTTTGTACAGTTTATATAAAAATACCTGACATTCATTTTAAGTATTAGGTGATAGCAGCTACATTGGTGGGACATGGAATTGCAGTATTAGAGTGGATAGAACCTCTTTGGAGTAGAAAAATCCATTAGCTAGAAATGGTTTTAGAAAATAGATGTCATATCATCTGTTTTTATTGTCTGCAAAATAGCTGTACCGTATTAAAGGGCTGATTGCTTTTTTACTGACTTGAAGGCCTGGACGCAAGGCTCCCTAGTCACTTTGAATCTTGTACAGATAGTCCTCAACTTAAGATCACAATTGAGCTCAGGATTTATGATGCTAAATGAGAAATTGGTTAAATGACTTTGGTCCCATTTTACTACCTTTTTGCCATATTTGTTAGTGAATCACTGTCATTGTTAAATTAGTAACATGGTTGTTAGGTGAATCTTGCTTCCCCATTGACTTTGTATGTCAGAAGGTTGCATGTGATCACATGACCCTGGGACACTGAAACCATCGTAAATATGAACTGGTAGTCAAGCATCCAAAGGTAAATCGTATGACCATGGGGATGCTGCAGTGGTCATAAGTGTGAAAAATGGTCATAGGTCACTTTTTTCAGTGCTGTTGTAACTTTGAACAGTTACTAAATGAACTGCTGTAAGTCGAGGACTTCCTGTATTTTATTGAGATTGGAAATGAACAGGCATTAGCCTCTCCTTAGGATCCCCACTTTTGATATGCAGTGGGATTATTTCTGAAAGCAGTCATCACGCTATATAGTTCTCAACAATCATTTGTTCAATGTTACAACGGTACTGAAAAAAGTGACTTGTGACTGGTTTTCACACTGATGACTGTTGCAGCTTCCCTATGGTTAATGTGATCAAAATTCAGCTGCTTGGCAACTGGCACGTAAATAAATGGGTTGTAGGCAGCCTTGGTTTGCTTATGTACTTGTAAAGAGTTCAGTGGGAGAAGCAGCAATACGAAGGAAAAACTGGGACAGTTTCAAAACGTGTTTTGTATGTATTCATAGTAAAAAATAGTATATTGCTTTGATACTGCCTGTGTTTTAAATTTGTTAGGCACGGTACAGTAAAAAAGAACATATTTGAAATAATTTTAATCAGGTGAGCTAAAATTGTAAAAAAAATGGTGTAACACAAATACATGTTATGTAACATATCTAGAAGTCAAAGATTTCCTATTCATTCATGAGAGTACAAATGAGTTTGAAAAGATTTCACATAAAGGAAATAATAGCAGCTGTCTAGCAATGAATTGGTAGTGAAGTCAGTGTTTTAGTTTTGAGCAGATACATAAATAGAAAGTATATGTGAGTGCATATATATTTGTTTGTGTTTGTGAGTATGGGAATATGTGACATGTTATTTTAAGTTTCAAATTAAAGCAAACATTAAGGCAAGCCAGCAGTCAAATTCAGATAAAAACCAATAGAAATGAATGTGTGTGTATATCCTGGAAACCCAGAAGGATATATTCAAGTAATGTTCCTTGTATTGTATTTCCATCTTGCAATTGTTCCATCTTTCAACTGCCTCCTGTATCGACCTGCCCTGAAATGTATTTACCATGCCTGCCTACTCCCCACTGGAATTACGGGCCCTCCAGGCGGTTCCCCTGTCTGTGAAGTGGCCCCCTACGCTGTCAAGAGCTTACCTTAATGACGGATCTTGGGATCCCGAGAGGTGGCATGCCACGACTAAGGGGCTAAATTTTAAATTGATAGGAAGGGAAACTTTTAAAATTTTTAATTGCTCGTCTTAAGGGGTTAGGGAGGGGATAAATGGGTCTTTGTGTAACCCGGTTCATGGCGGGGGTGGCGGGGGGTTGGGGGCCGGTGGGGCTCCGGGGTCTGAGGTGGGGACCGCGATCCTCAGGGTGGTTGGAGTTGGCAGGAGACGGCGAGGCACAGGGCCATATCATGTGTTGGGAGCACGCACCCGCCATCTTTGTGCGGTCGCTTGCTCCGACCCTATGGCCTCCTCCCAGGGGGGCATGGGAGTTGGGACCCCTGGGCTTAGGCTGCTGTATTTTAATGCCAGGTCCGTGGCTAACAAGTCCACCCTCCTCCGTGAGGTCATTGAGGAGGAGGCTGCTGACCTGGCTTGTATTACCGAGACCTGGTTGGGCCCAGAGGGCGGTGTCCCTCTGGTAGATCTGTGCCCTCCGGGTTTCGGGTCGCACCGCCGGACCCAGGGCAGGGGTGGTGGGGTGGCCGTGGTTATTCTGGAGACCCTGTTTCCAAGGGAGGTCACTGTCCCAGAGATAGGTGGGAATGAGACCCTCCTCTTGAGGTGGGGCCCAATGGGTGGGCTTGCTGCTCGCATACCTTTCACCCAGCTGTGTGACAGCAGCCCTGCCTGGGCTCCTTGACGCCTCGGGGTGGCGGTGGAGTTCCGGGTCTTATAGTCCTGGGGGACTTCAATCTGCCCTCCCTGGGGGGAGCATCGGGTTTGGCCCAGGAATTCATGGCTTCTATGGAAGCCATGGGCCTGACCCAATTAATTCAGGGCCCGACTCATGAGGGGGGAAACACTCTTGACCTAGTTTTTGTCTCTGAGCAGTGGCGTAGTGACAGAGGGCAGGCCACTGTTTTATTTCAAATTTCCCGGTGGGGGATTGGTTTCCCTATCCCGAGGTAGACCAGGACCCTTGGGTCTTCCAGCTGGGCCTGGTCTATATTAATTGCCCTATTAGGCCCAAGAGGGTATGAGCCCCAGTAGGAAGTGTTAAAACATCCTACTGAATGTTCATAGGGCAGAAGAGAATGGTGGTTGGAGTGGGTATGGAGAAGATTTCCCTTGAAGTCCCTTTATAAATCCCTTCGTGCGCTCTCCTCTTTGCAGCAAATGCATCCATTTTAATTTTTATTTTTTTAAATTTTAACATAGTAAATATTCATAAATATAATCAACGTAAACAAAAGATCCTAAAAATGGGAAGAAGTCTTAAGGGGAAAAACGTTTTAAGAAACTGTTTCGGACCAGTTGAGTTCAACTCTCTACTTAGTGCAATAATTCAAAATAAAACATCCTCAGATGCCACCAATTAGTCTTCACTTGCACATATCCAATAAAGGAGAGTTTAGTGTCTTTCTCAATAATTCCATTTTGATACTGCTCTTAGTGTAGATCAGTGGTTCTCAACCTGTGGGTCGCGACCCCTTTGGGGGTCGAACGACCCTTTCACAGGGGTTGCCTAAAACCATCGGAAAACACATATTTTCGATGGTCTTAGGAACTGAGCCATAATTTTATGGTTGGGGGTCAGCACAACATGAGGAACTGTATTAAAGGGTCGCGGTATTAGGAGGTTGAGAACCACTGGTGTAGATGGATGTTATCAAAGTTTACATTTGATAACATTTGAAACTTAAATCATTAAATACTATCATGACTAGTAAATAGGTTTGGTTTTGTTTCTGCTGATATTACACACACTTTTTGAAAACAAGTACCATATTGCTAATGAAATAGAATATTTTTTAAATAATAAAAACAATTTGTTTTGTATTTAGCTCTTCCATGTATAAAATATTCTAAAAGTAATAGGAATGTTACAATGAGAAGAATCAGTCTTGCTAAACTCACACATGTCTTGGAGTGTCAGATACTGAGCTTGAGATAAATCCTATTTATTAATAATTTGATAATGATTAATGAAAAAAGTATAGAAACTTTAAAATATGATTGCAATGGTGACAATTGCCTATAATTATCTATACATTTAAATCACTTTAAATTACTTTTTATTAGTGAAATAAAATATTTTAAAATAATAGGAAGGGGAGAAAACAGTAGGGACGCAGATAGTATATATAGTGTACATTTCAAATATATGGAAACATTTTGTAAAGAAATAAACATTGTTTAAATGGCTTTATTTCCATTGTTCTCCAGATTTTTTTAGGATGGGAAACTAAAGAGTTATATCAAATGCTAAAAAAACTCATCTTTTGTCTTTAAATATATAATGAGTATGCACTTTCATTTGTCCTTGAAGGAGGCTAACACACTTTTATAGTAAAGCTCCTTTGATATTTCAGCTTTTTAACAAACAAACATAAACTTCCATTTTGAAAACACAGTTTTTATGACCCATGAAGTCTCTGCCTCTTTATTAAGTCATGAACACTTCTTCTAAGGGAATAGTTATAACTATTCAGACATTACAACCAAGTTGCCCAAAATTGAAAAAGACGTTTCAAATAAATAATGTTAAAAGCAGTCTTGCTCTTGATTTGTGTGCTTTTATGGTATTGAATCACATTTTTCAATTTAGTAAATACCAACAGTAGAAGCTATTTTTATATGGTAAAATAGGAGAGCTTCATGGCTGAATTAACAGTCTGTTGATTAGAGGATTAACATATTCCTAAAATTACATGTGTTGACAGTGCTGAGATAAACATAGGTCAGTGTGTCTCTCCCTTTTAATTTGTTACTGGTTGATACTATAAATGGAGCATGCTTTAGCAAACAGGGCTATTAGTTGACTGTAGTTTTCAAGCTGTTTTGATTAATCTCAGGAAGCAAGAAGGTTCTTTTGTAAGGCAACATAGCCAAGTAATATTAAACTCTGCTAGCTTTAGAGTAACTATTTTGAATTCTAAGATAAACAAATAGATATTTATTATTTACCAAGGACAGAAATAAAACTATCAATTTGGGTGTGAACTGATTTGTCTATTGGGGAAACAACCTATTGTTTTTATAGAAACTATAGAAGACATGCTACCCTGTGAAGAAAATACATTGTATATTTTTAATCTCATGTGCTAGGCTGAAGCTTGGGAACTGTATATAGGAGCTGGATCAGAGGCCCCTGTTACACTAAAACTGATCTTAACCAGAATTTGCTGATATGATTGTTACTCTAGTCTGGAGACAACCCCTAGTAACAGTACCATAAAAGGTAATTTGTAAATAAGGGCAGAGGGCGATAGAGTTTGAGTAATGGGAGATGTAATTAGAGGTGGCAAATAATATATTCACTTTGGATGCTTCAGATAGGTTGTGATGGCCTGAGTACTAAGCCAGTGAGGAAAAGGTGGAAGGTAAATTTGTGATGGTGATAAGGAATATAAAGAAAGTACATTGATGATTTAAGGTGTGTCTGCTGTACTTGCGTGTGCATGGTGCACCCTCTTTGCAAAGTAGTAAATTTACCATTGTTTTCATCTGGGAGTTTTGGCTGGTGGTGATTGTTTATTTCAAAAGTAGACAATGAATCCCATAATTTGGGGGCTCTCCCGGGATTCTAGACAGTGGCAGGAGTCGCCGAGCAGACACTGACTGGGAAGACATGTCCCGTTGAGTACAACTGTACTATGTTATGGATACTTGGTGAGTCCCGTGTGCTTGTGGAACCTGGTATGAGGATTGAAGAGAAAACAATTGTAAGGAAAAATCCTGGGGATTATAAGAGTGGGCATTGAAGTGCTGCAACCAGACAACTCTGTGCACAGACCAAGGTAAGAAAAGTGGTCTTAAGTATTGCCTTGGCAATTGGGTAACTGTGTGAGAGACACTGGGCGTTGGTATAGTTACCTGAGAACTCCCTTTCTATCTACGCTGCAAGGGAGTCCAGGAATGGGTAAGACTCCTACCTCTGATGTCATCGAGCTGAGTCTGCCACTATATAAAAAGCCAGCCTCCTTGCCGGCTCCCCAGCTTTTAGGCGAAGAAACTTGACCAGACGTAGCATATCTCTGGAAAACAAACAGTGAGGAAGAACCCACTCCAACTAAGACCAGATGCATAATGATGGGGCTGGACTTTCTTGCAGCGTAGATAGAAAGGGCATTCTCAGGTAACTATACCAATGCCCATTCTCATCCACGCTGCGACGAGAGTCCAGGAATGGAACATACCAAAGCCTGCATGTCCACGGGAGAGCCATTGTCTGGTCCATTCACTCCGATTGTGGGAGAACCTTTTGAAGCACTCTTCTGCTAAACGCTGCTTCAGTCGAGGCAAAGGAGTCCAGATGATAATGCCAAATAAACGGCAAAGGAGATGCCCAGGTAGCTTACCTGCAGATCTCTTCAATAGATGCCTGGCTAGCCCAGGTGGCCAAAGTTGCTGCACTTCTAGTGGAATGTGCTGTTAGTTCCTTGGGCACCGGAAGAGACAAAGTCTGGTAGGCATTGGAAATACATGCCTTGATCTATCTACCTACAGTAGGGGAAGAGGCCTTGCTTCCCAAGGAAGTCAGTTGGAATGACACAAACATCACTTCAGTTTTACGAAAAGCAGCAGTACTTTTGACATAGATACATAAGGCTCTCCATACGTCTAATGTGTACCACTTGTGTTCCAACTCATGCTGTGGCTTAGGACAAAAGTCAGGAACCACTATGTCTTGAGCCCGATGGAACCAGGTATTTATTTTTGGAACAAAGGTAGCATCTAAACGTCAAACAGCCCTGTTTTCATGGAAAATGCACAAGTCCTGTCTAACTGAGAGTTCTGACACTCTCCTAGCTGACGTGATGGCAACTAGAAAAACCACCTTGAAGGTCAAATATTGAAGTGACACAGTCCTGAGGGGTTTGAATGGAGGTCCCGTAAGGGCCTGTAATATCTTAGGGAGATCCCAAGTGGGATACCTGTGAACAACAGGGGGATGCAGATTGGAAGCTACCTACGAAAACCTGAGAACTGAGGGATGATGGGATAGGGCTGAATAATTTCCCCATGACAAAACAGATGACAGAGCCACCACCTGAAGGCGGAGGGTATTAGATGAGAGCCCCTTATCTAGTCCATCCTGAAGCAACATTAACACATCTGCGACAGACGCAAAGTGGGATCTCGGGATGCCTTCAAGCACCAATTGCAGAAGGCCCTCCAGGTGGCATCGTAGATGCAAATAGTTGAAGAGTTACGGGAAGCCTGGATGTTTTGGATCACCTGTCTGGAAAGTTAGAGTCCTTCAGGTGTTGCCTCTCAAGTTCCACATGGCCAAGCAGAACCACTGAGGGTCCAGATGGAGTAAGGCTCCTTGGTAGAGAGAGATCCTGTTGGCCAGGATCCTCCCTAGCTGGGTTACAGACAGATTCACCAGATCGGCGAACCAGGGTCTCCTGGACCAATGGGGGGCCAGGAGTATTAGCTCCGCCTTTTCCTCCAACATCTTCTGAATGACTGCCAGGATGATAGGAAGAGGGGTAAAGGCGTAGAGGAGACCTGGAGGCCATCTGCTCCAAAGTGCATTGGTCCCGTCTGCTCCCTGGGTAGGAAATCTGGTGAAGAACCTGCTTACCTGTGTGTTTTGAGGAGTGGCAAAAAGTTCTACTGCTGGAGATCTGAACCTGAGGGACAGATCGAGGAACAAGGATGGGTGGAGACTCCACTCCAATTGGTCGACTTAGCTCCAACTCAGCCGGTCGGTCTGGGTGTTGTCGACCCCCAAAATGTGGTTCACCCTGATGGACAGAAGGTGTCTCTCCACCCACCACCCCAGGAGTTCAGCTTCCCTCATCAAGGCCCTGGACCTGGTCTCCCCCATCTGTTGACATGTGCCTTTGTGGCCATATTGTCATGATCAACATGTGGGACCCTGTCACCCTGTTCTGGAAATGTTTTAGGACCAGGAAAATGGCCTTGAGTTCCAGCCAATTTATGGAGCAGGCCCTGTCTACCTGAGACCAACTCCCCTGGGCTATCTTGCCTGCCAAATGGGCCCCCCAGCCCTGAAGACTGGCATCTGTAGTGAGCAGGATTCTGTCTGGTTCCTTGAATGGATGTCCTCTCCAGACAGCCAGAGACTGCCACTGCCAGAAGGAGCGAAGGACCTGTGGCGGAACCTGAACCGTGATGGAAGAGTGGCTGGTTCCCACCAGTTGAAATGGCAGCAGAAACCATTGAAGAGTCCGGGCATGGAGATGGGCCCATGGGTCGATGCCAATGCAGGAAATCATCTTCCTGTGGAGCTTGGGCAGGAGAGACAAAGGAGCTGTGCACTGTTGTTGGATCTGGCGGATTAAGTCGTTGAGAGTCTCCCTGCGATCTGGGGAGAGAAAAATTTCGCAGAGAAATGTATCGATGATTGCCCCAAGATGAAGAACTCGGGTTGTTGGAGGCAGATGACTTTTCCTGCAGTTGATAGAAAACCCGTAATCTTGTAGGAACTGCAGTGTGGTTTGAAGGTCGTGGTGAGGGGAGTGGAGCAACAACTATTGAATCAGGATGTCATCCAGGTAGCACTGGATCCTCACTGGCATGACCCAAAGCGAAGCTACCAATGCTGCCAGGATCTTGGTGAAGTCCCTGGGGGCTGATGAAAGGTCGAATGGAAGGGCCTGGTGCTGATAGTGCCTGTTCTGGTAACAGAAATGAAGAAACTGGCGGTGATGGGGCCAGATAGGGATATGGAGGTATGCCTCCATGAGGTCTATAGATGAGATGAGGTCGCCCTCCCGAACACTCTCTAGGATGGAATGCAAGGACTGCATTTTAAAACGCCTGTTCAAAGACTTGAGGTTGAGAATGGCTCTCCATCCCCCCACCCCCGAGGCCTTTGGGATCACGAAGAGCCAAGAGTAGAAACCTAGCCCCCATTGATCCACTGGAACCAGCTGTATGGCCCTTATGTCCACAAGGTGTTGAATGGCCGATTCCATCAGTTTTGCCCTGTCCTGAGATATTGGGCAGCAAACAAAAAATCTTGGAGGTGGGGAGAGGAACTCAAGCCGGAGACCCGACCTCACCGTCCTGAGCATCCAGGCATCTGATGTTGACTCCTCTCATCTGGAGGCGAAGAAGGTCAGACGACCTCTGATGGGAGGGGAGGAAAGGCATTTACTTGGAGCATTGGAAAGAACGGCCTCGGCCTCCTCTTCAAAAGGGTCATTTACCAGTATTTAACTATTGTCTGCCTGCTGCCTCTGGTTGTTGTTCCTGGTGAGGAAGGATTGCCCTCTGGCCCCAAGAGAAATGAGTATTAGACTTGGACTGGAAGGAGGAGGGTTGGAAATACGGAGCAGAATGATAATTTGACCTCTTCCCTGCAGAAGAAAGGACCTTTCTCTTGTCCCTGATTTCCACCAGGTATCATCAATACATGAACAGTATGGCATCTGGGTAGCATTCATTTTGATACAAATAGCAATAATGTTAATAATATTTATTACATTAGTCAAATTTATGTAATCCTAATGTTAATACACGTATTAAGATAGTTATTCAGTGTGTCAATGTTTCATTCTAATACCACTCACAATATTATTTGATCATGCATAATAATGCTATCTTTCAACCTCTAATCTTTCCATCTAATTATTGCTTTTATTCTATTATATAAAAATGTGTATGCTAATATTTCCCCTATTTCTTATTTTGACCTCTATTCTGTTGATTTGCGCATGTCCAAGATGGCGGGTGCATTTTGAGTAGGCTCCTTTCGGGGGATCGAGGGTCTTCAAGGTTTTTGGGGAGTAGAGGCTTCCCCCGACACTGCAAGTTTCCTGGGGTTTCCCTGGAGGGCGGAGGGAGCTGTCCGTGCCATTTGCAGCCAAATTCGGCTGTCAGCACAGCTTTTTTGAGAACTTTGCGCTCTCGGCCTTCGCGGCATCAGGGGGCGTAGGATGTAGTCGGTGGTCTGCAGGAGCAGCTCGTCAGCTGTTTGTCAACTGTCCGGCGGCCTGGCGGCGTTTGCGGCATTGGCTGCAATGCGCTTGCGGTGGCGGAGGTTTGGCGGCCACGATGATGACTCGTCAGCTGCTCAGTGGTCTCTTGGTGGTGTTGGCGATTTGGGTGGCGGCGATGGAGGCTCGGCGACTGCGTTGGCGGCTTGCCGGCTGCTCGTCGGTTGCCCGGAGTTGTTGGCGTCCCCGGTGGCGGTGGAGGCCTGGCGACTATGACGGAGGTGGCGGTAGCAGCTCGGCGGCTGCAGGGGCGGACGGAGGCTTGGTGGCTGTGAATGCTGAGGCCCGAGATTCGCCAGCTGCTTGGTGGCGCTGGTGATGGTCGCAGCGGCAGCGGCCCGCTATATGGTGGCAGCGACGACGGCGGCGGCAGTAACATCAGCCTGGAGGTCCCCCATTGCTGCCTGTGGGTCACCCTGAGGCCCTCTAGCCCTTAATGGCGTCGCCCTTGTGAGCTTGGTGCCCCTGGGGCTTGTTGGCCCGATGCTGCCCGCATTTTACCATCTTGTTGACACCTGGTCATTGTTGGGGGGGCAGCAGTTTGCTGGGTGTTTTGTCTTTAATATTGCCCTTGGCGCCGCTGCCCTTCCCCTTCCCTCCGAGGGCGAAATTCCCAGAGGAAGAGGCCCTATTATGGCCACACTGGGGAGGTGCAGGCCTGGAGCCCCGAGGAGTCCAGATTGTGGGCATTGGGGTTTGGCCCTGGTTGGATGGATAGGCACCGGCCTGGTGGGGGCCAGTTGTTGACTTTACATCGGAGGAGCTACCCCTGCGGAAGGTTCGGTGCCGGACCCTGGACCTGGGGCTGTGGTTTTCGATCTTTTGCCATTCTGGACTCTTTTCTCTGGCTCCGGACTTGTTTCTCTGGACTTGGCTGCCCCTATTTCATACTACTCTCAGACTGCAGGCTATCTGTCTCCATTTGCGGCTGCTGTTGCCCTCCTGTGTGATATCTCGAATCCTCTCCCCGGCTGCCCTGGAGGTTGCCTTACCATCAATGACTATCTCCTTGTTTGTTTTCCATTCTCAGACCCTCTTCTCCCCTTTGGACCTGGCTGTCCCCATTGCAGTGGGAGGGCAATGGAGGGCATGAACCCCTCTTTTGTGAGAGGGCGGGGGGTCTCTGTTTGTGCCAGCGTCCCACCATAAGCCGCTGTGGTGGGAGAGCAGCGGCTTGGCCATCTTAATCCTGGCCCTAGCAGCAGTGAGAGAGCTGCTTGTTGGTGGGGTTGTTTGGTCTGGTTTTGAATGCCTGGTCCCTCATGCATGTTTCCATCTATGCAATTTGTAACATCGAACCGACTGTTTTGCCCTCTTTCCCCCTTGAAATGTGATATCTTATGCCAGCCTACTCATCGCCGGAGTTATGGGCCCTCCAGACTGTTCCCCTGTCTTTGGAGTGGCCCTTTGGGTTATCGAGAGCCTACCTCAATGATGGATCTTGGGATCCGGAGAGGTGGCATGGCACGACCAAGGGGCCAAATTTTAAATCTGGGATAAAGGGGAAGCTTTTAAATTTTTTAATTCATTGTTTTAAGGGGTTAGGGCAGGGGGTGGGGGATCAAATTGCAGGTCTATATTGTCCTTCCAGGCCGGCTCCTGGTCTCGGTGTGGAGGGATTGGGTGGGGGGGCCCCGGGGTCTGGCGGGGAGAGGGCAGGGTTGACCATCTCCAGGGTGATCGGTTATGGCAGGGGGGGATGGGACAGGGGGCCAAATTTTGTTATGGGAGCGCGCCCCCCGTGTTTACGAGTGGTGGCGCGCTCCGACCCCCAGGTTGCTTCCTGCTCCCCTGGGGTCTTGGGAGATGTGGTCTCTGGGCTCAGGCTGGTGTATGTGAATGCCAGGTGTGTAGCCAATAAGTCATCCCTCCTCCGCGAGCTCACGGAGGAGGAGGCTGCAGACCTGACATGCATTACGGAGACCTGGTTGGGCCTGGAGGGGGGTGTCCCTCTGTGTGATTTGTGCCCTCCAGGTTTCCATGCGCTATTCCGGTCTCGGGCCCAGGGAAGGGGCGGAGGGGTAGCCATAGTTGTTAGAGAGACCTTGTTTCCAAGGGAGGTCACTGTCCCTCAGATAGGCGGGTGTGAGGCCCTCCTCGTGAGATTGGGCCCTGGTGATCGGTTGGGTTTGCTGCTAATGTACCTGTCCCCCAGCTGCATAGCGGCGGCCCTGCCTGAGCTTCTCGACGTCCTCTCGGAGGTGGTGGTGGAGTTCCCCAGGCTTATAGTTCTGGGGGACTTTAATTTGCTGTCTCGGGGGGGGGCGTCAGGTTTGGCTCAGGAGTTCATGGCATCCATGGCAGCCATGAACCTGACCCAGGTGATTCACAGGCCCACTCACGAGGGGGGAACATGCTTGACCTGGTTTTTGTCTCGGGGCAGTGGTGTAGTGATCAGGGGGAGGGTTCTCCAACTGCCCTCCCTTTATCGTGGACGGATCACTATCTCCTGTGGCTGGTCTTTCAATTGGCTGTCCCTCGCTGCTGGGATGAGGAACCAACACGATGGTTCCGCCCCAGACGCCTGATGGACCCGGAGAGGTTTCAGACGGCGCTGGGGTTCTTACCCGCCTCCCTCGACCACAGCTCGGCTGAGACGCTGACAGCCGCCTGGCAACAGGCGGCTTTGGAGGCGCTCGACCGGGTTGTCCCCTTGCAGCCTCTTCCCCGCCGTAGACCCCGATGGGCTCCCTGGTTTTCCAAGGAGCTCCGGGGGATGAAACGGCGGAGAAGACGCCTGGAGAGCAGGTGGAGGACTAGCCGCTTTGAATCCGACCGTGTCCAGTTGCGAGCCTATATTAGGACCTATCTGGAAGCGATCAAGGCGGCGAGGTGTGCTTACTTCTTCGCTCTGATTGTGTCCACCGATGATCGCCCTACGGCCCTGTTTCGGGTGACCTGCTCCCTCCTCCAATTGAGGGGGGAGGATGACCCTTTGCAGGGCAGAGCAGAGGAATTTAGTTTACATCTGGCGGATAAGGTCACTCGAATTCGTGCCGGCTTGGACTCTGATTGGCAGTGGTCTGATGATGGGGTGGCGACGGGTCTGGTGGATTCTATCTGGGTTGAGTTTGACCTGGGATGAGGTGGACTCATGCGTGGATTCTGTCCTTCCTGGTTGGTGTATGCCTCCAGGGAGGTTACACGAGGTAATTGTCAACGCCTCCTTGAGTAGGGGTCTTTCCCCACCTTGAAAGAGGCGGTGAGGTGGCCTGCCTTGGACCCGGATCATTGCGGAGGCTGTTCCTTCCCGTAGGAGTTGGTTCTCTCTTGTCCTCTGTCCTGTTGTTAGATCTCTCAGCGCTTTCGATACCATCGACCATGGTATCCTTCTGCAGCGGCTCAGAGGACTGGGGGTGGGGGGCACCGTTTTGCGGTGGTTCTCCTTCCTCTCGGGCCATTCGCAGTCGGTGTTGGCAGGGGGGGCAGAGGTCGGCCCTGAGACCCCTCACTTGTGGGGTGCCCCAGGGGTCCGTTCTCTCGCCTCTCCTGTTTAATATCTACATGGAACCGCTGGGTGAGATCATCCAAGGTTTTGGGGTGAGGTATCATCAATATGCTGATGATACCCAGCTTTATATCTCCACCCCAGACCCGATCAGTGATGCTCTCTCCGTGATGTCCCGGTGCCTGGAGGTGGTACGGGTCTGGATGGGGAGTAATAGGCTTCGGTTCAACCCCACCAAGACTGAGTGGCTGTTCTTACCGGCATCTCGGTCTTTATTGGATGTACCATCTTTGGTCATGGGGGAGGTGTTGCCCCTGTGGATAGGGCGAGGAACCTGGGTGTCCTCCTGGATTCACAGCTTGGTTTGGAGGAGCATGTGGGAGCTGTGGCTAGGGGGGCTTTTGCCCAGGTTCGGCTGGTTCGCCAGCTCCGCCCTTATTTGGACCGAGATGCCCTTCGAACGGTTACTCATGCGCTTGTCACCTCTAGAATCGACTACTGCAATGCTCTTTACATGGGGCTTCCCTTGCAGATGACCCGGAGGTTACAGATGGTGCAGAATGTGGCCGCGTGGGCTGTGAGGGTGGTATCCCGATACTCCCATGTTACACCCCTCCGTGGCTTGCATTGGTTGCCGGTTGCCTCTCAGGTCGCCTTCAAGGTGTTAGTAACAACTTATAAAGCCCTAAATGGCTTGGGTCCAGGGTACTTGCGCGAACACCTCCTGCCAGCATCACTTTCCGATTGCCCTGTTCGCTCTCATAGGAGAGGCCTCCTTGGGATACCGTCGGTCAGGCATTGTCGGCTGGAGGTTCCCAGGGCTAGGGCCTTCTCCGTGGGAGCACCTGCCCTCTGGAATCAGCGCCCCTGATCTCCACTCCTTCCGCCGAGACCTGAAGACTTGGTTGTTTCAACAGGCCGGCCTGGAATGACCCGGGGGTTTGGGGGGGTTTGAAGGTTTTAATCTTCTTAACTTTTTAATTGTATTTGGCTTGTTTACTTATTTAATTGTCTTTTTATTGTAAATTTGTCCTGTTTTAATGTTCGCCGCCCTGAGTCCTTAGGGAGTAGTGCATACAAGTCGAATAAATAAATAAATAAATAAATAAATAAATAAATAAATATTCTAGCTTCTAATCAGGCCACCATTATTAATCCTAGTGTTAATACACATTACACGTTTGTATTGAAATATAATCCTTTATTATTTAGTTGTTCAATGTTTCATTGCGCCATCCTAGTGCCAATCACCATATTATTTAAACATATGTAATAATACCATCTTTCAACCTCTAATCTTTCCATCTAGCTGTTGCTTTTATTCTATTATATAAAAGTGTGTATTCTTATTTCTACCTCTATTCTAGTTTTTAATCTGGCCACCATTATATTAAAAGGCATCTCTTTTCTATCCATCATCTCTTGTGCGTTTTAATACTTCAATTCTTATTCATTTTTTAGCTTGTCTCCCATACTCCTCTCTTGGATCTTTGTCTTGGATCTTTGTCTCTACCTACATCTCTATTTTTACTATTCAGTCTAAATATTTCTCCCATCTCTACCCTCCTATTGCTGCCAGGTCTCCAGAGTGTCTGCCCAAACCCCTATCTCCCTTTCAAAAGTATCTTCCTGCTTGTCTGATTCCATTTTAAATCTCTTAAAATACTTTCCTCTTGTTTTCCCTTGTAAGGCTGCAACAGGTCAGGGTGGGTGTTATTCCTCTTCAGCTGCTAAGGACTGAGTCTGTGTAAAAGGCTTATTAGCCTAGCTCCGCCCACTCTGGGTTACTCCTCCAGTTCTACTCAGTCCTTGGCTGAAGAAGGATGCAACAGTTGCCTCTCCTGCCTTTGGATACTTTATTTCCAAAGGCAGCCTTTCACTGGAAATTCTTTCTCACTACAGAAAAAAAAGCCTTCCCCTTTAAATCCAGCGGCTCCACTTCTCAGCTGGCTATCATCTGGAGCAGCCTGCAAGGGCCAATGGGCCCTTTTCAGCCATTCAGGTGTGCCTGGGTGGTGACCATGCTCGTTACAGAGCCACGGGGCTGATCTTCCCCCCTGCGGTGAAGCAGGCAGCTGCGTGATCCCGCAGCTGCCTTTTGCAAGCTCCTCTGTCTCCTGCAGAGCAAGAGAGCTCCAGGGAGTGAACAGAAAACTCCCTGGTGAAGAAGAAGCCTCGTGGCCATTTTGTTGAAGACCTTGTAGTCGGTGGCCATTTTGAAGACCTCAGGTGGCCATTTTGAAGAGGCCTTTCTTCTTCCCACCACTCCTGCACCTTTTGTCACCACCAATCTTGGTTGTTGCTGAAAAAGACATCGATGGGTAGGCACTCAATTTTCCTAAATTTCCCAGTGTTGGATTGGTTTCCCTATCCCGAGATAGACCAGGACCCTCGTGCTTCCAGCCGGGCCTGCTCTATAGTTATTGTCCTATTAGGCCCAAGAGGGTATGAGTCCCAGGTGGATGTGTTAAAACATCCTGCTGAAGTTGTATAGGGCAGAAGAGAGTGGTGGTTGGCGTGGGGATGGAGAAGATTTCCCCTGAAGTCCCTTTATAAATCCCTTTGTGTGCTCTCCTCCTTGCACAGGACTTTTAGTCCAGAATAGGCCTTGCTGTTCCAAGATGGCTGAAGCCCCAAGGGAAACCAGAGCTTCTAAAGCTGCCAAGCCTCAAAAGGTGGCTCCTGCTGCTTCTACCAAAGGAAAGCAGCCTGTGAAGAAGGCCTCAAAAGCGGAGGAGGATGCTTCCAGGCGCCATCAGACCATAGAGAAGCAGATAGCCAAGGTGCATCAGGCCTCTACTCGCTTAATGACTACAAAAGCTACTTCTCCAGCATCTCTCATCAGAAGTGGATTTGGAGGAGCCTGGACCTTCTTATAGATCTGGTATCCAGACTTGGTCCCCTGATGTGTCCAGGAGAGGTGCTTCTCCCATTCCCTCTGAAGGAGGCAGTCAGCTTGATGAACTTCAAGGAGAAGCTGTACCTTGGCAAGAGCATGGGCGCAGTAGGCAAGCGGTGGAACCCTCCTTTCCTTCTACTGCTGCTGGGGCCAGACCAGCTGAACCTTCTGAATCAGATGTCCCTGTCAACTTGCAAATTCTGATCAACAAGGACATCAGGAAGGGCATCTCAGAAGGCTTGCAGAGGGTAACCCAACATTCTTCTGCAGCTTCTGATTTATCAGAGAGATGGCCCCGGGTTCATGAAGCTCTCCTGTCAGAAAGAGGTTCCTTTATCCAGGATCTAGTTTCTGTGTTGGCTGAGGACTATGCTCCTGCTCACTCAGTTGCTCCATCCTTGGTGGGAGAACCTGACAAGCCAGAATCTGACATGTCAGCAGATGAAGGCACCTCCCACGATGTTCCAGTGTTCCCAGGTTGCTTCAAACATACCTTGTTCAATTCCTTGTACGAGGCGAGGAATACGGCCAACCTGAAGGGCGCAGATGATGAGGTTGCTGCTTCTCTTCCTCCCGAGGAGTCTGATGTTCTCTTTGATGAGCCAGATGTGAGGAAAGAAGTGGTCCCATCTCCTCGACTGTTCCAGAAGGTAATTTGGAAACAGCTGGAGTCTCCTGCCTTAGGGCCCAGTCCTCTGGCTTCCAACTGCAGGTTTTTCAACATGGGGCCTGAGCTCACAAAAACACTCCAAGTTCCCACAGTGGATGCTCCTATAGCAGCTTTGGCCTCCTCCTCATCTGCCCCATCGGATCCGGAGGATGTCCTCAAGTCCGAGGAGAAGCATGTGGAACAATCACTTCAGAGATCCCACCTGGCAGCTGCCTGGGCGGTCAAGGCATCTACTGCAGCATCATTCTTCACCAGGATGTCGCTCAAGTGGCTGAAGCAGTTGCGGGATTGAATTCCTTTGTCAGATGTCCGAGCCCACCAGGACATCAATAAGATCATGGCGGCCACAGAATTCACAGCTGATGCCACTCTGCATGGGGCTAGGTTTGCCATGAAAGCCATTGTTTCCTCAGTGGCGGCCAGGCACATGTTTTGGCTGCACAACTGGCAAGCGGATGGCAGGAGGAAGTGGAAGTTGGCATCTGCCCCTGTCCAAGTGGGATAAGCTCTTCAGTGAAGCCCTCAAGCCTTTCATGGTGGAAACCAAGGATAAGCGAAAAATCCTTCCTTCGCTTAAGGGGGCTGAGCATTGGGCCATCCCTTACTTCAAATGCCCTCAGTTCAGAGGGGAAACCAGTTCCAGTTTCAACCGGCCATCGAAGACCTCCTACCAATACCAGGAAACCCCTCCAGATCGTTCAGGCAAGGGCAGACAGCAGTTTTCTGCTAAACGGCCCTTTTGAGGAGGAAGTCATCTGTACTGTTGCCAGCGCTAGTGCACAGTCTATTACCATTGGTGGCCGATTAGCGTGGTTTGCGGACCAATGGGAGGGTATTACTTCTAACTGGGTTTTGTCCACAGTTAGATTGGGTCTTTCTCTGGAATTCTACTCCACTCCTCCGAGGTTCTTTATCTCCTGCCCAGTATCTGGGGATGCAGGGAGAAGGGGTCCGATGGAGTCAGCCATCCAGCATTTGCTGGACCTCAGGGCCATTCAAGAGGTTCCTCTACACCAACAGGGGACAGGGTTCTACTCCAGGATTTTTGTAATCCCCAAGATGACCTTCTGGGGAGGGTGGAGGACAATTCTTGACCTAAAACGACTCAATAAATATGTTGTGTACAGGTGTTTTAAGATGCACTCTCTTTCTTCCATTCTAGAGAGCGTTTGGCAGGGGGACTTCCTCACATCCATTGACTTGACAGAAGCTTATTTACATGTTCCTATCTGTTCCTCTCATAGGCAATATTTAAGGTTTTGTTATCAGGGGTGACATTTTCAACATAGGGCCCTCCCCTATATTGGGTTATCTTTGGGTTATCTTCCGCCCCTAGAGTTTTTATCAAAGTTTTGGCTCCCCTCACGGTGCACCTTTGTTCCTTTCTGGTGGAACTGTAGTGTTATTTAGATGATATTTTAATCATGTCTCCTTCCTTTCAAAGGGCTCAGAGATCTGCAGGTCACGATGTCGGTTCTGCAGGATCTGGGGTTTTCCATTAATAGGAAAAAGAGCCATTTCACTCCTTCTACCCGTCTCCTTCATTTGGGGGCCATTATTGAGACAAGAATGTGTCAGGTTTTCCTTTCACAGGAATGGCTGGACAGTCTGCAAGAGATGATAAGGGGCATTCTGAGTAGACATTCTACCTCTCTAGCCCATTTATCTCAGCTTTTGGGTAAAATGGTTTCCTGTATTGGTATAGTCCCCTGGATCAGGCTTCATGCCAGGTCCCTGCAGTGCTTCTTGTTACCTCATCATAAGTTTGGGTTGAGTCATTCCCTTAGGAAGATGAAGTTGACTAAGCAGGTTTTACTTTCCTTCTACTGGTGGCTATCTAGAGCTATGTCCAAAGGCCATTCCTTTAAGGTGGAACCCTGAATTGTCCTCATGATGGATGCTTCCTTGGCAGGTTGGGGGGCTCACCTAGATTCCCTCTGGGCCCAGGGCTTATGGTCTGTGGAGGAAACAGGCCCACAGCATAAATTGGTTAGAACTCAGAGTGGTCCGTTTGGCCCTGAGACAGTTCCGACATCAAATATCTGAGTCGCATGTCCTAGTTATGATGGACAATGTTGCCATTAAAGCCCATATCAACAGACTGGGGGGCACCAGGTCCTTATCACTTATGACAGAAGCAGAAGCCCTGGGTAGATGGGCTGAGCGTCATCTTCTGTCTATCTGAGTTGATCACATCTTGGGCTTGGATAATGTTCAGGCGGACTGGCTGACCTCAGTTGATCACTCGGATTGGAGTTTACATTCTCTCTCTTTCACCAAATTACGCAGAAATTTGGTCTGCCAGAGGTGGATTTGTTTGCCACCCCCCTTAATGCCCAATTGCCCAGGTTTTTCTCTAGATATTTTGCCCAAGAGACAGGGGACCAACACCTTGCGTTGTAGCTGGCCTACCGGCTTGCTGTACGCTTTTCCTCCATTGCCTACTCTCAGCCGTGATTCGCAAAATCTTATTGAAGAAAGCCGAGGTGATATTAGTGGCTCCCTATTGGCCTCATAGGCCATGGTTCTCTGATTTGATGGGTTTCCCTTGGCGAATTCCTGAGGAGGATGTCTCTCTTCTTCAGTGGTCCCTGACTCACCTGGAGCCCCAGTGGCTACATCTGGCAGTTTGGGGTGTCTTAAAAAGCGCCCACCTCTCCAACAAGGTGATTAAGACCATTCAGGCCTCCAGGAGAGCCTCAACCATCCGTATTTATGAGGCTACATGGCAATTGTTTTCTACTTGGTGTGCCAAGGCTAATATTTCTCCTCTGCAAGCCTCGGTGGCTACTGTTTTGGAATTCCTACAGGCTGGCCTGGACAAAGGTCTTTCCCCCAACACACTTCGCAGGCAGGTGACGGCTATCTCTTCGGTGCTGACTTGTGGGAAGTTAGAATCTTTGTCTCAGCACCCTACTGTCGGTAGGTTCCTCAGAGGGGCAACCCTACTTGGGATTTGACCAAGGTCCTGCAGTCCCTTACCAGACCTCTGTTGGAACCACTCAAGACAGTCCAGCCTGCATCTTCTTACACTGAAAGTTGCATTCTTGGTGGCAATTACTTAGGCGAGGAGAGTTTCTGAGTTGGTCACCCTCTCGGTTCGACCTGATCACTGTCTCTTCCTTCCCCACTGGGTTGTCTTATGTTTGGACCTGGCCTTTATTCCTAAGGTCAATACCGCCTTCCACAGAGCTCAGGAACTGGTTCTCCCAGTTTTTATCCCCATCCAGTCCATGAGTTGGAGAAGGCTTGTCACACCTTGGATGTGCACAGAGCCTTAAAGATTTACATCAAACAAACTGCTGAATTCTGCAGGATGGAATCTCTTTTTTGTTCCTTCCAATCTTCCACATTGAGAGGAAAGGTGACTCCATCTATAGTAAGTAGATGGAACAAGGCATGTATAGCTCGAGCCTATTCCAGTCGGTCCCTTCCAGTACCCAGGGGCACCACGGTGCATTCCACTCACAGTGCGGTGACTATGGTGGCTTGGGCAACACAGGTGTCAGTGGAGGAGGTCTGCAGAGCAGCCACGTGGACATCCCCTTCACCTTTCATCCACACTACCAGATGGACGCCTTTGCTTCGGTGGATGCGGCATTTGGAAGACCGGTCCTGCAACAGTTTGTTTCAGACCGTGGAGGCCAGGACCAATCTTAACCCTCTTGAGGACAACCCTGCTTTGGTATGTCCCATCCTGACCTGTTGCAGCCTTACAAGGGAAAATAGGCATTGTTTACCTGAACGCCAGTTTTCCTTGTTAGGCAAGACAAGTCAGCCCCACCCTTTGGGGAATGGTCTGGCCAAATGACCTTTGGGAGGGGAGGTTCCAATAATGTTCTTGTTCTTTTTTTCCCTTTTCTTGGAGGCAATTCAGTCTGTTGCATGATCTTCACAGAACTGGGGAGGAGTAATCCAGAGTGGGCTGAGCTAGGCTAATAAGCCTTTTACACAGACTCAGTCCTTAGCATCTGAAGAGGAGTAACACCCATCCTAACCTGTCTTGCCTAACAAGGCAAACTGGCGTTCAGGTAAACAATGCCCAATTCATTTCATCGGTCATTATTATCTTTATTGTCTTCTTCTTGTCTTGCTTTATTTGCTGATTTTTCTGTCCTATCTTTTCCTGCATTCTTTGTTGTCTCCTCTCTTTCCTGGACATTTTGATCTTTGTTCATTGTCCTTTGTAGGATATTTTATATTTTCCCATCTATGCCATGCAATAGGTTCTTTATCTCCCTGTGGTTCTTTGTCACAATTTCATTAATGCTTTGGAACATCAACACCATTTCTTTTAAAATTCTACTCATTTCTCCTTGATAAAGCATCTCATCTTATTTTAGTATGTTCCACTCTTGCTCAATAGTCCAAAAAGCGATATATTCAGGCCTAATATTGCTCTCAGAAAATACAATAATCATAGCTCTTTATATCCCAGGAGTATTCAATCAGTTCCATTTAGATAGTCCAGGATGCCTTCCAAATATCTCTCTCAGTTCACTCTATAAGTTTAGTCATATATCTTAACATTCAAAAGTGGCTTTACTTAGGTATCTTCCTTGTTCTCGCAGTTGAGTCTCCAGTAATCATAAAGTAGATAATTATAGAATGGTAGGTGTCACCGCAGTCCTCCAAATAAATGTTATTTATTTCTGTTATCAGAAATTTTCCCAGACTTGTAGGGGTATGGTATATTTTCCATTCATCAGTATGTGGCACCCTCAGCTTAGATTTCAGCGCTATCTCAAATCTCACAAGTATTTAATTTATTTATTTATTTATTTATTAATGGGACTTATATGCATCTCCAAGACTCAAGGCTTACAAATAAAACAACAACAACAATAAATAATTTAAAAGCAGATTAAACTAAATAAGCCCCATTACAATTACAGTACACCCATAAAATATCCCTTAAAACTATCCCATAAAAACATCCCGTCCCAGAAAATCACAACCCGGATTGGTTAAACAACCAGGTCTTCAAGTCATGGCGGAAGGTGCGGAGGTCGGGGCCAGACGGAGCTCCAGGAAGTTGGTTCCAGAGGTCTGGGGCCGCTATAGAATAGGCTCGTCGTCGGGGACCGCCAGCTGGCATTGGCCAGCCGAAGGGACCCCAAGGAGTCCTTGCCTATGTGCTCGCACAGGGCGGTTGGCATTTGATGTCGGCAGGAGCCGCTCCCTTAAATATTGGGGACCCATGTCATGAAGGACTTTGAATGTTAACACTAAAACCTTGAATCTCACCCAGAGCAACCGGTAGCCAATGAAGGCAGCGCGGAGGGGGTAACATGGGAGAACCGGGAAACTCCCATCACCACCCGCGCCGCTTCTGCACCAGCTGCAATCTCCGGATGGTATGCAAGGGCAGTCCTAAATAGAGAGCGTTGCAGTAGTCGAGTCTGGGTAACAAGGGCATGAGTAACCGTGCGGGCATCCCGGTCCAGAAAAGGGCGCAGCTGGCGAACCAGACGAAGCTGGGCAAAGGCCCCTGGCGACGGCCCCCACCTGCTCCTCCAACCGGCCGAACATCCAGGAGGACCCCCAGATTCTGCGCCCTATCCACAGGGGGTAATACCACTCCCCTATGGCCAAAGATGAACACTCCAAACTGGGCCGAGATGCCGTGCACAGCCACTCAGTCTTGGCCGGGTTGAGACGAAGCATGTTTCTGTTCATCCAAATCGCACCGCATCCAGACATTGGGTCATCAGGGAGAGGGCATCACTGATCTGGTTCGGGTGGAAATGTACAGCTGAGTATCATCAGCGTACTGATGGAAACTCACCCCAAAACCACGGATGATCTCACCCAGCGGCTTCATGTAGATGTTAAATAGCAGGGGAGAGGACCAACCCTGAGGGACCCCACAAGAGAGCACCCTCGAGGTAGACCTCTGCCCCCGCCAACCACCGACTGCGATCCCGAGAGGTAGGAGGTGAACCACCGCACAGTGCCCCTATACCCAACCCCTGAGGCATCGCAGGAGGATACCATGGTCGATGGTATCGAAAGCCGCTGAGAGGTCTAATAGGACCAGGACAGAGGAAAAACCCCTGTCCCGAGCCCTCCAGAGATCATCCATCAGTGCGACCAATGCCGTCTCCGTGCTGAAACCAGGCGGAAGCCCGATTGATCTGGATCCAGGTAGTCCGCTTCATCCAGGAAAAGCGGAAACTGCTGAGCCACCACACTCTCAACAACCTTCGCTAAAAAGCGAAGGTTGGAGACTGGAGCGAAAGTTGTCTAACACGTAGGGTCCAGGGCAGGCTTCTTCAGAAGGGGTCTCACCACCGCCTCCTTCAAGGCAGTGGGAAAGCGCCTCCCTTAATGAAGCGTTGACAACTGCCCGGAGCCAGCCAGGTGACCTCCCTGGCAGCATAAGCCAGCCAGGAAGGGCACGGGTCCAACAAACATGTGGTGGAACTCAGACGTCGCATAATCCCGTCCACTTCATCCTCGGAAACAGAGTCGAACTCATCCCAGATCGTACTGGCCAGACTGCCTGCATCCCATTCCTCAGACCACTGCAAATCAGAGGGCAGCCCGCTCCGAATTCGAGCGATCTTATCCGACAGATATTGACCAAACTCCTCAGCCCTGCCCCGGCAGGGTCCGCCCCTCCCTACACAAAGGAGAGAACGGGTTACCGAAACAGGGCTGGGCGGTTATCTCGGGCGCTATGAGGGCAGAGAGATAAGACCTTCTCGCCGCCCTCATAGCTGCCAGGTAAGTCCTAATATAGGCTCTTAGCTGGGCTCAATCGGACTGGGAACGGGTGGACCTCCACCTGCTCTCTAAGCCCCTCCGACGGCGTTTCATCTCCCGGAACTCCTCCTAGTACCAAGGAGCCATCCGGGATCCACGACGTGTGAGGGGTCGCATGGGGACAACCCTGTCGAGAGCCTCTGAAGCGGCCTGCTGCCAAGCAGCCGCCAGGTCCTCAACAGAGCTGTGGGCAAGAGAAGAGGGAAGAGACCCCAGCTCCGCCGAGAACCGCTCCGGGTCCATAAGGCGCCTGGGGCGGAACCATCTAAGCGGTTCCTCATCCCAGCAGTGGGGGGCAGCCTGTTGGAAGACCAGCCGTAGGAGATAGTGATCAGACCATGGAACGGGCACAGCCGTAAAAATCCAATTTTAATTCAATTTATGGAAGCAAAGTCAGTTTTTTAAGTAAATAGTTCCAGCATTTTAAAATGCCTTTCCAAAACAACTTCCCAGTTTAAAAGTCCAATTTTCTCCCCTTAGTTTCTTTCTTTTGGGTCTGGGATTTTTTCTAAGTAATTATGTGCTGCTTCAACAGATAGTTCTGAGAATCTCTTTTCCTGATTTTTTTTTCCTTTTAGGGTTAGGTTCTTGGTAAAGGAATCATCTCACCCAGTTCCAGACACTGTTCATCTACACCGCTCTTGCACTTTCTTTGTTGTCTCGGCTGTCCCAGCTTCACGGCAGCCATGATGGCTGCCTCTTCTGCTTGCCGTGGATGAGAGGGAAGAAAGCCCTTGGTCAAGCGGGAGAGTTGTGACTCTTCCAACCTGCAGCGTGCCCCTCTTCTTTACCACCCCTACAGGGTGGCTTTAGCTCCTTTTGGAGCCCTCCAACAGGAAGAAGTCGGTGTGGGAGCACGGTGAGCTGCTCCTCATGTCCGATCATGCTGCGATGTCAGTCAATATTTCAAATCATGATGTCTGAGAGGCCCCAGTAGAAAAATCCAGTAGAGAAATGAGAGAGGAATTATATCCAGATTTGCAGATCCTTTACCTATGTATAGCCCCAATTGGGCAGCTGCAGCTCAAAACAAAACAAAAATTGTGACAAGTTTGCCAGGCAGCAAATTAAGCAGGCTACTCAACTTGGGCTGTGGGAAACAATGGTTAGGGCCCCCAATCACATTTTGATTGGAATCACTCCTTGATTCTTCCTACTGCTTGGAGAACAAGCCACAGGTTGCCGAAGGAAAGAAAAAGTGGAGATTTAAAGGAATAAAACCTCCACTGGTTTGGAAATATTTAATGTTTAATATAAAGAAAGTATATTGATGATTTAAGGTGTGTCCACTGTACTTGCATGTGCATGGTGCACCTTCTTTGCAAAGTAGTAAATAACATTACTATTGTTTTCTCTTGAGAGTTTTGGCTGGTGATAGTTTATTTCAAAGCTAGACAATGAATCCCACATCTATAAAGTGTCCGCTAAATAGGAGAGAAGAAAATTGGAAGAGACCCAAATACTGTATGTTAAGAATCAACATGCCTTTATTTGAAAAATGCAAAAACTTGTGTGAGAAATGGATGCCTGGTATTAAATAATGCAAGATGTCATCCCTTGAGTCATTGCCAGGATTTCTTCTTATTGTACCAGTATCACTGCATTCTGAATTGGGCTGCAACTGTTCCTATTTTTATTTGCTAAAAAGCTTTACAATTTTTTAAAGCATGCAAGTTTCCTATTTTTATAAATGCTATTTTGAAAACCAAGATGGTTCTAGGTAGTTTGGATATGCTTGTAATCTGAACTAGTGTTCTGGCATTGTTCATACTTATTAGTTTTCATCTTTGATTACCTCTTTTCTTAGTTCTCTTCAGCACATATTGAAGGGGCAAGCAGATCTGGATGAATAAATTAGTAAGGATTTATGTACATTTTTGGATATATTCATTCTGATTCTGTAGTAAAGGTAGGAATGAACATTCCCAAGGTCAGTCTTTAATTTGAATTTGTATGTAAGATGGAACAGCATTTTGTATAATACCGTATAAGTACATTGTGTAAGGAACTTGAACCATTGTGTATTCAACTTAAATAATGTATTTAACTCAAATTTTGCTCTAATAGACCATCTTCTTAAACTATGGATTGTTTTTAAACAGGGGCTTTTTAACCTAGGTACTTAACTGCATTTCACTGTTTTTCTGACTCAAAAGGGAGCAGGTATTTGATTGAAACAGTAAATGAATGATGTGAGGTATTGGAAGACAGAGCTATATATGTTCCCTGACCTGCCTTGTGTTCTCTAAACTACAGGAACATTGTCTTTTGATTTGTTTACATACTGTAGAATAAATGGAAGATCACATATTTTATCCAGTTTTTTTGCAGACCACAACATACCTTGTCCTTGTCCTATAAGATCTTAACAATATTGGAAAAACATATAAGGGGTAAATTATAGAATATCATGCTAAGATTTCTGTATCGAAGAAGGATTCTGTTAAAAATATTTCAGTCACTCTTCCAAAATAGAATTTTTGGAGGAATATACAACAGTTCAGCTTTTAAGGTTCTTTCCCTTTCTGAGACTTGAAGAGTCTTCCCTCTAAAGGCTTGATAAGGTTATGACAAAGAAGCATTTACAATCAGGACAAAAATACAATTGAATGTATAATATTTATTTACAACATATTGTATAATTACAGCTAGTTGCTATTCTTTCTGTATTAATTTCCTTTTCTGCAACAGTAAAACCACAATTCACAGCACTTTTGCAAAAGTCCTGGGTCTACAGTAGGGCTTTCTGTGAGTGCAGATTAAATATAAAGGCTCCTATTTATACATTTTGCATAATGAATGCAAGGTTGTTATAAAGGCACTCATGTATAAGTAATCGGTATTATTTTAGGAATCTTGTTAAACTGAATTCTTAAGGTAATTTACTCATTGTTGCCTGGATTTATTTCTATCTTTGGGAAATTCTAAAATTGTATATATAAGAATTTAACTTTGTACACAACAGCATTATTTTTAGAAGCATGCTACTCTATAATTTCTCAAATTGAAACAGATGCAGTGTTCCAGCAGAGGTCTCCGTGATTATGAATTTTCTATGAGGTACAAATACATACTCTTAATGAAGTTATAGATAGATTATTTCCTTATTTAGAAAATGTGTTTTTAAAATTTACACCAAGGTATAACAAAGAGGATTTACCTACTTATTTATTGGATTGCGTGGAAATGTTCTTTAATATAATTCACTATTACTTCATTTATATTCTCTGTGTCTACCTTGATCTGTAGCCTTTGGGAATTTTGCTGCCAGCCACAAAAGACAACCACCATGTTACATTGTACAGTATAGATATTGTAAATTTTGGTCTTGCTTTCCATTGATCTGAATTGCCATGTGGGAATCATATTCAGTTGATTTTTATTTCCTGAGTCAGAAATTCTGTTTTACCATCTTTAGGGCTTTCAGCAGTTATTCTCTATGGGCTATCAAATTCAGCACATGAAAGAAAAGGTTCAAAGGCTTGTGAGGAAGGCTGAGGTCTGAAATGTTTACTTAACATTGCATTTCTTTTTTAAAAAATACTTTTTTTCAAAACATTTTCCAGACTCGGAATAGCAAGAAGACTTAATAAATTTATACTTTCTATATGCTATTGTCAGTGCTGTATATGCTCACCATGTCTCCATCTCTCTCTGTCTCTCTTTTATAGTTGTCTGGAATTTATCAGGGGTAAACTTGATAGCGCAACAGCTTGTTTGCATTTGTTTTGCCATATTTGGATTAAGATCTTTGAAATTAATTTTATACATGTATTCATATTATTGTTAGATTTATTTCTGTTCTAGATTTTTAAAATTAAATGTATATCTACTAGAGTTCTTAAAATAGATTTATTAAAGCTTGATTCTCAGAATGATGTTCAATTGTTGTTCCTAATAATAAAACAGATGGAACCATTACTATATATAATAAGGTAGAAGGCTGACAAAGCTTTGAAAAGGAAAGAATGTATTTAACTTGTTTTGACAAAACAGAATTTGGTTACTTTGCTTAGTTCAATAGTGCATACTCTAAGCAAAACTAAATACACTGCAGGTGGAACAGGTTATATAATTGGGCTTGTCTTATAGAATTTTACATCTACAAAGTGAGATTTCTCTTTTTGTTCATTGTTCCTAACTTCAAAAATGCTTGGTGTGCTGGAATATTAATGTGTACTTTAATAGGCAATTGTTTAAAAATTTCTTGGTTTTGATTTTACTTGTGTATTTTGAAATCTCCTCTGCAGATTTGTTATGGTAGATCAATTTTTGAACGTCTACTTTCTTCTGCATTTTATCATAATGCACTTTGAGTATAAATAAACTGCTATGCTAAACCTAATAGCAATTAAACTGGAAGTGTTTTTGTTTCATCACTGTGAACTTCGCAAGAATGTTTCCATGACAACCTCCATTCTAGTTAAGGAAACCAGAGGTGATCAACAGTTTATATTTTTTTCTTCACACAAGAATGGAATTTGTGTTGACAGTTTTGGCCTTTAATGGCACTTTTGTACTGTGTGAAAGTATTTGTTTACTAGATCATATGCTGTTAACTGTCAGACTGAGATAAAAAGACTGCCTTTGATAAAAGACTTGCATTTTGTTTTTTAAGTCTGTGAAGCTTTTGTGCTTTAATTATCCACATCAGTACAAAAGTCTCTATTCACTTTTCAGCTTAGAGTTAGATGTAGGAGACACAAGCATTCATAATGAGATAATTTGGTATTGGATATTGTTTTAAATAACTATCTCAGGTTTGAAAAACAATGCAGTCTCAAGTCTTAAGTGCTAAAAGGCTTTTTTGTTGTGAGAGCTATTAAAACTTCCTCTCTAATGAAGTTTCCTGGCAGCAGCAGCATTGTCATTTAGATGCTAGGCCATGTCCTCCTCCTTTTTTACTTAAGCTTTTAACTAATAGCAATAATTAATCTGTTTTTGCTTTATGTTTTCTTTTTATTTTTGTTTAACTACTCTTTGTTGTGTTTGTGTCTGTGAGAAGACAACATGAAAAAGAAGGGCTGCAAAAAAAAGCATTAAAAAAATTGAAAAAGCACTATGCAATCTAAAACCATCTTTATCTATTGGACCAGATGGAATATGTGCCTGCTTCTTAAAAAAGCTATCCACTGCCATAGCCAAACCTCTAAGCATAATCTTTGAAAAATCTTTCAGGACCAGCTCCTTGCCAAACCAATGGTCACTAGCCATGGTCATCCCCATCTTCAAAAAGGGAGACCCCAGCCTAGTTGAAAATTGCAGACCAATCTCTTTATGCTGCATCACCTGTAAAGTCATGGAATCTATTATTAACCAATCCATTATCCTCCACTTAGAGACAAACAACCTACTATCTAATAAACAATTTGGTTTCAGAAAAAAACTATCCTGTAATCTGCAACTCTTACACTGCAAAAATATATGGACTACACAACTCGATCAGGGCAAAGCAATAGACACAATTTACATAGACTTCTGTAAAGCCTTTGATTCAGTGGTGCACGACAAACTACTCCTAAAACTAAAATCTTATGGTATCTCTGGACACTGCATAACTGGATAGAAGCATTCCTGTCAAACAGACAACAAATGGTCAAAATTGGGAGCGTCCTATCAAATCCTGTACCTGTCAACAGTGGTGTCCCCCAAGGCAGTGTTCTAGGACCAACTCTCTTCATACTCTACATAAATGACCTCTGTGATCATATTAAGAGCAACTGCGTTCTCTTCGCTGATGATGTAAAGCTATTCAACACCACTGACAATACTGCTACCCTTCAAAAAGTCCTCGACTATGTATCAAAATGGTCAAACAAATGGCAACTTCAAATCTCAACAAATAAATGCTCTGTCTTACATATTAGCAAAAAAATCAGAAAATAAAATACAAGCTGAGTAGTCAAGACCTTGTTGATGATCCAAACTCTGTCAAGGACCTTGGAGTGCTCATCTCTAATGATCTAAGTGCTAGAGCCCACTGTAACTACATAGCCAAAAAGGCATTAAGAGTTGTTAACCTACCACATTATGTGGTAGATGGAACGTAACATAAAAGAAATAGAAATTGAAATTAATACATGGGCGGACCACAATCCCATTAAAATAATTTGGAAAGGAGTGAAAAAGAATAGAAGCTGGATGATGAATAAGGAGAATCTAAAAGAAAAAGAACGTGTCAAGATGATGGAAAAAGAATTGGACCATTTCCTGAATGAAAATAGAAAACAACAAACATCAATTCCAAACTTATGGGATACGACTAAAGCATATATTAGGGGCCTAGCAATCTCATATAATACACATAGATACAAGGGGAAAAAGGAGAACAATTTAAATTACTAGATCCTCTTAAGGAATTAGAAGAAACCCTGGAAAAAACACCACATAATAAAAAAGCAAATACAGAGAGAATAATGATTAGCCATAAACTGAATATGTTAAAACAAGATGATTGGATACAGGATATGAAAAAGATAAAACAGAACTATTTTGAACATGCGAATAGTCCGGAAGGTGGGTAGCATATAGGCTTAAGAAAGAAAAAAGGAAAACGAGCAATCCAGCAATTGAAAGATGCTGAAGGTACGCTACAATATCAGTCTGTAAAGAAAAAGTACATTGTTAAAACCTTTTTTGAGGACTTATATAGTAGGGAAGACGTACCAGAGGGAAGGATCCAACGTTATTTAGAAGGGAAAGGGCTACCTGCAATCCCGGAAGAGGATAGAGAAGAGATAAATAGGGAAATAACATTAAAAGAACTGCAAGAAGCAATCCTGAAACAGAAAAACAATAAGACACCGGGACTGGATGGTCTCCCAGGGGAACTGTACAAAACGCTTCAAGAAAAGTTAGAAATGCAATTATTAGAACTCTGTAATGAGGTACTGACGACAGCGAAATTACCTAAGACATGGAGGGAGTACTGTTCAAGGAAAAAATGGTAAAGGAAATAGTGGTGTGAGAAGTATTAAAAAGAGTAAAATGCAGATTGTATAATTGGAGAAGTGTTAAGCCATGGATGTGATTAGAATATGGAATGCATGTGCAATTGTTTAATATATGTGATAATATGTGCAATTGTTTAATATATGTACGTAATGATTGGAAGAATGCTATTATTATTTCCCTACCAAAAAAAGGAAAAGTATCACACATAAATAAAAGCCCACAGGGTTTTGTGCTTGAAGAGGTCTAACTTTTGTTGTGGAAAGATTTGAAATTGTGACAGAATTCCAGTTGAAAAGCTGCTAGAGAGGACAGAAACAATATTTAGGAAATGCAGCCTGGAATGTTTTTCCTCAGGTCGTTGCAAATGTATGAATGGGAGAAAATCTTTTAATACATTTGATTAAGGGAAAGCATATGATAAGGTTGAATTGTAGGAAGTTTTAAATGACATGGAATCGTTTTACAGATAGAAAGGTATGAAGAATCATATTGAATTGTTTTATTATAAACAAATTGTGTTGTCATAAGCAATTTCACTTGTGCTCCTTTTCTTTTAAAAAAAAATTCATGCCTTTATATTTGGCTTGCTATTTTTTTACTACTTTTCTATGTGTTCTATGTATTTGTATTCACTCTGAAAGATATGATAGATTTGTATGTATATATATCAAATACAGTAATCATGGTTGGAACCAGACTTTTAAGTCACTAACTGATGCCATTGTTCAGCAATTCATCAAGTGAACATTTTTACTGTCTCCTTTAAGCAAATCACATGATCACTAAGTGAATAGAATAGAATAGAATTCTTTATTGGCGAAGTGTGATTGGACACACAAGGAATTTGTCAAGAATCATCAGGTACCACACTTAATAATAGTCATAGGATACAATAAGCAATCAAATCATACTAGGAAACAAACGGTCAATATAAATTGTAAGGATACAAGCAATAAAGTTATAGTCATACAGTCACAAGTGGGAGGGGATGGGTAATGAGTGATGAGAAGATTAATAGTAATAGTAATACAAACTTTGTAAATAGTTGGACAGTGTTGAGGGAATTAGTTGTTTAGCAGAGTGATGGCACTTGGGAAAAAACTATCCTGGTGTCTAGTTGTTTTGGTGTGCAGTGCTCTATAGTGTTTTGAGAGTAGGAGTTGAAACAGTTTATGTCTGGGATGTGAGGGGTTTGTGAATATTTACAGTGAATCACACAGCTGTTAATTAATCCAGCTTTCCCAAATGAGTGCACTCCCACTGCCTGCCAGGAAGTAAGTCCCACAATCTCAAACTTGGTCCAGCCTCCTCTCTCCCACAGAGGAAGACAGTCTGCAGGCTAGCCCCAAAACAAGGGGGCCAAACACCACTGCTCTCTCACCCCAGTGGTAATGGCCAGGCATGGAGTGCTCCCACCACACCATGCAACCCCCAAGAGGCGAACTGAGGCATCCGAGGGGGAGGAAAGATGGTCCAGGCATAGTAGATGGCCACTAAGGGCCCGATGTCTCCACCAGCCAGTCATCTCTGCTTCCATCCTCCAGGCCGTCCCAAGGAGGAGAAAAGCCGAAAAATAACATCCGCCGCCATCACATCCAAGGCTGGGGGGGGAAGGCCGCGGAGGTACCAGGACACCAATAAAACCGGTGCCCCGAGCATCCTCCCCGGCAGATCTTCAAATATCCTCAGCCAATAGTAGCAACAGCAACAAAGCTGTTGATGCCGCCATCGTCGCCACGCCATCTCCACCATACTGCAACCACGCTAGGATCGCGCAGCAGCTCCGGCAGACTCCAGCAGGCCATCTGACAGCCCCTCCAATGACTCAGCGGCCTCTCCACCGGTCCACAGCGCACCCTCCAACAATCAGTTCAGCAGCCGTCAATCCAACAGCTGCCTCCATTGTTCCAGGTCTCAAAGTCCACTTCTTCATCGCTATTCGGACCGCTCCTCCAAGAAATTCCAGCCATCTCTTCCAATGGGCCTCCAATGCGAGTTGCATCAGGCGGATGAACTTCCAGGTGCAAATGCCGAGGCCGCCAAGGCCACCAAGACCATAGGGCCGCAGGCACCGCACCCCCACCATCGCGCCAGGGGCGCCAGCCAAGAAAAGTCCCAGACCAGCATGACTGTCGCAGCCGCTGACTCCGCAACCCAGGAAACACCCTGGGTCGGACGGTGGACCTCCCAGCGAGCCGCGCAAGCCGCAGAAGCTGCCGCTGTTGACATTCCGGACCGGCAAAAACACCCCGGGTCGGACGGCAGGCTTCCAGTGCGGTCAGCCCCAGGCTCTAGGCTCCAGGTGCGAACGCTGGCTCCAGGCTCCAGACGTGGATGCCGAAGGCCGCTGAGGCCGCCAAGGCCGCAGGGCCACACCCCCAGCCATCGTGTCGAGCGGCACCCGCTGGGAAGAAAAGGGAACCCCAGCCGGCACCGCCGCCACCGCCATACAGCTGCCGCCGTTCAGATTTCGGCCCAGGGAAAACACCCAGGGTTGGGCGGCAGACTTCGAGCGCAGCCCGCGTAGCCCATACAGGCTCCGGACATGAACGACAGGGCACGAACGAGGCCCCTGAAGCCGCTGGGGCCGCACCCCCAGCCATCGTACTGAGCGGCACCAGCCAGGAGGCAACCCCCCCCCGACCGGCGTCGCTGGCATCGCCGCCGACATCTGACCCAGGGAAAGTACCCTGGGTCGAACCGCTGCAAGGTCCACCCCTCCGGAGCAAGCAAACCCCCCGACCGATCAAACCTGGGGGGGTCTCTCTGCAATCTCCACCAGCGCTCAGCTCCTCCGAGCTGCTATAACCCTGCACATGCGCACAACCAATTGATTGCTCTTAAGAAGAGACATGACACAAGACCCTCCTGGGAATAGCTTATTGTGGCAGCAAAGCAAAAGAACTCTTCTCTATTCTGGTATCTAATAGCTAGTCACTCTGACAGAATTCTCACCCTACTAGATGCCCATATACCTCCCACAACCTGGGAACTTCACTTTTGGAAAATGTATGAAGACTATACCTGCAAGAGTATAAGATATACAATAAAAGATTTACCTGAATGGCCGCCAGCTTCAGGGTCTGAAATTAAGTCTCTCATTGGCCAACTCAAGACTGGGAAGGCCCCAGGAGCTGACTTCATTTCTGCTGAATTGTTAAAGAACAATTTGGAGTGAATACCAGTTCTGGCAACGCTCCTTTCAGATGCCAGGTGGAGGATTGAGAGAGTTCAGACCTGCAGCTGAGGAAAAGCTGGGGAGGGCTCTTCCAACCTCACCTGGAGACTGGCAAGGAAAGGTGTCCCTGGGGGCACTTCGCTCATTTTAGCATTTCGCTGCCAAACCCAGCCACAGCCAGTGATTATTTGGGGGCGGGAGGGGGGAGAGAGAAAGCATCTCTCGCATTACCAGGGGAAGAAAGGAAGTGAAACAGAACTCACTGAGACCTACAAAATGCCCATATACCCCCCACAACCTGGGAACTGGTATATTTATAAATTATACTAAGGTTGGAGTATACCAATCTGCTCATTATATAATTTTTACGTACCTAAAATAACAAAGAGATATATAAAAGGTTTATAAAGAGATTTTTCTTTCAAAAGTTCATTGTCTTCATCCTTGGTTTCAAATTTTTAATAATGATCCCAAATGTATAAATTCATAGGAAGGGTAAAATAGTGGCTATCTCAAAAATAAGGAAAATATATTTAAAAATTCCAAACCACAGAATTTCTAGAAAATATCTCATACCTCTAGACAAATAAAAAATGGGGAGGAGGTAAAAAAAAAATTGAATATGCAAGGTGGAATAGAGAGATAAAATATAGAGGTTTAAGTTGTGGGAACCTGTTCTTCCTAGCATATTCCCGCAGATACAGGGTCCGCTTTTTGTATCACTGAACACCACTTTGCACAATCAAAGTGCAGGCCCGCAGCTTGCATGTCTTTGTTGATGGTATCTTGCCACCTCTGTTTTGGACACCCACGAGATCGCCGGCCATTGACTTCTCATTGGTATGCTGGAAGGTGCTGTTCTCTGGACATATCCATACCAGCAGAGCTGGCCTTCCCTCATCTTCTCTGTAATTGGTACCACACCAAAATGGTGTCAAATGGTGTCATTTGTGATGTGGTCAAGAAGGGAGATGCCCGATATCCAACAGAGCAGTCTCATTTCCATGGCATGGAGATAGCTTTCGGTCCCTATTGTTGCTGCCCAGCATTCAGTGCCATACAGTGCAACAGGGCAGATGGTTGTCTTGTAAATCTTAGATTTAAGACGGGTTGGCATTTGTCTGTCACATAACACACCAGTGAGTTCTTGCCAACGCATCCAGGCTGCATTCACCCTCGCTCGTTGTTAAGTAGTGGAAACTTGTTGTTCATGTCAAAATTAATGTCATGTTTTCAAATATTTCCAGAGATTGCTGCAATATATTCCTTATGAACCAAATGTGGAATTTCTTTCCAGCTATTTTATACAGCAGGTAGGGGTTCCTCAGATTTCCTTACCTGCAGTATTAATAGTTGAGCTATATAAATGCATATGGTAGTCGAGCTTGTTTCACTACATAGTGGAAATTAAAATTGAGATTATCTGAAAAATTAACAATAGGTAGTCATAAAAGTTTAATAATAGATTCTATGTTGATAACAAAATCCAATTTTTGTATTCAATGAATATATTAATCCTTGTCTGGGGCTAGATTAATCAGAATAATTAACAATTTCTGGCAATAAAATGCATGCATTAGGCATTTGCCCTTCACTATGGTTTCTGAATGCCTTCCCTATGCAAATTGACAATGATTTGTTGCCCATAAAAATGTTTTTGAAATAATAGTTATAGAGTAAAACACACATAACTATATATACACACACAGTCTCGCACACATACATGCACACTCATAACTTTTTAAACGATTGATGGAGCTATTGATCTATTTCTCTGCAGGTTGATTAAAACTTGGCAAGACCAGATTGAGTGATTAGCTTGGGTGTTAGCAATGGTAGTTTCCAGGTTTAGAATGAACCAGAGGTAAACGCAAAGGTGGTATTCAGCAGGTTCTGACCAGTTCTGGAGAACCGGTAGCAGAAATTTTGAGTAGTTCAGAGAACCGGCAAATACTACCTCTGACTGGCCCCGCCCCCATCTATTCTCTGCCTCCCGAGTCCCAGCTGATCGGCTGGGTTTTCTTTTGTTGCCCTGTGGAGAATGGAGAACAGAGAATGGAGTTGGAAAGCAAGTTAGTGGGGTGGGGAGGGAATCAGGAATTTGCAGTATCCTTCCTCTGCCACCACGCCCACCAAGCCATGCCCACCAAGCCACCCCCAGAGAACCAGTAGTAAAAAAAATCGAATCCCACCACTGGGTATAGCAAACCATTTAAATTCAAAAGCACTCTTAAGCTGCATTTATCCTCAATGTATCAGATCAAAAACTAGAAAATGCTATTCAGAAATCTTTGCTGAATGCAAAAATTAAAATAAGGAAACTTCCTTCTCTAGCCAGAATGCAAAGGTGTGTTCTTTGAATAACAGTTGACTTGAACTTGTATAAAACTAATTGGCATCAGGGAAAAAAAATCAGAAAACATGAATACATAGCATAGAGTTCTAGAAGGACAAAAGATTTCATGGAATGTTCAAAGTGTGTTTTGTTGCTTTAGGATATGGAAATTCCTTTTCCTATAACAGTACATATGGAATATATTTGTAATGAAATTACATAACAAAGAACCAATTTGGATTAAATCCCATTTTAAAACATCTCTGTTTGCTTTTAGAACCAGAGTTTATGGTAAGAATTTTTTAAACAATTCTGAAACTGTTGAAATAAGAAAAAGATTCCTAAATTTTTTACTGTACCTTCTCTACAGGTACTTCTTGTTTAGTGACTACAACTGGGACTGGCAGCTCATTGTTAAGTGGTAGCTAAGTGAACCTGGGATGGTGCTTATGATCTTACTCTGCTTTCCTTTCCTTTCCTTTAAAGACTTTCAAAGGTGACCGTGAGGATTGGTTGCAGAGTTCCTTTTTCATCACTTTTGTAGCTGTGAATGGTTGCTGTATGAGGCAATTGCTAAATGTACCTTTTGGAACTTAAACCCAAAATGATATACTTATGAAATCAGAATAAATAAGATGCATTTGGAATGAATAAAGAAACCATAATCTTTATTACAGTTTTCTAGAGTGGTGCAGTGGCCTAGAGGTGAAGATGCTCACCTCCCATTCGGAAGGTTGAGAGTTCAATTCTAGGTAGTGACAGATATTTCTCTTTCAGGAGGCAAAGAAAAACTATCTGCTGTGAACTCTCCGTGGGCATCTGGGCAATAAATGCTGAGCTCCATTTAGTTGCCCAATCCCCCCCTGCTCAAAAGCAACGGTTTATAGGGTCATAAAAAGAAAAACAATATTACTTTTCTCTCTTTGTTGCAGTAGAAAAACTGAAGTGAATGAGCAATAAAGGTATAAGGAATGTAAAATAAAAGGATTCAGAGGCAGATGAAAGAATCAGTTCCATTGTCAATGAGGAAATATTACATTGACTAATCTTTTATTCAAGGAAAGGATTGTCTCTGATATTTCTTGTTACTTGGCTTATCTAGATGGAAAGTTCTAGCAGTGTTACTTGCAAACTGTAATCTTGCAAAATGGCAATGACAAACCACCTTTCTATTATTGCCAGTGGACATTTCCATGTAATGGATCAAGCTTAACTTAAGCGAGGTAGATTTTTCTTGGAGAAGCAAATATGTTTGCCTAACATTTGTAAGTGGAGAAAGCTAAAAATGCTTTCTTACTTCAGTGCTTATGTAAGACCTAAACAACCAAGAGTTGAGTTCCTGAAAGCAAATCTGTCGACTCCAGTGGATTCTCCTATTGATTTTAGCTATTATACTAGATTTATAAATATATTGTCTTTTAATATTTGTTAACATTTAGGAAATGAAAACATACAAACTCATATTCTGCTGTGTCGGGTGATTACTAAATTACTAAAAATGTTTTTGATATTGTTTGATTCAAAATACATGTTTATGTTTGGATTCTGTTCTGGAAGCTTCCAACTTAAACCTCTCATACTTACACAAACTTGTTTATAATTTTTCAGAAATATACACATCTAAATTACAAACAAAACATTTATAAACTTTTCTCTGTACAGACAATGCTATATTTTCTGTGTTAAGAGAACAAATGTATCTGTTAACATTTATGACTGTTACTGTTATGTAATTTTTGTTTATAATATAATTATTGAAAATTAATTTCAGCTTGCATTTGGGTATATTATGAACTACCCCATGCCTATTAAAAAATAGATGTATCTGCTATTAGCACAATGTACTACAAATATTTTTACATAATTTAAAGGGTTCTACCACTTTATAGCTAAGTATAGCTAAGTATTCTTACAATAAGAAATTATGCTGTGCTCATGCTGTTGATCTAAATTTTCTGAAATCTTGCATTCTAATTAATTGAACTTGACCAGCTGTGTTTTTAATACAGATTAATTGAAACCATGTGAATTCCTTTCCCACTCCCCTGGTTTTTTTTATCTTTAATTGGACAGTAGGTATCTTTCAGTCTGTTCAATAGTTGGTTGTTATAAACCAGAAAGGGGCATAATTTACAGTAATTGCAGTAGGCTGCCTTTAGTCAATTAAATCTCCTGATGCCCCTTAACCTGTCCAGCTTATAGTTCTTAATTTTTTTATCATTTACTTCTTTTGATAATTTGTTTTTGCAGATGCTTTGGGCACAAGAAATGTGGCAACCTGTAGCAACATTGGTAACTGAAAGCAAAATGACTCCATACCTCTGTGCTTTTTGCCAACCAAAAAGTATCTTGGGTTGCAGTCATACCAATAAGATTTTCAAGCAGTCGGGCCTGCTCATTAAGTAACAAAAGAATGCATTCAAAACTCCAAATCAAATCAGTATAGCCAGCTAAGTTAGTTACTTTCCTTCAATAAATTATTGGGTTTCATTCATTCATTTCATTCATTCATTGCAGAGATGATGATTGGAGAGAGGTCATCTGACATCTCATTTGAATGCTCATAAAAAGTGATCTATGACAAATTTGCATGCGTAATTTTGTCATTTGTTAAATGGAATCATAGTTTTAAAAAGCATTTTTGGTTTTTTTCATATTTTTCAATATATTATCCTATCCTACAGTGTTACTTGCCAGACTACCCCACATAATGTATTCATTACCATTTTTCTTATGTAAAACAGGAGAAGATATTTCTTCCTTTAAAATATCAACACTCACTTTACTTTAGAGGTTTTAATCTTGTTTTGTGAAAGTATATTTAAAAATAAAAAGGCCCTTAATGTCATTGGTATTACTGCTACAATTGATAACCTTGCCATTGTAAACAACCTTTTGTAAAGCATAACTCAAAGGCAAATAATAGATAATATTGGATGGTGTTTGTAGCAGATGGGAGGATGGGCATAAGGAACAGAGATGGGACTTGACTGTTAAATGTTGACAGCACTCTAAGGCAAATTTAGTATTGCCAGACCTGTAGCCATGGGAGAGATGGAAGGTCACACTCCATTTCTCATAATTACCAAGAACAAGTTGACAAAGACTGTACTGGTATAGTTTAAGTTGTTTGGTTAACTTTTTAATTGAATTTCAATTGTACTTGTTTTTAGTCTTTATGAAACTTACACAGTTCTAGCATTAAAAAGAGAATAACATATTTGAGCTAGGGTACAATGTTATTGGAGAGTTGAATAACAAATCATTTGGATAGTTTGAAAGAACTAAGAAAGAAATAAAGCTTTATGTCTAGTTTAACAGGATTTCTTTTCAAATATTTCAAATAACCAGTATGCATTTGATAAGAATAAAGCTCTAATTTATGGAACATTGATGTAAGCTTGAATTATATTATAAAAATGTATAATGAGATTTATCACACTTGTACTTGTAGGACTTATCTGGCAGCAATGAGGATGGCGAAGAAGGCTTACTTCTCCGCTCTCATCGCGTCCGCAGATAACCGCCCGGCCACCCTGTTCAGGGTCACTCGCTCCCTCCTTAATTGGAGGGAGGGGGAGGACCCTGCTCAGGGATGTGCTGAGCAGTTTAGTCAACATCTGTCGGACAAGATTGCTCGGATCCAGGCCAGGCTGGACTCTGCCTGGCTAGAGTCGGAGACAGAGGTGGCGTCGAGTCCTGTTCATGTTATCTGGGAGGAGTTTGAGCCTGTTTCCTTGGATACGGTGGACAGGACCATGCAGCGGCTGAGCGCCACTACATGTTTATTGGACCCATGTCCCTCCTGGCTGGTCTATGCCGCCCAGGAGGGTACACTTGGCTGGCTCCAGGCAGTTACCAATGCTTCTTTACGAGAGGGAGTATTTCCTGTTGCCTTGAAGGAGGCGGTGGTGAGGCCCCTCCTCAAGAAGCCTGCCTTGGACCCAGCCAATTTAGACAACTTTTGTCCAGTCTCCAACCTTCGCTTTCTGGAGAAGGTTGTTGAGAGTGTGGTGGCGCAGCAGCTACCAATGTTCCTGGAGGAGGCTGATTACCTGGACCTGTACCAATTGGGATTCAGGCCCGGTTACAGCACAGAGACGGCATTGGTTGCGCTGATTGATGACCTCTAGAGGGCTCGGGACAGGGGCTGTTCCTCTGTCCTGGTCCTGTTAGACCTCTCAGCGGCTTTCGATACCATCGACCATGGTATCCTATTGTGCCGGCTTAGGAGGTTGGGAGTGGGGGGCACCATATTGCAGTGGTTCTCCTACCTCTCGGGTTGGACGCAGTCGGTGTTGAAAGGGGGGAGCGGTCGTCCCCTAGGCCCCTCACTTGTGGGGTGCCACAGGGGTTGGTCCTTTCTCGCTTCCTGTTCAACATCTATATGAAGCCACTGGGTGAGATCATCCGTGGTTTTGGGGTGAGGTATCATCAATATGCTGATGATACACAGCTCTTCATCTCCACCCTGGACCACCTCAGTGATGCTCTCTCCGTGATGTCCTGTTGCCTGGAGGCGGTGCGGGACTGGATGGGGAGGAACAGGCTCCAGCTCAACCCGAACAAGACTGAGTGGCTGTGTGTACCGTCATCTTGGATAATCCATGAGATTCCACCATTGGTCATGGGGGGAGAGGTGTTGCCCCCTGTGGATAGGGCGTGCAACTTGGGTGTCCTCCTGGATGTGCGGCTTAGTTTGGAAGAGCAGGTGGGAGACATCACCAGGGGGGCATTCGCACAGGTTCGCCTTGTGCACCAGTTGCATCCCTACCTGGACTGGGATGCGCTGCGCACGGTCACTCATGCGCTCGTTACCTCTAGACTCGACTACTGCAATGCTCTCTATATGGGGCTGCCCTTGCATGTCATACGGAGACTTCAGCTGGTGCAGAATGCGGCCGCGCGGGTAGTGATGGGAGTGTCCCAATTCTCCCATATTATGCCCCTCCTGCACGGCCTGCACTGGCTACTGGTTGCTCTCTGTGTGAGATTCAAGGTGCTGGTAACAACTTACAAAGCCCTATGTGGCTTGGGTTTGGGGTACTTGCAAGAACGTCTCCTGCCGTCGATGAATACCAATCACCCAGTGTGCTCCCACAGACGGGGCCTCCTGGGGGTGCTGTCAGCTAAACATTGTAGGCTGGCAGCCACTAGGTGGAGGGCCTTCTCTGTGGGAGCGCCCACCCTCTGGAACCAACTGCCCCTTGAATTGCGCCTGGCCCCTGATCTCTGCTCCTTCTGCCATGACCTTAAAACATGGTTATTTTTGCAATCCGGCTTGGACTGTCAGGGGATCGGGGTTTTAATTTGAATTAAAATTAGTCCTTCAGGAGAGAGGGTGGCCTATAAGTCCAAACAAACTTAAACTTGTATTATGTCCATAGCATTAATTTTATTCCAGAAACTTTTTGTCTTAAAATATAGAAAACTATATAATACATAAAAATACTGTGGGTACCCTACCTTGTGATTGGACTTTGAAATATACAGAATTTCTATCCTTGAAGTTAATGGGACAGTTTAGAACTACTACAGTTATTCTTAACTCTTAATTTTTGCTTTATGACTCGTGTATTCAGAATTTCTTGGTTAAAAACAAATCAGTATTGTATGTTAATAAATTGATATGTTTATATTTTAGATTCTTAAAAGTATAGAGGTTGTGTTCATGCAGCATGCTTAAGAAGATCATTTAAAAGATTTAATGCCTGCATTCTAAGAATAGACTTTAATAATTTTAACATATAATTTTTTCATATGTTACATGCTGTGAACTTTGCCCTTTTAATTTATGGTACATTGTTAAAACCCAGAAAATGGGTTGATTTAGTAACCTGAAGATCCTGTGCAAATCTAGTGAAACTTAATATTCTTTATTTTTAGCAGTTTCAGGGCTTTTTGAGCATTTATTTTTGTTTATTTTTTTACTTTACATGTAGTCATCATTTAATGACCATAATTGGGATTTGGACATAAAGCGAAAAACTGCCTATAAGTGCATTAGGTACCCTGTCTCACCCGCATTGCCAGATTTTCATTTGTTTTTGTAGAAGAATTTAAGAGCAGGGTACAGTGCCTTAATGGCAGTGAATCATAAGACTCAGCCTGGAGTTTAGAGCCCTATAGTGTCATTTAAGTCCGATCTAAGGCTCATTTGTCTCAGAAGCTACTGGAAATTGAGGTTAGCGCTCAGTCTAAGGTTGTGGCAGGCTGAGTTGCCTCTAGACTGGCAACTCCTAATGTTCTTCTGCTGAAAGCTGTATGTAACAGTTGCCTTTTACAGCTAGGTTGGAGAGAGAATTCCTCTCAATTTTCAGGCCTTACACAAGGGGCATCATGAGATAGGATGGAGACTAAATAAAAGGAATCTTAATTTTTTGTTGTCATTTATGTTGGCATGGAAGTGTTTTTGCTCAGGCAAATTGTCTTTTCAAATATTTTTGAAGTGCTTTTGAATAAATAAACAGTGGACTTCTAGTTGTTGTTGCGGTGTGATCGGCGCAGGGGGGTGGTGCTTCGCATCCCCAGGCTGAATTATCTTTGTCGGAGGGCCCCCCAGGAGCCAAAGTCACCCTGTAGGGGTGACAAATGAAGAGGGGCACCCTGCTGGTCATAGAGAGGGGTGGCTCTCCTGCTGGATCGAGGGATCTTTTCCCTCTTTGCTGAAGACAGAGGTGTGGTGACCAGCATGGTCGCCATGAAGCTGGGCAGCCGAAGCAACTGAAGAATGTGCTAGAGCGGTGAGAGTGGACAGTGATCAGAACTGGGTGAGGTGATATTTAACTTTTGTTAAGGGTTTTCCCAGAGAATTTTAATCCATGAAAGTGACTCTTTGGAATACTTTTGAGCAACGATCAAAGAGGGATAGAGGAAATTATACCCTAAAGCTACAGAACACAGAAAAACTGGAAGTATAAATATTACTGTCAGGACTTTGAATAGGCACTTCAAAGTGCTGGATATCTGACTGTTTATTGGATATTTTGTCTGAATTAATGAGAAAGAAACTTAAACTGGATTTTTAATGTTGATTTTTGAGAGCTGACTCTTAATGTTGATTTTTAAGCTGAAGGCGCCATCTACTGGTGAATGGATGTATATTAAGCCATACTCCAGGAAAATGACCTTGGACAGTTTTTGATAGGGGGAAATAACATCTGGAGGTCTGCTTTGCTTCATTATTTACTGTACCATACTTATCTACTCTATGGTGACTAAAGACCAACCTTGAAAAACCTGGAGGATATCTAATATTGAATACTGGAACTATTTAATAAACTAAAAAGTGGATTTAAAGAACTACTTGGAAAATTCCCTGGACGGTATAAATGAAACCTATTGAGTAATTGTGGGATACAAAGAACTTTAACCATGGCATTTCCTGATGAACAATATTAAGACTGAGTAATCTGCTGGCTTTGGAAAGTCAAAAAGAAGAGACACTGGTGCATGACAGATTATTGACAGAACACTGGATACTACTTGGATTTTTTAAAATAAGGCAAGATGGCCCATCAGGAAGAACTGGAGACAAAAAGAAATTATGAGGCTACTTCCAAGTATTTATGATACGATGAGGGGGAATACTAAGGAGATAAAGGACTTGTTACACAATATAACTGGAAAGACTCAAAATGTGCAACAATGTCAGATCCATGTATCTGCCATTCTTCAATGGAAGAAGAAGGGTGGTAGTTGGTACAAGTAATCCTTTTTGATGTAACCTGAATACATTAAATGTTATATTGATTCTGTATAACTTGCACATGATATACAACTGGAGGACTGGAGCCAGATGTCTAGAAACTTGTCACCTCTTAAAGAGATAATAAGAGAAGGGACCATAAAAATTCCAGCTCTGGAAGATACCCCTGGGAACTCTTCTAAGATACATTCCCAGAGAAGGGGAGGGGGGAATTAACATGTTGGTTCTTTGTTTGACAAAATCCACATCTAAATAAGGGGAGGGATTCTAACTCCCTTTATCTATTATTGTATGCCTGGAAACATCTTAGACTCTGCTTTGACTATTTGCTGGGATTCAGTCCCTTTTCAATAAAGGATTCCTTTTGAAATATCTAGTTTTCAGAAGTTCATTCTTTTCAGTTGAAGGGAAAAAGTCCAGTGCTTACAAACAAGGACCAATGAAGCAAGATAATAAAACCCAGGAAACAAGGGAGACAACTGTAAGCTCAGGCGATGAGACAGAACACATGACACACCAAACAGAAAAAGAAGTGGGAGGAGATTATAAAGTTGGGTGAAATAAAATTGGGAGAATATATACAAGGAGATAGAAAAATTGAATTGAATAAATGAAAGATATCTTTGGAAAAAAGATAGTGGACTGGCAGCAAAAAATATTGGGGAGGGAAATAAAATTTTGCTTGAAGATGAAAGATATAGATAGACCCAAGGGAGGAGTATGGGAGGCAAGCTAAAAAAGGAAGTGTAACTTCTAAGAGGGTGAGAGACTATGGATAGAAAGTATTTTTTTTAAATGAGACCAGCCTAAAACTAGAATAAATATAAACTGTAGAAATAGGGGGAATATTGTTATACTTTTTTTATTGAATACAATATTCAAAGTGAATATCAGAAGTTGAGATTAGAGTTTGAAAAAGGATGTTGTTAGGTATACTCAAAAATAATGTTATTACTATTAGAAGGAGGTAGCAAATATTGAATAATGGAAAGAATTATGAGTTGACAGGTATAACCACACTAGATTAATGTAGCAACTTTTAAGATTGGCCGTATTAAAAATTAGAATAGATATAAAAAGTTAGAAATGGGGGAACATTGTTATACATACCTTTATTCAATATATATAAAGTGAATATTAAAGGTTAAGATCAGAATTTGAAAAAGGGTGTTACTAGGTATGCTCAAAAATAAAAGATATTACTATTAGAAGAGTGTAGCAAAATTAATAATTGAAAAATGAAGCACTAAGTACTGATAAAGTTATGTATAACAACATTAGACTACATAAGCTGGAGTAATTTAGTAATGTTTTTTGTATAATTATTGCTTTTGTATCAAAATGATGACACTCAGATACCACACTGTTCACAAAATGATATTGATGTATGCTTTTAAAAAATAAAAAAAACTTTACAAAAAAAATGAATAAATAATCAGTTTTGGAAGTACTAGGATTCTGTTTATTAAAAAACAGAATGGGGTCAACACTAAGGAGCCTTGGTGGTGCAGGCTGTTAAATGCCTAGCACTTAAGTTCCAGCTGCCTGCAATTAGTGCAGGCTCGAATCCCACCAGGCTCAAGCTTGAGTCACTCAGCATCGAACTCCTTAGTCATCTAGCAAAGAAAGACTCCTGACCGTTTGCCAATGGTGTATTTTACTGAGGCTTAAGCAGTCACAGAAGTAGTGAAGCTGTATCTGAGGTCTTTCTGTGCAAACAATGCAAAGTAAATTTTCCTTCTCCAGCCCCCCCATCCCTCTGTTATCTGTAAATGTCCAATTAGGTGCTTGTCTATTGTTTAGAAAACAGGCTCTCAGTTTCCAGCTCTGCATACCGATGACTGACCTTGACTGGCTGATGCTTCTCACAATTCACCCAGTTCAGCTGGACTTCCATCTCCCTTTCTTCCTCTTTATATTCCAATCTTTCCCCCCCCCCACATTGCTAATGTCAAGCTTTCAGCTCATGAAGCTTGGATAGGAGAGATGCACTCATGACATATCAACTATAGGGCCTTGGTGGTGCAGGCTGTTAATAGCCTAGCACTTAGCTCCAGCTGCCTGTAATTATTGCAGGCTCGAATCCCACCAGGCTCAAGGTTGACTCAGCCTTCCATCCTCTCGGGGTAGGTAAATTGAGGACCTAAGATTGTTGGGGGCAATAAGCTGACTTGGTAAAAATGCCGCTTAGTAATAAGCAGGCATATACAATGGAATGAAGGCTATTGCTGAGCACATTGGGTTGTATCCCAAAAATTGTAAGCCGCCCTGAGTCTTTGGAGAAGGGCCGCATATAAATGTAATTAAAAAAAAAAAACACTCGCTGGTGCATGTGGCCTCAGGGTCTATTGTATGCCTTCCCCTCCCCTTCCCGTGATCCCAGGGACAATCAGAAAGATACTGTTGGAGAAGGCGGTAGTCCCTTATTGGCCCAGGTATCTTCAGGATATAATATCAAATATTAATAAAAATAATAGACAACTTTTAAATGTTTCAACATATTTTTAAGATGATAATCAACATTAAGATAGATGGATATAATGCTTTGCATTTTAGTGCATGCTTAGAGTACAAGTTTTTTCTTTGTTCAGTGATAATGTATTTCTAGACAAAATAGATTTGTGATTGTAACATCTTTTGACAAGCACATTGGACTGTACAAAGAGCATCCAATTTGAGCTTGAGGCATATGTTGCTATTGTCTGCTAGCACAGCTTCAAAACAAGTTTGCTAATGGTCAGGTTCATACTTTAAGATTACAGAAGTAAACATACAGTTGTATTTTGAAAAGTTATATAATGTAAATCAATTTGTAAACAGTGTGCTATGGTCCATCTTGCATAGCTTTTACACTGTTAGCTTAATCCTGGTTATGTGATGGAAATGATGCCAAATTCGAGCATAGACAATAAATGTAAATTCAAAGAGTTTCAGCACAGAATAAAAGGCTTTGTAGATTGGAATTGGTATTCAAAATCAACCAAACAGCTCTGTTTTTAGATACGAACAGGAACATACAACACACTGAGATTTAAGTAGTAATCAAATTCATATAAGTAAGTGTTTCTTGAGATACATATGTCCAGCTGGCTTAAAATTTTAAATATCAAAAGCAGGATTCCAAACTGACAAATAAATGCATAGTAGCTAGTGAAGTGATTGCCATATATTTTATCACCAGTCTCAGAAATCAGATTCTGCATCAATTTCCAACCTTTTTCCCCTTATGCAAATAGAACATAGAACAATAGAGTTGAAAGGACCTCAGAGGTCTTCTAGAGCAGGCGACCCTATATCATTTCAGACAGATGGTTGTCCAATCTCTTTTTGAAAGCTTTCAATGATGGAGCACCCACAACTTCTGAAGGCAAGTAATTCCATTGATTAATTGCTCTCACTGTTAGGAAATTTCTTCTTAGTTCTGAATTGCTTCTCTCCTTGGTTAGTTTCCAACCATTGTTTCTTGTCTTGCCTTTTTGTGCTTTGGAAAATAGTTTGATCCCCTCATCTTTGTAGGAGTCCCTTCATAGGGATATGGAGCCTGTATATTGATGTATCTGAAATTCTCATATCCTCATCACATCTGATTGCAGCTTCTGAGATGCATATTCATTATTTTGTTTCATGATTGTGTGGTGGTAAGCATCTAATTAGATCATCCATATTTACAGAAGTATAAAAAGTACTCTAATATATAGTCTTCTTATATTGAGAGAGATTGTATATCCAGTAAAAGGTATTGGTATATGTGAGACTTGTTTAAAAGCTAAGCATCAATAGTAATTATTATATATCAATAAAACATTAGAGTGCTTATAGAAAAAATAATGAAGACACAGAAGATAGAACTGGTTGTTGGAAATGAAAAATATAGGTGTATCAACATTAGCAGAGGTAAATATCTATGGAGATTCTCAATCATCCAGGTCAGGGGTGTCAAACTGATGGCATCATGGCGTCTACACGTGACATATTCTAACTTTTCCCCCTTCACTAAACTGGCTGTGGGTGTGGCCAGTGTATGACACATCCAGCCCACAGGCTGTGAGTTTGACAGCACTGATGCAAGTCATGCTTGGATCAAGGGTGCTTTTCAAAAGATAACTGGACTTTCCTTTTTTTCCTTAAAGATGTTTTGCTTCTTATCTAAGAAGCTTCTTCAGTTTTGATTGAACATTGGGGAATGGAAGGATTTATATTTTTTACAGTCATCTGGTGATTAGCACTTTAATGATTGATAGTTAATTTTGTCAGTATCTAGAAATATTGAATTTATCAGACCGGAACAGCCTAATTTTACTAAAAAAAAACCTGCTTGAAACTTTCTGTATTCTTATATGCTACTTTAATAATTCTTGGATCCTTCTTTAGGACTTTTTTAGTTTGCTATTGGTCCATGGACTACTGGATGACATTTTTCCTTTTTTATCATAAGGTTAGACTAGGTAGGGATTAAAATGCTGACTATTCTGTAGTTCTATTGAATTCCATGCCTAATTGGAAATTTAAACTCGGTTGCCATAGATTCAGCACATTTATCAAAAACAAGTGGCCACTTCTATTGCATACCAAAGGCTACACCAGTCTTTGCAGATATCACAACCTTTTATTGAGCATTTTAAGAGTATACATAATTTTTCAAGGAGTAGCTGATGTTACAAGAATAACATACCTTAGAGCAGGGGTGTCAAATTCAAGGCCGGCCCACGGAGTGCTTAGATCTGGCCCTGGAAACAGCAAAGGACTGGCTACAGTGCCACAGCCAATGTAAGCGGAGTCACAGCCAATGTAAGCGGACCTCCCGAATTCCATTTTCACTGGCAGAGGGTTGAAGGAGGCTGTCACAGTTAAAAATGGAGGGAGCCCGTTATTGCTAGCAGAGGTCTTGGACCACCACAGATGCCTCTGACACAAGTGACATCGAGCTGGCTACACACCCCCTAGCCTTGTGCCCCGGCTCCTTGAGGTCAAACAACCCTGATGCCCTCAGTGAAAGTGAGTTTGACACCCCTGCTTAGATATAGATTTTCTTTGGGGTTTATTTTTGCATGTTATCAAAAATAGTTTTGCTCATATATGGTGGCAGATAATAAAGTTAGCAATAAATAAAAAACTTCAGGAAAGTGAAAAATATATAGCAATAGCACTTCAATTTATATACTGCGTCAAAGTGCTTTACAGCCCTCTCTAAGTGGTTTACAGAATTAGTATGTTGCCCCCAACAATCTGGGACCCCTCAGAATGATGGAAGGATGAGTCAAGCTTGAGTCACTCAGCATCGAACTCCTGAGTGAGTAGTGAATTATCCTGCAGTACTGCATTCTAACTCCTGCGCCGCCATATTTTCTTTAATTGAAAAATTATTGCTGATGCATTCTTTCAACAGTACAACTGTATGTATAAAATATTATCTTAACCTAATTTTCCACTGTCAAGACTTTTGTGATGATGAGCTATGTGTTCAAAATATGAAACACGTCACAGATTCATTGTACCATCAGTGAACTAATAAAATATAATTTTGTGTAGTGTGACATAAAAATGTTAACCTATGTATTTGAAATAAACCTCTGAAATGAGTAAGAACTCTTTTTATTTATAGTACATTTTGTGTATTTTAATGAACTATAATTTCAAAAATATATTTCTAATTCTGGAAATTTAACATATGGATGAGGATATCATGATAACTAAGATGTGCAAAGGGCAACCACTTTTAAATTCAGTTTGTTCTTTGTAATCAAAAACCCATCACAGCAGCAATACCTAAGAGATAGCTATTGCTTATCAATTCTTTTGCATCCTTTAGGTCAAGTGTAGTCAATTTTACATAAGTTGATTTGTTCAAGTGTGATTTGTTTAAAGTAGTGGTCTCTTGGGATGGTAAGAAGTGTGTATCATGGATCTAATGAAAAGTTTATTTTTAAGAGCTGTGATTTCTGTAGCATTATAGCCATGGGACTTATCTGCTTCTTTTCTGGGACTTTGTTTCTAGAAGAGTGCCTGTAATCTGGATGAAGACTAGAAAGTCAAGTATGTGTTTGGAAGCAAGAAGAAAAGGGAAGGTGTTTGCTGTCACTGACTGTAGGATAGTTGTGAAGTTTGACATGCCCAGAAGCTAATGAATGCCATGTGGGGCAGCCATACACAGCATACTTAAGTTTTCATCATCTGGTGAGCCTCTAGCATGATTCCCAGGCACAAGAGCTGTAACATGTCTACTTTGGTTTGGAGTTGATTGATCTGTAGAACAGAACTTGCTTGTGGGATTACAGAAGGGCATAAATGATTGAAATGATTTTTTAAGGAAAGGAGTGGTGGTGAAAGAGTGTGATTTGTTTATAAACTTTAATACTTAAGTAAAAAAATGGTCAAAGCATAGCTCAACTTGTATTCTTTGATAATTTACTGGAAAAGACTGCACATTGTGTTGACAATCCTTTGAATTACTTGTTCTATAATATATGGAGAAAGTACTGTAGGTGGCATACTGAAGTAAGTCATGTTTACTTCTTAAATCTATTTGTGGTGTATGTTAATTTATAGCAATATAATAGCATTTTGACTTATTTTGTTGTGGTAGGTTGAATAGTGTTACTACAATGCTAATTGTTATAATACACAGGAAATATTTAATTACAAATAGACAAAGGACCCAAGACAGTAACAGATTGCTATCAGGAAATGGGAAAATCCGTGATAATTGATGAACAAATGTTACACAATTATCTTAAACAATTATGGTTGATATCCTAAAGTATTGTACAATTCTGGCAATACTGCTGAAAGTTTTAATCATCCGAGCTTTGAACTGCTAGCAATGTTTTAAAGGTTCCCCTGCACATGCGTGCTAGTTGTTTCCAGCTCTAGGGGCGGTGCTCATCTCCGTTTCTAAGCCAAAGAGCCAGCGCTGTCTGAAGACATCTCCTTGGTCATGTGGCCAGCATGACTAAACACTGAAGGCATACGGAGCATTGTTACCTTCCCACCACAAAGTGGTCCCTATTTTTCTACTTGCATTTTGTTTTACGTGCTTTCAAACTGCTAGGTTGGCAGAAGCTGGGACAAGTAATGGGAGCTCACTCCATTACATGGCACTAGGGAGTTGAACCACTGAACTGCCAATCTTCTGATTGACAAGCTCAGCGTCTTAGGCACTGAGCCACCATGTTCCCTAGCAATGTCTTAATGAACACAATTAAAAAAAATAAAAAATAAAAAAACTTTTATGTACGTGTGGTGTGTGTTATCTTAACTGTTTAACTTTATCGATCTATTGACATTATGACACATAATGTTAATTTCCAACTGTTAAATGAACTAGATATAATTGTACTGGTTATTAATTTTGATAAGTATGAATCTCATTAAGATGTACAGACCTTTTCTTTCATGGCCTATTCTGATTTGTAGCCTTTTCTTTTGACAGCAGTATTAAATACCAAACTTTCTCTGACATGAAAGTTTATTAGAGATATGTCAGGGCTTCAGTTTCAAATACCTTGATGTAAAGCTTAAGAAACCATTGTGTTGTAAGCCCTCCTTGATGTGCCTTATTTAGATCTGCATAGTAAATCAGGGAAAGTAAATAACAAGGAAGCAGATGGAAGCATGAAGATAAGACCAGGGAACAATTGCATTTGTATTTTGTTATGATGTTGACAGGAGCTAAAAATCATTAATCCAGTTCAACTGATCTGCATGTCAAAGAAATCTCGTTTAGCAGTACATGAAGCTTTGGAGGATAAAGTTCTTTTATTGCATTATTTGCTAATTTATCTGGTCAAGATTTAGCCTAGCTTACTTGAAATAGGAACCATGTTACAAGTAGTTTTAAATAGTACCAAAGCAATAATGTCAAGACTAGGAACTAAAGATAATACACTTTTAACACTGAATGGAACCATTTTGGTAATATTATTCTGCAAAATACATGCAGAAAAGGTGTTTTTCCCTAAAGATTTTTCTTTAATGTATTTTGCAAGAGGAAAAAAAATTATGACATTAAAAGAAATGTTTAAACTTGTCAAGTGTAACAAAATAATTCTTATTGAATTCTTATTTGTATTATATTTGCATAATTGCATAGTTGTATTTGCATAATTGCGAACCATTTGCCAGGTACCTGTGGGGATGCTGTGATGTCTGGAACTTCAAAGAGCAGTCGTAAGTTGTCCTTATTCATTGCTGTCACATCTTTGAATGAGAGAGAGAGAGAGAGACAGTGAGAGAGTGAGTGTTCCATAAGTAACCCAGCTCCAAGTGTTGTGGCCCACCAGCTGCCATCTGGTGGGCCACAGTGAGAAAGTGAGGAAGTTGGGGAGTGAGGAAGTTGGGGAGCAACTTGGACCAGTCCTGGAGTCTGGGGAAGGCTCTGATGGTGCTCTGCTTCAGAGGCAGAGATGGGGCCAAAGCTGTCCAACATATATCAGATGCCTTTGGAGTAGGAGATAAGTGGGGAAGAAGAACAGCTGGAGCCTGTTCCAGATGCACGTGGTGCGCAGAGCTGTCAGGAGAAGGGAACAACTAAGGAACAGGGGTCGATTTGGAAGAAAAGGCACAAGTGGACGCTGAATGGCCCCTCCCATAGAGAATAAATAGGAGCAAAAGGGGAGGGGTGTTTGCAGGAGACAATTAGTTTGCTTATTATTGTGAAGATTTGCTTCTCTGAGTTTGTGCCTCACAGAGACTCCCTGCCAAGTATTTCCTTTTACAGCGTTGCAACTGGAAGCTCTCGGCCTAGCAACTATCCAAGGACTGATAAGGTCTGTTTGTGCAATTAAACCGTGGGAGGCTATTTGCCGGACCTTTTCTGGGGATGAATGTCAGGAATTCATATTAACCAAATAAAAAAGTTTCTTTCGGGACAAGGAGTCTGTTAAGTTTTCATGAAGAGTCAGACGCGAGGAGTTCCAGCAAAGACTTTATTAGTGACTACAGCTCGAATGGACCCGTCCTGGCTTGGCTACGGCTGCTTCTTATAGCCTGCAGCCGTAGCTGCCAGCCAATGGGAGTGCAGGGATTCTTCCCGCACTATTTAAACCAATACCATTTGACATTTTACAAGAACAGTTCAAATAAACCAATAACATTCAAACCTACATACATAACAGAGTCTGTTTCATGATTCTGTTCAGCCTGGGTCAGAACACCAAGCCAAAAAAACCAAATCAAAATTAGGCTCTTGGAATGCCATTTTTCAAGTGGTATTTAAAAATGTTTACTTCTTTAATGTCCTGTATTTCTCATTTATGTATAAGCTGTAATAAACAATTGTTACATTGATTAATTTATTTACTTTCTGTATTATTCAACCCTAACATTCCTCCACCCCCAAGTAATGCAAATATCTCACCTATTGATGCTATCAGGTTATTTAATACAACAGGACTAAGATTTGTTGTTTGGTGTTCATTTCTGTGCTTACTGTTAACACAGTGCTTACTGTGACATTATTCCATTAAATTATTTGAGAAATCTGTTATGAGTTGCCTGTTATATTTCACTTTCCTTTTTTAAACTAGAATTGGACTACCGGTACATAGCCACTTGTTTAAGAATTTGTCACTTGTAATATTGGTTAATCTAATATATAGGGGGCACATTACTAACAAGTTACTAGCCCAATTAATCTTTGATTGCTACTTCATGCTAATATCAATGCATTTGTCAGAAATCAAACTAAATTCAAGGAGCATGTTTCTATTTTTTTCTTCTTAACTAATATACTCAAATGAAATGTATTTGAAAACTACATTTGAAGAAGAATTACATTGCAGGAAAATGCACACAAAAATGTGTAAAATTCTTGAAAATAATATATAAACAGTATTGTATGGTTATAATTGCTTACTAATATACAGGGTATCTAGAAAGTTTTTAATCATTTTTATTTGAGACAAAAAGATAACAGTTAACAGAGATGGAGCTAGGGTAACAAACATGTTCAATGTAATATGTTAAACACAACTGTAGAACATATTCATAGAGCTTAAAAATGGTGTTATGGTTTGTATCCAAAATGATAGTGGATATGTTGAAAATTGACCTACAAATGGTGAATATTGTGTTGGGTGGTCTGACAATTGGGGGTTTGTGTGTGTGTGTGTATATATATATATATAACATAAATTGCCTCCCTCACATTTTACATATTCTTTATATTTTATATAAAACTGAAGTTATTAAAAATTAAAACTGAATTGTACATCAGAAGAGTATATGTACAAATTTCATGTTGTTTTGTAAAATACCAAATTGACGCATTTTGATTTATCAAAATCAAGGTGGATGTAAAATAACAAGCAACATTTCATGGCTACACTGATAATGAGTATTTTTATTATGTTCCAATTTCACACTGCTAAGGCAAGAAACACTTTCAGTTGTTTAGATTTCTATTCTGCATTTCTGTCTTAATATTAAAATAGGTAAAAAGGATGCAACTTTTTAAAAAATTGCTTTTAAGTGTTCTGCAAAATGCTAATCTAGAAGGATTCACTAAGATTCAGGTTTGATGTGAGGACTGTGCAATGACCTGGATTTGGTGGGGAAAGGGTGTAGAGTACCCATGGGCATCCATGGTGCACCTGTCAGCATCTGACCATTAATATGAGTATATCTTTGCCTGGATAATACACAAGACTAGAAATAAACTTTTAAAAATAAGGTTCTTACAGATGTGCTGTGTATGAGCAAGATCGTATTTTTTCTTTAACCTTTGGGCTGTTACACAGGCTCAGTGGGTTTTTTTTTAAATAAATGGGATTAAGATATTTGAAACTTTGAAATATATATGCAGATTAAAGTGGATTTTTTAAAAAGGGTTTTTCTTCCCATTAACTGATATTCCAAACAAAAACTTTAAGTTCACTAATGCACCAAAGTGTTTTATCCGTATGTTAGTTATATGGTATCTCATGAGTGATCTGTTTCAGCCTTTTGATATATGTAGTAGGCATAAAGAGAATTAATTAATGTGGATTTTTCTATAAATGATATTCTGTTCTATGACAGCAATGGTATTTGTTCCTGATGTCAATCAGTCATTTTTTGAGAAGTTCAAAAGGCTCCCCTGAAGGAATATACATTGATCTGTGCATACCCTAAAGTACAACAAAAGCATTGCTGGTACCGTGGAGATAAAAGTGAAGGATGTGTGTTGAACACCACATAGAAATATTAGAATACCTGGTGTGTGTTTTCAAAGGCACCTGAGCAAAAAATCCCTCAAAGCTTAAACACTGACCAGCATGTATGTTAAAGTTATCATTATGATGAAGATAAATTAGGTTAAAGAAACCAAGAAATGAAGTTACAAAGAAATAGGATTTTTTGTAGGCAAATTTATCTTGAATGTAAACAATGGAACTGTGCTTCGAAACGGCCTTTTTAATTTCTTTTTCTTGTAATTGTTTTTTTGAACTGAGTTGCCCATGTTAGACTTCTTCCATCATGACTGAAAACTAAATGAAAGATGTACAAGAAGTGCATAAAGGGCCTTGGTGGTGCAGGCTGTTAATAGCCTAGCACTTAGCTCCAGCTGCCTGTAATTATTGCAGGCTCGAATCCCACCAGGCTCAAGGTTGACTCAGCCTTCCATCCTCTCGGGGTAGGTAAAGTGAGGACCCAAGATTGTTGGGGGCAATAAGCTGACTTTGTAAAAATGCCGCTTAGTAATAAGCAGGCATATACAATGGAAGGAAGGCTATTGCTGAGCGTATTGGGTTGTATCCCAAAAACTGTAAGCCGCCCTGAGTCTCCGGAGAAGGGCGCGATATAAATATGAATAAAATAAAATAAATAAATAAATAAATAAAATAATTGTCAATGAATTGATTATTTAGCAAAATAGCCTTAAATTTAAACTAACACGAAAGGAGGAAAACTCCATTTCTTCATTAATAAATATAATTCTCTTAAGGGATTAATTGGAGTAGATTTTGATACTGAATACTTTTGATTGTAGACTATAAACTAATCATTTGTGAAAAAATCTCGGGAGGGCAGGAGAATAAATGTATGTGGCATTACAATAGTATAGCAACACAACACTAAATAATAGTATTTCAAGATCCCATCTACTTCTGAATCTATAATAATACAATATTATTAAGGCTCAGATGAGTTCTATAACACTCTCAATTTAAGTTTGGATAAGCATGAGGCATTATATTTATTTCCGTAACAAGACAATCTGAAGAGAATAATATAATTATTTCTTCTTTATTTATGTAAATCACTTGTTGAGGAAATCCCCCTGTTTGCTGCCTAGGCATCCGTGTATTGTGCAAAGCTTGGTGTTAGAAGAAATTGAGTTTTCCTCAGGCTTGACTTCTACTTAGTAGGGTTGTTTTAGTAGAAGGAGAGAGAGCCCCCTTTCCCCCTGTCTCTGGTCTATATTGCCAAACTTTTGCCTGAGCATGTTAGGTTGTGTTAGTATGATTCTTCCATTCCTTCTAAATAAAGAAGAAAAAAGGTAGAAAAATAACCTACCAGTCCTAATCTGTCCTGCATAAATGGTTTATACATTTCAATCGTGAAATTCTCTCTTACCTTCCTATTCACAAAAAGTTTTTATCAATATGTTAGAAGCAGCCAAATACAGGATCTTTTGAAAATACATTTCTGTTTTTACTTGGAAAATGAATATTTTTATACCCAAAAATTCCATTACCTTTTGGAGGAAGGAGGAATTGTTGGAGTTTAATATTAGAGGGTTACTATATAAAACAATCATAAAATTAAAAACCGTGGGTTAAAAATCATTGTAATGAGTTTTTCATATTTATATATCTCTAAATTTTATTCTTGTAGAAGGTAGCAGAAGGTGCTGTAACCACTTTGTCTGGCCTGCCATTGTCATTGTATTAGATTGGATATTCTCATCTTATTTTTTTAGGCCTGAGAAAGAACATAATCAATTAGTGACTTAGAGCAGAGGCAAGAAATAGCTTTCAGCCTGGAGGCTGTAGGAATAAGGGCAATATTTAGGTGGTATCTACATTTTCAGGCTTGGTTTGGATGTAATTAAAACAATTAAAACAACAACAAACAAGTCTTGCCTCCTAATTCTTCCCATTACCAAACTCAGGAAGAAACACTTAACATTTAAAGCACTCATGTTTTGTTTAAAAAACCCTACCTTTTAAAAAAAATCTAAAAATGTCACTTCTGTCATTCTAGAACTGATTATAGACATCTTTTGTCTTTATTGTCCAGTCTATTATGTAGTGCTTTAGTTGGGATTCTATTCTACTCTTGTGTTCTGAAACTGAAGAGGCAGAATATGCTTTTGGAAATAACTGACATAATGGTGCTTTCATACCATATTCAAATAAAGTTGGGATTTGAGCTCCAGGAAAGAAGGAAGTGATGCTGTACTTGTAATAAATTTAAATAACTTTTAAAATAACCTTCACACTGAAGGGAATCCCCCTGTGCCTTTTGGAGTTCCATTATTTATTTACAGTGTCTTATATATTTCACAATAACGAACATTTCTCTGGGCAGTTTATAGGAAAAAAACATGTGGCATATGACAAAAATATTCTTTCTCTGTTTAATATGTTATCTAAATATACATACAATTCTTGTAATAATGTTGAGAATTGTGTAATCATGTAGGAACTCCATAGAAATAGTTCAGCTGAGCATAGAATATCAATTTTAAATATTTATTTTTTCTTGATCATGCAGATATATCTCAATGTGTCTGAAGTGACGTCATTATTTAAACGGAGAGTGAACTGTTTCTTACAGAAGGAATTGTAGCAAGAAAAAAGGAAAACAAGAAGATACCATAAAGAGATGTGTTTCAGAAAAAACACCTAGAAGAGATGTAAGCATTAAAATGAATATTTTTATTTATTTTAAAATAGTTTAAAAATATTTTAAAACCATTAAAATATTACCAATTGCATTGTATTTGAGATAGAGAATCTAGTAATAATGTTAACCCAACATAAATGGAGCTTAGAAGTGCCTATAAGTATTGGAAGGCAGGACATAGGTAGTATCCTAAGTATGTTGTCTCTTACAAGGCTTGAGTCTAGAAAAAATTTGGCCAATTTTGAATTTGGTGCATATTGTAGAATGTTCCTCAAGAAAAATATTGTTGCAGTTTACTTCAGTTGCTATCCTTTAAATTGATTACTTGTGCATTCTTTATTTTGAATTTGATTTAAAATTTATATCTTGTATATAGTTATGTTTTCTTTTAATCTTATTTTACTTTCCTGTGAATATTATGATGATACAATTTGTTACATTTAAAAATAAAACCTTGTCTAGTTTTGAACGGATTTTAGGAAGGTTTTCTTTCTACAGCTAATCAATAAATCAACAAAAATAAAATTTTAATTAGTAACAAAATAAATATTATTTCTACAGATTTAATGTCTTTGACATTCTTAATTACTTTACTAAGCAATTTAGGGAAGGAGGAGTTGTTCGAAAAACTTTGGCGTTAGTTTTAGTCTGAATTGGGAGCTAAGACGAAGGCTTAACAATAAGTGCACAGTGAGGAAAAAGCTTAGATTCTAAGTGCTGGAAAAACAAGGCACCCCAGATATTATGCAGAGATTTGCATCTGCTCAGAAAACACTAAGAGAAACACACAAACAAAATAACCCCAAGCAGACAAGCTCACCCAAATTGGTTAGAGACAAAAATGTGCCAATTGGAGGCCAGAATCCAGATTGACTGATTAGCTGAGAAATCAGCACTTGACTGAATTAGCACATGACTCAGGCCAGGCGTCTCCCTAAAGGTATACTTGTCAGACCCAAATATAGAGCAACATGCACAGATTGAAATATAGTTCCTGTTCAGCCTTCTTTTCTGAAAGAATATGTTAACATTTCCTTAGAAATAAAATTAGCATGGTGATTCTTTACCCCAAGCACATGTCTCAATTGTTAGGATCCATGCAGAGTGACATTTTCACCTTTAGTCAATCCTTTTTCAGATTTAGGATGATGGAAAATCAGTTTTGGGGTTTTTTTAAAATCATGGTTTACACTTTAAGGTCAGTATTTTGAACCTCTACCCAGAATCATGTTCAGAAAACCGCAACAGGAGAGATTAATACCTTGCGCTGCTGCATTATTGCATACATCAATATTTTATAGTATTTATTTATAACAAATGATTTAAAATGTAACACAACAAAAGACTAGCTGCCATTCAGGGTCATGTCTTTTTTGTCAGGAAATCACCAAGAACGTTGCAGCAGCTTTACTTAATTGTTGAATGCTTTTTGTAAGGGATAAAATCAATCTGTTCCTGGATTGTACAGGAGAATTTTGTTTCTAACTTAAGGCATGGTAACAATGAAATAATTACCAATAAAGGAGAATATTTGTAGCTCAGGGTTGACATGAGGGGTCCTTGGTGCTTTCTGAGCTTGCTTGTTTTCTTGCAGATGTTTCATTACCTTAACTAGGTAATATAATCAGTGCTAGCAAGGAGTGCTGTTTGCTGTCAGTTTGTATTCTGGTGTCTTGCTGTCTGTGTGGGTGGCTGCTCCAAAACATCCTAAGCAAACCAAAAGACCCAGCAACCCCAGAAGGAAAAAAAACAGGAGTTATCTACAACATACAATGTAAGAACTACAACCACCACCATGTAGGGCAAACAAGCAGAAGACTGGCAGAACGCATCCATGAACACCAACTGGCAGTCAGATGACATGATGAAAATTCTTAAATTTCACAACATATAGACATATTTGACCATAGTTTCAATTGGGAAAATGTGACAATCCTATACCAGGCCAAGTCCAAAAATGCCAGGGAATTTCTAGAAGCCTGGCACTCTGACAAATCAGCCATCAATAGACACATAGACATTAACAACATCTATATACTATGCAAAAGAGACAATCAACCTGCTCAAAAGAGAAAAAGGCTCTCCACCAGTAATCAGCACTCAGATCAGCACAGATTAATTCCAAGGTCAACTTCAAACCAACAATCAAGTAAGTAATGTCCCAATCAAGGAACTGCCAAAGAGCCATTAGTAAGCAGTCCAAACAAAGAATCCCTAAGACTTTCCCCACCCACACAGGCAGACAAGACACCAGAATACAAACTGACAGCAAACAACACTCCTTACTATCAGTAACACTGATGATGTTACCTAGTTAAGATAATGAAACATCTGCAAGAAAACAAGCAAGTTCAGAGAGTACCAAGAACCCCTCAATGAAATAATTTTCCACAACTTTCATGTGAAGTGGTTGAAAACTGTAATTTAACCTGTTTATTTGTCCCATTCTTCACACTGCTGCTGATCCAGTGGTTAAAATGGATGAGCCAAGTCATATTGTAAAGGGTGGATTTCTGAAACTAAAGTAATGTAAAATGATTATATATTTCTTACTATCCAACTGCCCAGAATTTTGGAGAAGTTGAGGGACTGATTGGTTAGTACAAGATGTGGTGCGATGAAATTTATAATTTATAATGACGTAATTGAATCAATATTCTATCTAAAGATGGCACAGTGATGGCACAGTGGTTAGAATGCAGGCTAACTCTGCCAACAGCCAAGAGTTTGATCCTGACCACTTCAATATTGACTCAGCCTTCAATCTTTCTGAGGTCGGTAAAATGAGGATCCAGATTGTTGGGGCAATATGTGGACTCTGTAAACCATTCAGTGCTTTAAAGCACTATGGAGCAGAATATAAGTCTAGGTCCTATTGCTATTACTATCTTGCCAACTGAAAAAATGAAGACAAGAAGCAGGGTAAAAAGTAAAATTGTCACTAATGCACCAGTAGGGCCTTGGAAAGTCTGTTCTTGCTTTTTCTTCTTCTTCCACATTAACACTTTCATTCCAAGATTCCAAGATAGATTGCATTCCTTTATATTCTTTCAACCAAGATAACATTTACTCAATTTACTCAAATTCAGAGAATCTTCCTCCATGCCACCCAGAATCTTTAGCAGTCAGACAGTATGATATTATTAATAATACAAATAATACATATCTTAGATTCAGGAGACTATTTTGAAAATAATACTAATTAAATAAATGGGGAAAAGACAAAAAGCATGGTTTCTAGACTTGCTCTAAATATTAATAATAGCTCTGATCTGAAGTTGTATTAACAGAGGGATACAATCAAAATCAAGGGAAGTACTAATACCACTCTATAAAGCCTTAGTAAGACCACACCTAGAGTACTGCATCTAGTTTTGTTCACCACATTATAAAAAGATGTTGAGACTCTGGAAAAAGTACAGAGAAGAACAACCAGGATGATTAGGGGACTGGAGGCTAAAACATACAATGAATGGTTGCAGGAACTGGGTTTGGCTAGTCTAGTAAAGAGAAGGACCAGGGGAGACATGATAGCGGTCTTCCAATATTTGAGGGGCTGCCACAGAGAGGAGGAAGGGGTCAAGCTATTTTCTAAAGCGCCTGTAGGCCAGACAAGGAATAATGGATGGAAACTGAACAAGGAGAGATTTAACCTGGAAATAAGGAGAAACTTTCTGACAGTGAGAACAATCAACGAATGGAACACCTTGCCCTTGGAAGTTGTGGGAGCGCCATCACTTGAGACTTTCAAGAAGAGATTGGACTGCCATTTGTCAGAAATGGTGTAGGGTCTCCTGCTTGGGCGGGGGGGTTGGACTAGATGACCTACAAGGTCCTACAAGGTCCCTTCCAACTCTGATTATCTGTTATCTGTTATTATCTGTTATCTGATTATGTGGCCAGGAAGGAGAGTGGTTTAGATAGGAATGTGTTGGGATTTTTTTCTGCCTGAACTGGCCTGTTTAATTGGGTTCTTAACCCATATCAAATTCACCCTGTTCTGTTCATGTTACAGAATTATCCTACTGATAAGATACAAAGACTAAATCATTTTCATTTAATATAATTTCATTCCAATATCATTTTGGGTTGGAAAAATAAAAAAATAAGTGTTACATTCTTCTGTGATTTTAATTAGGAAGTGGTTGGTGTTCACCAGTCAAATCATCTTATCAGTTTCCTATAATAGGAAATATTCACACATCTATGGAGAATATTCATATTGTAATGGGCAATAAGGCCAAATCTATAGGTGACCACAATCTATCTGTCTATCCGTCCATCCATCCAGTGTCTATCTATAGGCACTAAAAAAGAAATGATTTGATTTACTTACATTGGTAATCATTGATGCAGAAACTTTCAGCTCATCTAGAATAAGAATTTTTTTTTGGCTTTCAGGAGTCTGTTTCTAATCAATTGCAAAAGGTATTGCAATTGCTCTTAATGGAACATTTTAAATTATAGAGAAAAGGCTGGCATATTTATCTCATCTGAACAAAACCATGAATTGCAATCCGGTTAGCAGGTAAAGTAGTACAGTTGACATAACATTGTTTACTATATTTCTCAACATTTTGAAAACAGTACTTTTTCCAAATTTTGTCTCCAGTATAGTGAAAATTACTCAGAAGCTGTGTTGCCTCTAAAATGTGCGTGTGCACATGCATGCTGTTTGTCAAACCTCTATATAGTCAAGTATGAACAAAATTAAATTGCCCCACAATAAGAATAAATTTAGGTACTATAAAATTCCGTGCTTGCGAGAAGTCCTGCAGAAGCTTGCTGCCTGGATTAACTGCAGGAGTATCAGCCCTTTGAAGGAGACCAGACAAGGTAACCAATTTTATGAATGCTAATACTACTTTTATCATACAGCTGCTGTATGGATACAATAAAGTTATTAAAGAATATGAAAAGATTTTATGCATTTGTTGAGCTCCAAGAAATGCTGATGTTTTAGGTTGCTTTAAGATCATTTCCATTTCACAGCAGTCAAGAAGTTGATGTGTTATATTGTGTTAATCATAAATCCAATTGAAAAAAGTACTTTGAAAAAGTGAAAAACCTTTTACCGGATTGCTAGGATACAGCAGAGAACATAACTAGGTCAGAGTTGTGTATAGAAAGGGTCACACCAACCATGGAACTGTATATTAAAAGCTTCACTCAAAAATGAGTGATGCCGGAGCTTAATGAGAAATATAAAATTAATGCCAAAACAAGTTAAAAGTTGGGTTTTAACCTTGTTGATATGTTGAAGAAGAATTTCCCAATCACTGTCCTAAAGAACATTCTTAAGAACTATACCTCACAGTTTCATTAATTGATTTTAATGTAACATAACTAAAGACTCTATAACAGTTTTTCTAAAATTACAGTATTTTCCCATCACCTGCCTTATGTAAGAGATGTGAATTTAGTCTCAATGGCAAGAACAAGTACTAGAAGAAATAAATTTCCCGAGACAAGAAAATTAAGTAGCATCTACCTTATCCCAAGTTGATTCTAAGTTAGAATATTCCATATACCATGATTGTGATCACATGGACTATAAGTACAACTACTGCTCATCATGGCTTTGGTCATATAACTTATAGTAAGACTGCACAATTTGTTGAGGGAAAAGAGCCACATTAATAAATTAAAAATCCATGTGTGCTATAAAGAAATGTCAGAAGTGCTGATCAGCTACTTTGCAGCTAGTGGAGTAGCAGAAGTTGTGGAGCTGGCAATCTGCAACTCTAAATTTATTACTTTTTAAAAAAATGTTGGTTGGCTGCACAAAGTTATTGGCAGGCCAAATTTTGTGTGCAGGGTTGCTATACAGTTTGGTAGGAAGCAGGCTACTCTTTTGAGTGAAATTCTTTGTTGAACTAAATGAGACATACTACATACCTTATATGTTTACATCACTACATTGATCTGGGATGAAGATGCTCAAATTTATAATTATGCTGGAATTATGATAAAAGAGAGAATGGATTGTAGATGTGCAAATATGAAGGATGATATGAAAATTAAGATATTATCAATTTTGAACTAAAGTTACATAGCTAGATTCAGAGAGAAGAGAACATGTTGAAATTTAAGAAATTACAAAGAAGAATTAGAAATTCTTATTGATTGAGAATGTCGACTTTAAGCTCTCATATGATGTATGTGTGTGTGTAAGATTAGATATAAAACTTGCAAATGTATTACTCTCAATAATCAGTTAAGAATTTTGGGCTAATGACTACAGTTACAATTTCTTCAACATAGTAGGAGATCTTATTCTGTAAAAATATTGCATATGTCCAATTTCCAAAAATATTTTCATATGGCCAATTTCTCAGAGTTGGCCATATATTTCTGCCTTCTAGTAAGATATATATTATAAACAAATGGATTCTCCCAGGAAATTTCCTTCTCTTATTTGGAAATGCTGGCTGCATCTAATGAAACTGAGATATGTAAATGCTTCTATTTGCCTATTCCTAAATTATCAGAAAAATAAATCATTACATTATTTGACAGGCAAAAATATAAAAAAGAATAGATTACCCACAGGTAGAGGAACCACAGTAGGTTGGGGTTGGTTGGTTGGAATTGACAGGGTTTTCCCTGGCTTTTCCAATTCCTATTTAGAATGCCAATAGATAGTTTGGAATAAAATCCCTTTAGACTTTCTTTGGATGTGATTAAAATAGGTGAATGTTGAGACACAATGTTTTCATGCATGCTGTTGGCAAGAAAGATGAGCTTCCTACCTGGGCTACATTGTAAGTTTTATGTAATTTTTTAAAGTTTATTCTAATAGAATCTGAATTCATATTAATAGGCAATGCCTAAAATATAATCAACATCACCTTGTTTCTGTCGGTTAAAAAACAAGCGTGAACAATGGCAAAGTATTTGCTAATAGTACATACAACTTCTTATAAACAAAATGTAAGAAAAATATACTGAAGGAAATGATGGTAGTTCAACAATAGCTGTTAACACCAGCTGGAAAAGAAACCAGATCCATATGTATACAAAACTATGAAGTGTCTTGGCTGATTTAATTGCTTATGCTAGCCTAGCGTTTTAGGAGTAGCATCAGTTTTAAGAATGTTGAAATATTCCAGAAAGTTTGAGAACACTATATATCTAAGACAATTTGAAAGGCTGTTTCTTACATAGTGTTTATGGGGGATTACATGGTTATATTGCCTTAGGATATTTTTGTTTCCTTTCCAAAAGTACTACACATGTAAAAATTGTTCTACTGTAACATAGTTACATGTCTAAAACATACTAGCATCATACCCTCTCAGATGTTCATTACTGTTAGAGCAGAACTGGCCACCTGTGTTCCTTTTGTAATGGTTTGCCATATCATTCAGTAATGCAGGTGAATAGCTTGAGGATGTATGTGGAAAAAAGTAAATTAAATCTAGTAATACTGGCAAGTGGCTTTCTTTCAGGATCTACAGATATAACTTGGAATACGTTTTTAATTTCTAGTAGTACCTTTTCTGATGCCAAAATGGTAACTCTTCACTTTTGAGTGTATATTAAAAGTACAGAATACCTTATACTGCATATAATTTGTCAAACTGTTGGAAAAGGTACCTTAAATATTTCCTGACATACAACAACTGGCTAGTTAATTGTGGCTGGAAACCATCCCCCTTAGTGCCGTGACGGCGAACCTATGGCATGCGTGCCGGAAGTGGCATGCAGAGCCACTTCTGCTGGCATGCGAGAGGTCACCCGGAAGAGCCCCACTGCGCATGCTTGGGCACCCCCCACCAGCCAGCTGATTGTCGGGTATCTGCCACGTATGCGCGGGGGAGACACGCCCCATGCACAGAGGCATGCGGCGTGCAGGGGGGTTGCATGCTCATGTGCAAAGGCGTGCAGTGTGGGTGGTGTCATGCACGCATGCACAGAGGCATGTGGTACGCATTGCATCATGGGTGCAGGCATGTGAGCGCACGCATGCACTTTTGGCATGCAATGTGGAAAAGGTTTGCCATCACAGCCTTAGTGGTAGAGAATCAAGAAAAAATAAATGAAACTAATTTTTGGAGCCTGGAATGTACATATCTTGCTGGACAGAGACAAAGTGTCAAGGCTTGAAAGATGAATGGCACCCATAGCAATTAAACTTTGCCATTGTTTTTGAGGCACAGGTTGTGCTCAGCACATTTGCTCAGAAGTAGCAGGCTGTTGCTATTTAATTTAATTTACTCAGGCCAATATCCTCCAAGGACTCCATTCCAGTTGTTGTCTGTTTCTACCCTAACACTGAAGTCAGAATGACGCTTTGTTATTGGTGAGGGTCGTTTGAATAATCTGGTCTAGGTCTTGTAGAAACCTTCCTTGTCTTCATCTGAAGTCATAAGAGTTGATGTGTAGGCACCAGTCTTTGCCACTTGAATGCACAGTATCTCCATAGAGCCATTCAATAAATCTTCTTTGCTATGACTGTGCAATCCTGGCACAGAAGGACCGTGATCTGTAGTTGACACTGAACAAGTTCTCAGGTGCCATTATGCTCTTTTTTATTTATTTATTTTAGTTTTATTTATATTTCACATTTTGGAACTGCCCATCTTACTCAAGCCGAGCTTCCAGAATAACTGGTGAGCTGAAGCTGGGAGGCGGGGTTGAAATCATGTCATTATTAGCTAAAACAACTTTTTTGAATTTATTTTTCAAATGGGCAATAAGCTGTGCTTTTCATTTCTTAAACAATTTATGAGACTATTACCTTTACAAGCTAAAAGAGGCTCTCTTTAGTTACAGCTTACCACTCCTTTTTGAAGTTTTGAACACCACTATTGAGACTTCTTTACTATTAAACGACAGGGAGAAGATTGCTATAGACAGCCAAAATAAGGAAACATTTTTTCTCTTGAAATATAAGGATAAAAGTTGTGGCTTTAATCTACTACTTTTAAAATAATTAGTTGCTCTGTATAGTTTTGTTGTGGGTGGTTGAAATCTGATTTTTAAGGACTCTGATTGGCCAGAAAAAAAAAGATAAATAGACAGATGATAGGTAGTAGGTAGGTAGGTAGGTAGGTAGATAGATAGATAGATAGATAATATTCTTTTACCACTAGAGGGAGCTATGAGGGTGCCTTATTCTGAGCTGGTATCTGTTATTAAAGAGTTTCAGACTGACTAGTGCTGATCTACAACCTGGTGGCAGCCATCTGGGCCAGACCGCAGCCTTAGATCTGTGGCCCTACCTTGGCTCCACCCTCTGGATGTGCGCACAGGAAGCAGTGAGCACACGAGCTCAGGCATCCCTGGAGACTGCATTCTGAGTGCTTCCCTTTCTCCCCGGATGCCAGCCCTTGTGCACTTGCCACCTATGCATGCCCAGGGGTTGTTGACAAGGCAGTAGCATGGATCTAAGGCTGGCTGCGGTCCAGCCTGGATGGCTGCCACCAAGTTGCAGATCAGCACCATGCCTGCACCAGCATCTTCATGCCCTACTCGCCAGCCTTTCATGTGTGTGTGCGCACGCAGGTGAAGGAGTCTGGCTGCAGGGGCTCTGTAGCCTACTATGGCCACCAGGCTGGCCCTCCAAGAAGCAGGTGCGGTGGCGGCAGCAGCACTGGCAGCAGGCAGAGTCCGGGGTGTGGCATGTGATGCATACCACCAGATCTGCCTGCTCCATCCCATGTGGCTGGGACTGAACAGGTGCTACCCAGCACATCCAGCAGGCTGGACTGCATGCCTCCCCCCTGCGCCTCTGCCTCTGGCTACTGCCGCTGTCGCAGTCCAAGACAAGGTAAGGTAGTAGGTGAGGTGGGTGCTGCCATCACCATCGGCCAGCCTACTCCATCCTGTCTGTTTTTGCTTGTGATTGGAGAGCAAGTTGCCACAGGTCATGTCCTCAGCCCCCTCTCAGGCCTTGCCCTTGGTCCGTGAATGGACCTGACACATCTCGCACCACTGTGGGCCGCTGCCACCACCAAGGCCTCCAGCAGCTCACACAGGTCCATTAGGCTGCTGCCATTGCCACCTGGAGCACCAAGTCCATCCAGCATGAAGGAGGCAAAGCGGCAAGCTAGAAAGCCCGAGTATAGGTGGTAGAGTACGCCTACGCCCAGCAAGTAAAAGACAGTCACCGTAAGTAGGGAAAGGCAGATATCCATTGGTGCCTTGGCTGCCCAGTCCCAGCCAGGACCTCGTGCCTTCCCCTGTCTCTCCTGGGCCTGGGCAGCCATGGTGCCAATGGGGATTCAGCTTTCCCTGCTTGGGGTGGCTGTCTATTGCCTGCTGGGCCTGGGCATATTCTACCACCTCTGCTTTTCTAGCTGGCCACTTCACCTCCTTTGGGCTGGGTGGATCTGCTGAGTGGCATGGCAGCAGCCCACAATGGGGCTGAAGTGCATAGAGTGCATGAAGGGAATCAACTCCATGTGCACGCCAAGGGCAAGACCTTTGAGGGAGCCAAGAAGAAGATGACCAACGGCGACGTGATCTCCAACCACAAGTCAAAAACAGACAGTGGGACAGAGTAAGCATGTCCAGCGGTCCTCATCATGTGCTTCCTGCCACCTCCTCCTCCTGCAGATAATGCCACCATGCCTGCTGCTTGGACAGCCAGACTGGTGGTGGCAGTGGGCTTTGGAGCCACAGGCTGTGCCAGCTGAGGGATTGGCAGGGCGCAGCTGCTGCCAGAAACCATTGCCCGCCCCTGCACAAACAGTAGCGAGTGCACGGTAGCCTCCCATCCCCTGCCTCACCTCACCTCATGGCCACACCCCTCCCCCCTAGCCCTCAAAAGACAACCACAAAGCTGATATGGCCCTCAATGAAATTGTGTTTGACACCCCTGGTCTAACAGAATAACTTTGGGACTTTTTTTGATGGATATAAATAAAGCTGAGAATGAGGACCACTGGTAACATCGCGTCATGGCGGTGCAGGAGAAATTTGCTCTGCTCTCCTGCATTGGGTTTTTCGCCTTTGGGCAGCCGTTCCTGGTGGGGTTTGGTCCTGGAGAGACCAACAAAGTGAGGAGATACTCTTTGAGTCAATTCAGGAAGTTGCGATCCCGAATCATCAAAGAAGAGAGCCTGAAGTCTGCGGTGAAAGAAGTCAGCTCTTTCTGAGCAGACCTGGTGACGCGACGAGACAGTAAAGAAGGAAGCAGCGAGAAGATATTGAACCGATGTTTGGCAAGTTACTGGTATTGGAAATTTCTTTTGGATTGTAACTGGAGTATTGGAATGGATATTTGTTTATATTACGGAAGCCCAGAGTGAAAGGGGTGAAGGTGAAAATTGGTGGCAGCGATCTAGCTTCCCACCCCCAATGCTGGGAAAACAGTGAAAGTATTAGTTTAAGAGGAAATTTTGGAGGAAAAAAAACGGAACAAGGAGAAGAGTTGAGTGGATATTATTGGAAGGGATTATCCTCTGCTAACTGTTTGAATTGAGATTGCTAAGGCTATTTTGACTTGGAAAAGTGACTGGACAGAAACTTAAGAGAAACAACAAGGAGTGCCATTGAGAGTGCCAAGTTCCGGTAAAACTGTATTACTGTGACTGGAAGAGACCGATAGAACTGTGGACAGGAATGAAACTGACACAAGACAAGCCATAAGATTTGATTATTATATTTATTATATTTATTATTGTATCTAATACTTGAATTTATCCACTTATTATTAGACTATTTAGAGATTTCTTACCCTTCCCTCTTGAAGAAATAAAGAAAGATGGAAGAAACAAAATACTTTAACAAAAAAAATAAAAGATTTGGACGATAGATTAATGAGAACCCTGGGGGACGAACAAATTAGAAATGATCTGGCACTATCTAAACATGAAATGAATATTTTAGATCAGGAAGATTTAACCAAGAAATTACAATACATAAAACAAAACCATTTCCAGCACACAAACAAACCTGGTAGATGGTTAGCTCTACTGTAGATGGAACAGTAGAGACTGACTTGGAAAAAAATAAAATAATTGTAAGAGATTACTTTGAGAATCTATATAATCATGATATAGCTAATTTAAATAAAATAGAAGAATATTTGAAAGAAAGAACTTTACACCCGCTACCGGAAGATAAGAAGGAGATATTAAATAAGGAAATACTCTAAGTGAGTTAAAGGAGACGAACAAAAACCAAAAAAGTAATAAAGCCCCAGGCCCAGATGGCTTCCCAAGTGAACTATACAAAGATATAGGAGAGCCACTAGAAAACTTGTTACTAGAGATTTGCAATGAGATACTATTAGAAGCTAAAATTCCGGAATCATGGAAGGAGGCCTATATCACATTAATCCCCAAAGAGGGTGCAGATGCCAATCAAATAAAAAATTATAGACCAATATCCCTTTTGAATACAGACTATAAAATTTTTATGAGTGTGATGGCAGAAAGATTGAAGAAAGTTCTTAATGGTAGGATTCACTCTGATCAAAATGGATTTTTTTCCATGAGACAGATTAGATATAATACGAGAACCATCATCGACATATTAGAACTTTATGAGACACATCCAGGAAATCAAGTCGCCCTTGTCTTCCTGGATGCGCAAAAGGCCTTTAATAACCTTAATTGGGATTTTATGAAATATCAAATCAATTTGATGGAATTTGGTGGTAATTTTGCAAAAATGTTAAATTCAATTTACACCACACAGAAGGCAAGTGTAATGATAAACGGAGAAGTTACTAAATCATTTGAGATAAAAAAAGGTGTCAGGCAGGGATGTCCACTATTGCCTCTGCTTTTTATAACAATATTAGAAACACCATTGGACAGAATTAGATTGAATAAAGAAATTAAGGGAACAAAGATTAAAAATCAAGAATATAAATTACAAGCATTTGCGGACGATATGGTATTTATCATAGAAGAGCCAATAGATTCAGGACCAATATTATTAAATGAAATCGATAAATTTGGTAAATTAGCGGGGACTAAAATGTTAGTTAAAAACTTAACAAATAACAGACAAAAAGAATTAGAGAAAACAATGGGATTACAAATTGTAAACAAGATTAAATATTTAGGCATATGGTTAAGATCTAGAACTTCAACTCTGAAGGAAGACAATTATACCAAAATATTAGAACAAATTGGAAGGGATCTGGAAAATTGGAGCAAAATGCAAATCTCATTATTAGGTAGAATAGCTACAATCAAGATGAATGTTCTACCCAAACTGTTATACTTATTTCAAACGATCCCAATATTATTAGATAAATTTTTTTTAAAGTACTGGACAGAATTATTATAAAATTTATTTGGGCAGGTAAAAAAACAAGAACTAAAAGAATTTACCTACAAGACAATAAAAGCAGAGGTGGCTTTGGACTTCCCGCCTGAGAGACCTACTATAGCACTAGTGTGGATAAAGGATTGGATCAAATTGGAAAATAAAAGAATTTTAACATTAGAGGGCTATGATTTACAAATAGGATGGCACACACTTCTGTGGAACCCAAACAGTAAAAGCCATTCATATTTTTATAGACATACTCTATGTAAATCTCTGATTAAAATATGGACAGTTATTAGGAGGAAGCATTACACTAAAATTCCGAGGTGGTTATCAACAATGGAGGCAATGTTTCATCCCAACACAATGGATATTGGTAAAAAGCTTAAATACCACCAAATTTTAGATAATGAAGAAAAGCTTAAATCAATTCAAGAATTAGAAATTCAAGAAATAATTATCGATCGTTGGTCCTATTTCCAAATAGCAATGAGATATGATAGGGACTTAAAAGAATTCGGACTAGAATCAAAAAACACTCAATTCGATAAAATACTTTTGGGCCCAGAAAAAAATATGATATCTAAATTATACAATTACCTATTAGAATATGAATTGGCTGAGGAAATTGTGAAAGGACCAATGTTAGCATGGGCAAAAAAATTCGGCCATAATATAGATCTAGACAATTGGGAAGAAATTTGGCAAAGGAATCTCACTTTAACAAAATCAGTATCCTATAAAGAAAATTTATATAAAATGATATATAGATGGCATCTGGCACCCTCTAGACTAGCAAAAATATATCCAGCAGCAAACCCGAGCTGTTGGAAATGTAAGGAAGAACATGGTACCTACTTCCACCTTCGGTGGACATGTCCAGAGGTTAAAATTTTTTGGATAAGGATTAAAATATGGATAGAGGAAATTACCCAAAGCGGATTGGAGTGGAAACCTGAATTGTACCTTCTGGGTATAATCAAAGGGGAGTACTCCCCCAAAGTAAAGTACTTGATTATACATATACTAACAGCGTCACGAATCTCACTGGCACAATATTGGAAAATGCCCAACTTACCACCTATACACATTATTATTGAGAAAATTTATGAATGTGCCAAAATGGAGAGGCTCACACTAAAACTAAAAGGAAAAGATGATTCTGAATATTATTCAATTTGGGATAAATGGTACAACTGGATAGACTGTAAGAAAAACAATGCACAAAATAAATGAACCTAGGAAACATTTTACTACATATATGTCTAATGACAGGAATTTATAAAATATTAGTTTTATTTCTCTTCCTTATTGAATAAGCTATATAAAGGATTTATTTACAAAATAACACAGTTATAGTCCAATAATAACAATAGACTATTAGATAATATATAATAGATAGTATTTAGTTTACAAGGGATAAGGAATATTTGCCATTCAATATCTGTTATGAGTTACTTAAATCACTATCAAATGTATTAGAGAGAAATATGATTTGTGCTGATGTCTATTTGTATGATTATTACTTTTTTTATTCTTGTGTATTTGTATATTTTAATCTTTTGTACTAAATAAAGTATTTTTTAAAATTAAAATAAATAAATAAATAAAGCTGAGAACATTTTCAAGAAAAGAGACCTGATAGACTTTCCTGAGAAGAAAAAGACATTATTCTATGAAGATAAGCTGGAGGGAGTGACCTAAATTTAATGTTTTAATTAATTAGTATGGACTTTTTAAAATTTGACATATGTTCTGATAAAAAGATTAGCTTAAAGCTAGTTTTGTATGTATAAAACGAATATTTATGTAAACACATCTCCTCGGGTTCTTTAATGCTGAATAATATTCCACAGTTTGTAAAATATTATTGACAAGATTGAAAATATGAAAATGAATATATACCCCACAGCAAAGAGAAGCAGAGATGGTTAAACTGATTCTTTTATCCAAAGAAGAGAATATATTTAATTTTGTCTCTTATTTTGAAATTGCTTCCTGATTTTATGCTTACAATGGGGTGGGAGGAATGAAAATTTGATTCTGTTTTTGTAAACTAGACAGGTTTATTGTTATAGAAATGGCTTGTACATAGTGCTGTGTAAAAGCAAAAAGGGTTATAATTGTGTTATATTGAATCAGAATGGAATGGAATGGAATGGAATGGAATGGAATAGAATAGAATAGAATAGAATAGAATAGAATAGAATAGAATAGAATAGAATAGAATTCTTCATAGGCCAAGTGTGATGGGACACACAAGAAATTTGTTTTGGTGCAAATGCTCTCAAGATACATATGTCAAGAATCATAGGTATAACACTTAGAAGTAGTCATAAGTCGGTGCCTTTTTCTTTTTCTCCAGTTACAATATATCCCTTCTTTTTCCCTCCCTCTCTTCTTATTTTTTCATGCTTTTTTCCCTTGTATTTTATACTTTAATAAACTAATAAAAAGTTAAATGTAAGTTGAGGACTACCTCTATTTGTCTATCTGTCCAGATATCCATCTATTTAGGGGAAGCCGAAAGTATTGGTTTCATGAAGCATAGTAGAAATAACAGAACTATACGCTCTGATAATATGGAAAGCGATTTTCTGGTTTTGTTTTGTGTTCTCTATGTAGAAAAAAAATGATAATAAAAATATGAGGTGAAAACTAAGGTAGAGATTTCAGAATCTTTCATCTTCCTTAGTTGATCAATAAAAACCTTTGATTCTCCATTGTGGTGGAGATAGCATTCAGGATTGGGTAATCAGTCACCTCTTGCTGATTGGACTGAGTCTGTCAAGTCTTTGAAGACACTCCCCCTATTGCTAGGGACATCCCAGAAATGGACTGAGTCAGCTTGCTGGACAACGTGTTAATTTCTGCTCCTAAAAAGAACCAAATTTAAATCAGTTTAATTATAAAATTAGAGAAAAAAATCCTGAAAACTGTCTCAACTAAGAACCGGTCTACCCATTTGACAGCTGTCAAAGACAGTATGGTCGGGGCTTCGGCCCAGGCCGTTGGCACATTGGATTGGCTGAGGCCCGATCTACAACGTGGTTTTAGCGGGAGGTGTGTAGATACACCATCCACACGATTTCTCTGCATTTGGCTTGGGAAGGCTCTCCGCGGCTTGAACCGGCCACCACAGATGCTTTGGTTTACCGCAGCAGTGTTAAAGGGGCAGAAGACACCAAACGAAGGAGGAAAAAACCTTTCCATAACAAGTAAGGTAACTAGAGTAGTATTTGGGCTAGAACAGAGCCAAAAGGTAACAGAGGTAAAAGTTGTGGAAAATACGGTTTAAAACATTGGCATAGAAAATACCACTGAATGCTAGCCGCGCAATCAGGAGAGTGGAGGCGACAGCTCGCAGGCCATCATGCTCTCTCAGCCCAGCAGCCCCAGATCAGTTGTCTTCATCTAGCAGCCCCAAGCAAAGGGACAAGTCTGCAGGGGCTTGAAAGAGCTCCAAGGCAGCTTAGCGGGACTAGTGCCATAGAGACAAGGCTCTGGACAAGTTGTGGGCGAGAGGAAAAGAAACGGCCAAAAATACTGCAGAAATGGCGCTCAGCACAGTTTCCTGCGTAAATGAGGAGCGACCATTATTAAGAGGAGATAGGCAGCTGCATACTGACAGGAGTGTAGTAAGAGAAATGGCCATAGGGGGAGCAGAAGAGCAAGAATTGCTGCAAGAGTCCCTTGAAGCCTCTGAGATAAGAAATTTCTTTTCAGTCTGCCCAGCAACAGGGCAACTGCCAGTTTCAACCCAGAGATCCAGACTGGCCCCTGAGACCACGTTTACTCCCATGTCAGCTGGAATTAGACCAGTCAGGGAACAAGAGCTTGAATTCCAAATTAATATGCAGGCTCTTTCAGCTGAGGCAGTAAAACAAGGGGTGTCAGCAGCCTTGAAACAGACCAGGCGCTCGCCTTCAGAGGCCTCAATCTCATCATCAAGACATATAGTAGGAGACACAGGTCTCATCATGAGGTTGATCTTTCCCTGCATTCTGAATCAGGGTCCTATGCTCGTGCTGAAAGCTCCCACTCCATCCCATCTGACAGTGGCCAAATGATGGACAGAAATTACTCAGATGATGAAGGCCTGGATGATTCTGACCAAATCTCCATGCCAGGCCTATTTCAGCCAGCCATATTCAAGTCGCTCCTCTTCAAGGCTAAGAAAGCCACAGGGTGGGTCTTGGTTCCTGAACCACAGGAGCCTACAGACCCCTCAGAAGACCCCAATGACCCATTGTTTTCTGAAAAAACCATTACAGCAGATGTCATCCCTGCACCAAGGATGTTCACCACAGTCATCCAAAGGCAGTGGTCATCCCTTGGGTCGAGTCCAAGCCCTTCCTCCCTGGACAGAAAAATGTTCAACTTGGTGGCTGATCTCTCCAAGGCCCTAGAAGTGCCCACTTGGATGCCCCAGTTGCGGCCCTATAGGCCAACACTGATATTCCTGGGGAGCCTGAGGACTTGCTAAAGGCAGAGGACAAGAGGGCTGAACAAACGTTGCAGAAAACACACCTATCAGCAGCATGGGCAGTGAGGGCCCCCATGGCTGCATCCTTTTTTAACAGGGCCTCTCTCATCTGGCTTCAAGAGCTGCAGGAGAGAATTCCACTGTCAGGTCATACCAGCATATAAACAAACTGTTAACAGCAGTGGATTTTTCAGCTGATGCCATTCTCAGTGCGGCCAGATTCGCATCTAGGGCAATAGAGGAAACTAACCTCTCGCCGCCTGCTCTGGCTAAGACAATGGCAGGCTGAGACATAAGTGGAGGCTGGCCACTGCCCCCTTTATGGGGGAGAAATTGTTTGGAGAAGCCCTGGACAAGGTGCTGGTGGATTCCAAAGACAAGGGGAAGATCTTAACCTCCAGATCTAGAATGGGTGAATTCAGATCAACACCCTATTTCAGATGTCCCTACTATAGGGCTCTAGAAGCAGGAGGGGGGTTCTCTAGGCCCCAGAGGTCTTTTGTCCCCAGACAGGATCAACCCCAGGACAGGACAGGTAGAACTCACCCATTCAACGCTAAGTGGCCCTTTCGAGGGGCAGAGGGTCTTCCTTTCCGACGCCCCAGATAAATTAGATGCCAACCCTCCCATTGGGGGACATCTGGCCTTGTTTGTCAGGTGTTGGGAGGAAGTAACCATGGACACCTGGGTCCACTTGGGCCTTTCTATAGAGTTCCTCTGTATACCCCCGAGGTTTTTTATTTGCTGTCCTGTCTCCAAGAACAGAGAGAGAAAGGTCCTTATGGAAACAGCTATTAAACAGCTGCTGAAAATCCAGGCTATTCAGCCGGTACCTGAGGACCAACAGGGCATAGGATTTTATTCCATCTTGTTTGTAATTCCTAAAGCCTCGGCTGGATGGAAGGCAATTCTGGACTTAAAGCGTCTTAACTGCCGGGTGAAATACAGGCGGTTTAAAATGCATTCTGTCCAGTCAATTCTGGAGGGAATTAGGGAGGGGGATTTCCTGACCTCCATAGATTTAACAGAGGCCTACCTTCATGTCCCCATTCTTCCAGCCCATAGACAATTCCTCAGGTTCTGCTATAATGGGAGGCATTATCAATACAGGGCCTTGCGCTTTGGGCTTTATGGAAACAGCTGTTTCCATAAGCCCACATTTACAAAACTGTTGGCAGCTCTGGCAGCCCATCTTAGGGCCATCCCAGTAAGAGTCCAATGTTACTTGGATGACATACTGGTCCAGTCATCCTCCACATCTTGAGCAACAGAGGATTTGGAAATCACCATTCAGGTGCTCCAGGGGCATGGCTTCTCTGTCAATGAGGCCAAAAGCCACTTCACTCCCACCAATTCTCTACTCCATCTGGGAGCTGTAATAGATACCATTTCCTGCAAGGTGTCCTTATCCCAGGAATGTCAGGAGAGTATCAGGGAGTTAATTGGGCAAGTAAAATCTAAACATAGGGTGTCCCTGGCTACGCTTTCCAAGCTCCTGGGGAAAATGATATCATGCATTAATATCGTGCCCTGGGCCAGATTGCATGCCAGGCTGCTCCAATGGTTTCTTCTCCCTTATCAGAAGACAGGTAGAAGTTGTTCTCTTCTACTGCAAGGAGTAGATTGACTCCGCAGGTCTTTAGAACCTTACGATGGTGGTCATCTGAGGCCCTTTCCCTGGGACTCTTATTCAAGGAGCCTGACAGTTTAGTACTGACCATGGATGCCAGTCTTTATGGCTGGGGAGCTCATATTCAATCCAGGGTGGTCCAGGGACTATGGTTCCAGGTGGATTTGGGCCACAATATTAATTGGCTAGAGCTTAGGGCGGTCCATCTGGCCCTGAGACACTTAGAGGATGCTGTCTCAGATAAGGACATCCTGGTTTTGACTGACAATGTGTCACCCAAGGTGGACATTAACCACCAAGGTGGGACACATTCATGGCCACTGATGCTAGAGGCAGAACAACTCTGCTTATGGGCAGAGAGACACCAGGTGTCGCTCAGAGCTGAGCACATTGCAGGTGTGGCCAATGTTGAGGCTGACCGGCATAGCAGAGCCACCATTGACCACTCAGAGTGGCATTTGCACCCCGCTTTGTTTCAGGAGCACTTTGGAATGCCAGCTGTGAATCTCTTCACTTCCCAGGACAACACGCAACTCCCGAGATTCTACTCCAGGTTTGCGGTTCCAGGGGTGGAGGGAAAGAATGCTTTATGCAGCCCTTGGCCATGGGAGCTCATTTATGCCTTTCCTCCTCTGCCCCTGATCCTGAGGGTGATTCAGAAACTGTTGGCAGAAAGAGTAGAACTTATCCTTGTAGCCCTTCATTGGCCCAGAAGGCCATGGTTTGCAGACTTAGTAAACATTTCCATCTCCAGACTTTGGAGGATACCAGAGGACAGAGTGTCGCTCAGCCAGGGGCCAGTATTGCATCCAGAGTCCCAGTGGCTTCAATTGGCCACTTGGAGATTGAGCGGGGATCTCTGATCCAGGACAATTATTCTTCCAAAGTGATAAGAACTATCAAAGCCTCCAGGAGACCCTCCACCAACCGCATCTACGATGCAACCTGGAAGGCTTTCAGCGAATGATGTTCTAAGTCTGACATTGACCATACTGGTGCCTCAATTGCCCAGGTGCTGGACTTCCTCCAAGAGGGCCTAGACAAGGGACTTTCACCTAACATGTTGTGGAGGCAGGTTGCAGCCTTGTCCTTGGGGGAAGTGGAATCTTTATCTAGACATCCCACGGTCCGCAGGTTTTTGAAGGGTGCTACTAACCTGAAGCCTTCAGTAGTTCGTCGATATCCAACATGGGACCTCTCTAAAGTGCTGCAGTCTCTGACTGAGACCCCATTTGAACCACTGAGATCCACTTTCCTGCAGTTTTTGTCTTGCAAGGTGGCCTTCCTAGTAGCAATTACTTCTGCCAGAAGGATTTCGGACTTGGCAGCTTTATCTGTCAGGAAGGACCTTAGTGTGTTTCACACCAACTGAGTTGTGTTAAGACTAGACCCTTCATTCGTGCCAAAGGTGAAGTTGTGGTTCCACAGAGCCCAGGAACTAAGCTTACCTGATTTTTACCCGCATCCTGTACATGCACTAGAAAGAAGATGGCACACTCTGGACTTTTGGAGGGCCTTGTGGATTTATGTTAAGCAGACATCTCCCTTCAGGAGGTCTCACCTTCTCTGTTCATCAGACACTATAAGCTGGACTTTTTTGCTTCTGCTGAGGCTGCTTTTGGACGAAGAGTTCTTCAAAAAGTCCACCCTGTGTAGGGGATTCGGACTGCACTAGGCCCACCCATAGGACAGCTAGCTTTGGTATGTCCCAATCCTGAATGCTATCTCCACCACAATGGAGAAGGGTCATTGGTTCTCACACGATATGACCTTTCTCTTTGGGTGGAGATAGCAGTCAGTCCCACTCTATTTTAGTACGTTCTGAATCTAATGGAGCATGTTATTGTTTTAGGAGCACACGTCAGTCTGTCAATATTCCTTCGCCAATTTCTGGAACGTCCCTAGCAACGGGGAGTGTCTTCAAAGACTTGACAGACTCAGTCCAATCAGCAAGAGGTGACTGATTACCCAATCCTGAATGCTATCTCCACCCAAAGAGAAAGGTCGTATCAGGTAAGAATCAACTACCCTTTTCCTTTTAAAGTTAATTATAGTTTATAACATTAGTTGATTTTTTTTTCAGAAGCAGAGACCCGCTTTTTCTGTTTTCTGAGAACCCGGTCCTGACATGTAGTTTGTGAATAAGTTCCTAAAATAAATGATTGAACTTTTTTACAATAAATGGTAAACAAATGCATCTTAAATACAGGAATGCTGTAGTGCTGTACTTTGTCTATGATGGAATGATATTCAGGTTATTGAAGCATTAGATTTTAGTACATTCATACATGTGAACATACGTTAGTTGCAATGAAGAATATGTTAAGAGTGGGTGCATTCATGTATTAATAAGATTTGGTTAAAATAAAAAATAAAAGACCATGTTGTCACTCCCAAATCCATTGACAAAAAAAATAGTAAAAAAAATCTGGAATGAGATATTCATATTTACTAAAAGTCCAGTAGAATCAGTATATTTCTGCAACATTTAATCCTTTTAGTAATGGACCTAGGCTGTTTTTTAAAAAAATCATTTTCTGTTTCCACACTTGTAGACTTTGTGTGACTAGACATAATAGATACAATTATAAGAACACATTTAGCATAATTTAGGGATGTACACTTTAGTAATATATATGAATTGTGGTTGCTTAACAACCACAATTGGGACTGGCAGTTGTCTTGCTAAACAACATGGTAATTAAGTGAAAAATAATGTGACTATACTGGACATCACTCCTGCAGTTGTAAAGTGTGACATATTGCTATGACTTGCAATTTTACTAATGGCTTCTCCATTGACTTTGACTGTCAAAACCTGGCTGTGAAGTACACAAATGGCGATCACATCACAACAGGACATACAGTTGTTGTAAGTGTCCACCAGGTGTAAAGTGCCTGAATTTCTATTATGTGACTGAGAGGATATGAGAGTTCTAGTTGGGAAGACTTGTGCTCCACCTCTCATCCACTGTGGTTGTAACTGTGTAACTGTGGTGTAACTGTGGTTTAGTGAGTTTATTAATATTCCTCAGCAATTCTCCTCCTCAGTGGTGGATCCCTTGCAGGGCAGAGCTGAGGAATTTGGACAATACCTGCAGGATAAGATTGCTCGGATCCGGGAAGGGCTGAACTCTAGTGTGCAGGGACCTGACCCTGGGGGTGCAAGTGGTCTGGCCAATGTTATCTGGACTGAGTTCGATCCTGTTTCTGAGGATGAAGTGGATAGGATTATGCGACAACTGAGTTCCACCACGTTTGGTGGACCCGTGCCCTTCCTGGTTGGTTTATGCCTCCAGGGAGGTCACGAGCGGCTGGCTCTGGGCAGTGGTCAACGCTTCATTAAAGGAGAGTGCCTTCCCTGCCACCCTGAAAGAGGCGGTGGTGCGGCTCCTCCTGAAGAAGCCTGCCCTGGACCCAGCCGAATTGCATAACTTCCGTCCAGTCTCCAACCTTCGCTTTTTAGCGAAGGTTGTTGAGAGTGTGGTGGCTCAGCAGTTTCCGCTTTTCCTGGAGGAAGCAGACTACCTAGATCCATACCAATTGGGCTTCCGGCCCGGGTATAGCATGGAGACGGCATTGGTCGCACTGGTGGATGATCTCCTGAGGGCTCGGGACAGGGGTTTTTCCTCTGTCCTAGTCCTGTTAGATCTCTCAGCAGCTTTCGATACCATCGACCATGGTATCCTGTTGCGGCGTCTCGGGGGGTTGGGAGTGGGAGGCACTGTATTGCAGTGGTTCTCCTTCCTCTCGGGTCGCTCGCAATCGGTGTTGGCAGGGGGGCAGAGGTCGGAGCCGAGGGCGCTCACTTGTGGGGTCCCTCAGGGGTCGGTTCTCTCGCCCCTCCTGTTCAACATCTATATGAAGCCACTGGGTGAGATCATCCATGGCTTTGGGGTGAAGTATCATCAGTACGCTGATGATACACAGTTGTACATCTCCACCCCAGGTCACATCAGTGATGCCCTCTCCGTGGTATCCCGTTGTCTGGATGCGGTACGGATCTGGATGGACAGGAACATGCTTCGGCTCAATCCAGCCAAGACAGAGTGGCTGTGCATACTGACATCTCGGTCCAGTCAGGAGATTCCATCTTTGGTCATGGGGGGAAAGGTGTTGCCCCCCGTGGACAGGGCACAGAACTTGGGGGTCCTCCTAGACTCATGGCTCAAATTGGAGGAGCAGGTGGGGGCCGTGGCCAGGGGGGCATTTGCCCAGGTTTGGCTGGTTCGCCAGCTGTGCCCATATCTGGACCGAGATGCCCTGCGCACTGTCACTCAGGCACTTGTTACCTCCCGGCTCGACTACTGCAATGCTCTCTATTTAGGACTGCCCTTGCATACCACCCGGAGGCTTCAGCTGGTGCAGAATGCGGCTGTGCGGGTTGTGATGGGAGCTTCCCGGTACTCCCATGTTACACCCCTCCTGCGTGAGCTGCATTGGCTACTGGTTGCCCTCTGGATTAGATTCAAGGTCCTAGTATTAACATTCAAAATCCTACGAGACATGGGTCCGGGTTATTTACGGGAGCGTCTACTGCCGGCATCGAATACCAATCGCCCTGTACGAACGCACAGGCAGGGACTTCTCGGGATGCCATCTGCGACTCAGTGTCGGTTGGCGGTATCCCGGGGAAGGGCCTACTCTGTAGCGGCTCCCGCTCTCTGGAACCAACTACCTCTGGGGCTCCACCTGGCCCCTGACCTCCGCACCTTCCGTCGCGACCTAAACACCTGGTTGTTTGAACAGGCTGGGCTGTGCTGACTCCTTGGGGAATGGGTGTTTTATTTATTTATTGTATTTATTTTTTTTTAGTTTAATTTGGCTTGTTGTAATTTAATCCTATTTTAGTTAACCTAATTTATTGTATTGTTTTTATCTGTGAGCCGCCCCGAGTCCTTTTGGAGAGGGGGCGGCATACAAGTCGAATAAATAAATAAAGAAAGAAAGAAATCTCTTACACAGGCCCATTTCCTCCCCCCCTTTTCCTGTTCAAATCACGCACCCCATGACCCCCTTTAAGCCCCCCTAAAAGCAGCGTTTGCTTTTTTAGCATTGCATGCTGTTAATTAACCTCTCCCCTTTTACAGTTTTAAGCTTTTTCCCTGGTTGCAGTTACTGCTGGCACCTTGCTTGCTTGTGGTTTGACATTTAGCTCTTTTCTGTCAAATGTTTTTAAAGACGGCTTACAATTTTTCTAATTTAAAATATTTTATACTAAACTTTTTAGAAGCAATACATACTCCATTTTGTTTTACATATAATGATTATATGATTATACATTCATTTATATCAATAACACATTCATAATCATCTATGAATAAGACATAAGAGAAAAAGGATTTCATCTAAAGGTTTTCTTAATTTATTAGGTCTTATTTTTCTTTGATTTTACTATAAAAGTAAAATGAGACCAATAATTAACATTTAAATACTAGCAAAAATAAAAATTACTTATTTTAAATACAAATTGTAAATAGTAACCATCACTTAAAAACAAAATAAACATTTTTAAATAAAAAGGCTTGGTAAATATTAACACTGAAAAGCTACAGAATAATGTGGATAATAACAAGCAGTTAATAGTTTTATTCAATTTCTTTGTCTCGGTTTCCACTGTATTTCTGAAAAATGACTTTTTTCTTTTAAAATAATATTAAGGATGAGTAATTGTCTTAAGATTCCTGAAATGAAATAAAAACGAACTTAATTGCTCAGAAACCTGCTGCACACTGATGCAAGCCAATTTCTTTCTGCAGAACTATGGCCTCTGAAGTAGTGTTATCCTTTGTAGCTTTAAACATGAAAACTCAACCCCATTTTAAACATGGGCCTGCTGCTTGTGAATTCCTATCAGTGCTAGGCTATATCTCCATAGGAAATACAGTAAAGTGCAATTGAAGTGTGTATTCTATGGGGATAATTACACAGTTTTTAAATTTTTACTTTATGGTTATGTGTCAACCTTACTTATAACTTCAGTTGTGAAAATACATTTTGTCTTCCAAAATTTTGGCATTTGGTAATTACCTATTTTGCATTTTTTTTATTCTGCAAGGAGCCTGAGATCTTGTTTCCTATTTGAAGCACATATTTCATATAGTTTTTGCCTGGATGATATTTTTAATACCTTATTTACTAAGTCAAGTTGCTATTTTATATTGGAGAAAAATAGCTTGCAGATAATGCATTCATATCTTGCATAACTGCTGTATGAATTATGAATAGTATGGATTCTATTTCTGTCTGTCATGCCATTTCTATTTTATGGGCATAGTTTAGAATGTAAGAAGTTGTTCATATTTTGTGAAATTTGATTCAATGGTATTTGCATTTATTGTCTTCCCTGTTTTGTATTGATCTCAAACTGGGCCATAAGAAATCAAATGGAAGCCTTTTTCTTTTCCTTTTTTAAATAACTGTAATTAATTGCTATATTCAAACACTAACTGTGGATATCTTATTTTCATCATAGTTTTAGGATGGTTCTCTAAACTTTATAAATTAAGATTAACCATTTATGTTCATGCTAAATCATTAACCATGATGAGAAAAACAATGTAGTTATGCAATACTCTGGTAGCACAGATTAACCTTTAGAAAAAGAAGGAAAGAGTGTTATCCACTGATACCTTGAAAATACCTAAAAGACAATAGAAGTAGAAGAAAATTTGCCCATGAAAACATTGAATTTAAGAGAAGAATGGGGAGGAACAAAGAATTATATCTAAATAATCAGTGCAAAGAGAGAGAGCATAAAAATTAAATAGAAAAATGGTTAATTTCAGTAATCACAGTAATTAAGGGGATCTCTTAAGCAAAGATAGAAAGGATAAGAAAAATTAGGTGGAAATTCATTGGAATATTTATTTATTATTTTTATTTTATTGGACTTATATGCCACCCCATCTCCGAAGACTCAGGGCGGCTCACAGCTAAAACATACAAATACAATAAATAATTAAAAAGAATTAAACAAATATAAAGTCCAATAAGACCAGATTAAAATAATTTAAAAACTATCCCATACCCCCCCGTGAGGTAGTCACAGCCTGGTTTTGTCAAATAGCCAGGTCTTCAATTCTCGAAGGTCAGGTCAGGGCCAGACGGAGGTCTAGAGGCAGCTGGTTCCATAATATGATGATTGTTAAGTTTGCATGAAGAGTCAGACGCGAGGAGTTCCAGCAAAGAGTTTATTAGTGACTACAGCTCAAAAGGACCCGTCCTGGCTTGGCTACGGCTGCTTCTTATAGCCTGCAGCCGTAGCTGCCAGCCAATGGGAGTGCAGGGTTTCTTCCCGCACTATTTAAACCAATACCATTTGACATTTTACAAGAACAGTTCAAATAAACCAATAACATTCAAACCTACATACATAACACCCCTCCCCACTAGGTTCAGTCCATACCAAACCCCAACCTATCTAATGTATTCCTTTAAATAGGTGGGGCTCTTACGTGCGTTGAGACCTTCGTGGTTCAGAAGCTTTAACGTTCTCACCCAGTGAGAGGGAAATGTGTCTGCTGACATTTCCCTGTTGGGACTTCCTGTGAAAGGAGACCCTGTTAGACTGTTAGAATCTGGTCTCTCCTCCCAACCCATCTCCATTCCAATGTCAGCACCCAAGTCAGGTAGTGATGTGCAATCTTCCACTTCTAAGGATGGATCTTGGCTTTGTGACAGGGTTCGGGATGGTTCCTGTCGCAATGGCTCGTTACACATGGGGTTGATTCCTGTTTGCTGATTTTCCTCCTGTTCCCCCTTCCCCTAGAAGGAACATCAGGTGAGGGACCTAGAGAGGGACAGGGTTGATGTTCCTGAGGGAACCTGGATCTAAGTTGGTCAATGTGCCTGCTCCAGAGGAGGCCATCCTCTGTTTGTACCCTGTAAGAACGAGGGCCTGTGATGTGAGTTATTTCAGCAGGAATCCACAAAGGTTCACCTATAAGGTTCCTAGCATAGACAGAATCTCCCACACTAAAAGAACGAACTTTGGAAGTGGAATCCAGTGGTGCGTTGGGTGCGTAAGTGGGATGAAGGCGGTCAAGGGAAGACCTAAGTTTCCTGCCCATCAACAACTCTGCTGGGGACAAGTTAGTTGATGGGCTAGGAGTGATGTGTTGAACACTAAGAAGCTTTTCAAGCTTCTCAGTGATGTCCCCAGGACCCAGCTGCTGAAGCTTCTCTTTGGTAAAGCGTACCATGCGTTCAGCCCGGCCATTGGCGAAGGGTGCCCAGGGGCAGTGAGGGCATGTCTGATGCCCTGTTGAGCTAGAAAGGATTCAAAAATGTTAGATGTGAATTGAGGGCCATTGTCAGAGACAAGGACATCTGGTAACCCATGGGTTACAAACAATTTTCTGAGCTGCTTGATAACAGCCTCAGTAGTAGTGGATGTCATTGGAATTACCTCTAGCCATTTGGAGTATGCATCTACTATCACTAGAAAAGTGTGCCCTCTTGTAGGGCCTGCAAAATCAATGTGGATTCTAGACCATGGGCCCCTAGGACATTCCCATTCCTGTGTGGGGCGTGAGGTGGGGCAGGTCTGACTACCTGGCAATTGGGACAAGAGGCTACCCAGTTTTCAACCATTTTGTCAATACCTGGCCACCATACATAACTCCTGGCCAAACCTTTCATCCTTACAATCCCAGGATGACCCTCATGTAACATTTCCAAAACCTCCCTTTGCAGTTTTGCAGGAATAACCACCCTGTTACCCCACAAAATACATCCTCTTAATACAGATAATTCAGTTTGCCTGGACTTAAAAGGTTGGGCAAGGTGAGGTAGATCTTGAAGAGGCCAACCTTTCTTAATCCAGCCCATAACAGGTGCCAACACAGCATCTTTGGCAGTTTCTTTGGCAATCTCAGCAGCATGGACTGGAAGCTTAGCAACGGTCTCCAGGAAAAAGGTGTGAGTTTCAAGTTCAAAGTCCTCCTTGTGGCAAGGTAGTGGGCAACGACTCAGTGCATCAGCATGTCCAATGTCCTTGCCAGGCCTGTGAATCAGTTTGTAGGAATAGGCTGCAAGAAATTCAGTCCACCTCAGCATTCTTGGTGACAGGATATTAGGTGTAGGTTTGTCTCCTGCCACAATGCCTAGTAAAGGTTTGTGATCTGTAACAATGGTGAATGACCTGCCATACAGATATTCATGAAATTTCTTAACAGCTGCAACAACTGCTAAAGCCTCCTTGTCCAATTGGCTATAATTCCTCTCTGCTTTGGACAGCGTGCGAGAGTAAAATGCAATTGGGGCTTCCCGTCCATTGGGAAGCCTGTGACTCAAACCCCCACTCCAAAAGGGGATGCATCACAAGTCAGAACAACAGGTAAATTCTCAGAGAATTGTATCAACACAGCATCAGACGTGATTAGTCTCTTAATACTGTTAAATGCTGACTGTTCCTTCCGCCCCCAGATCCAAACAGCATTCTTATCAAGTAGGCGATGTAAGGGCTCAGCAATAGATGCTTTGTGAGGTAGAAACATGTGGTAAAAGTTAATAAGTCCAAGGAAGGCCTGCAAATCTGCCTTGCATCGAGGTTTAGGGGCTTCATTGATTGCTTTAACCTTGGCATCAGTAGGATGGATGCCATGCTTGTCAATCATATACCCCAGGAACTCAACTCTGTCTGTTTTGAGTGTACATTTGTCTTCCTTGACTTTTAAACCCGCTTTTCTGAATCTGGTAAGGACTTCTCTGAGTCTTTCTTGAAGCTGAGTGTCATTTTCAGCAGAGATTAATACATCATCAAAATAAGGTACTACCCCTGGCAGTCCTTGCAACATTCTTTCCATAAGGCTCTGAAAAATGCCAGGTGCCACGCTTACTCCAAATTGTAGTCTTTTACATTTGAAGGCACCTCTATGGGTCACAATTGTTTGTGCCTCTGCAGTGGCATCATCAACTGTTAATTGTTGATATGCCTGAGCCAAATCCAGTTTAGCAAATACTGTACCCCTGCCAAGGGAATGGAGCAGATGATGCACAACTGGTACAGGATATGCGCTCTGTTGCAGCGCATGGTTAAGTGTCCCCTTGTAGTCACCACAGATTCTCACTGACCCATCAGCCTTGACTGGTGTGACTATGGGTGTTTCCCATCTGGAGTGGTCAGTAGGCTCTAAAACCCCTTGAGCAATGAGTTTATCTAATTGTGCATCAATTTTTCCTTTAAAGCAAATGGGACCCTCCTGGGCTTTAAACGAATTGGGGGCACCTTGGGGTCTAGGCTGAAAGCAATAGGGGTCCCCATATACTTGCCCAGTCCTTCGCTGAAGACCTCTGGAAACTCAGACTTCAAGGACTCTTCCCAGTCAGAACTGCTCACGTGATGGATGCCAGTCACCTCGATGCCAAGTGGCTTGAACCACTCAAGTCCCAGCAAACTTGGGCGATCCTTGTCCACGATGGTCAGGGGCAAACGTTTGGTGTGGCCTTTAAACTGCACGTTGAAATCTCTCGCTCCAACTACTGGAATCTTGTTCCCTTGGTAGTCTTTGAGAGTCAGTGCTTGCTTCTGGAAATGCTTTTTCTGAATTTTGGGAAAAAGTCTGTGGATAGTGTCCCATGACACCATAGATAAATAAGAGCCTGAGTCCACTTCCATTTGGCAAGGCCTTCCTTCAATAAACACCTTCACATGTACTTTTCTGCTTTTTAAGGGTGAAGAATGACCAATAGTGATTGTTTGGTGAGTTTCATTCTTGCCATTTGCTTCTAAATTTCGCCCCATTTTTCAAGGAAATTGTTGGGCTTAAAGTCTCTATCAGGAATTTCTTCCTAGCTGGTGGAGTTCTGGATGATTTGCAGACTCTGGCTATGTGACCCCGTTTCTCACAACGTAGGCAAATGGAGTCAAAGAACTTGCAATCAGTGCGGGGTGCCCCCACAGCCTCTGCAATAGAACCCTTGCCTGTTCTTCCCAGAGTCTTTTCTTTTCTTCTCCATTCTGAGTTTAAAATCCCTCCTCTGCCTCACTGCCATCAGAATCAGAGTCTATTTGTTCGCAATGAGTAGATGTGGATTTATCCCCATCAGAATGGCTTGAGGCCTGGCTTGAGGCCTTGTTAATCTTTTCATGGCGCTGCTGAGGACTTGGTGGCTTCCTGAAACAGCTTCTTCAATGGCCTCTTTAAACGTGATCTTAGGTTTCATTAATAGTTTGCTTTGTAAGACCTTATCTTTAAGGCCCGATCACGCATGGCCTCTTCTAAGTTGGTAAAGTCACAAGCACCCCCAATGTCCCTTAAACTTGCCACGAAGTCATTAACATTCTCGCTATCCCCTTGATCCCGACGGTAAAATTCGTGTCTCTTAATGAGGCACGATACTTGTGGGCGTAATGGGCTCTCAAAAGTTTTTCTAAATCGGGCCATTCCATTACCTTCAGCTCTGCTGCTCCCGCCAACGCCTTCGCCATTTTGAAGACTGCGGACCGCAGTGCGTGAGAAAGACCGCCCTCTTCCGTCTCTCGGGGATGCCGGCGAGATCGTTCCCCTCCAGGAACATGTGGAAGCGATCCGCATACGATTCCCAGTCTTCCGTCGCTGGATCGAACGGTGCTGGGGGGTTCAGCGCAGCCATCTCGCTCAGTTGCTTGTTCGTCGCGTCGTCTTCTCTTCAGGGAAATCCCATCCTCGTCGCCAGTGTTAAGTTTGCATGAAGAGTCAGACGCGAGGAGTTCCAGCAAAGACTTTATTAGTGACTACAGCTCGAATGGACCCGTCCTGGCTTGGCTACGGCTGCTTCTTATAGCCTGCAGCCGTAGCTGCCAGCCAATGGGAGTGCAGGGTTTCTTCCCGCACTATTTAAACCAATACCATTTGACATTTTACAAGAACAGTTCAAATAAACCAATAACATTCAAACCTACATACATAACAATGATCATAAGAAGAGAGTGTGAATTTACAAAATAATTGCTCCCCTATCAATTTAATAAACAAGGTGTGATCATTGAACTGGACTATATATCGTAAAAAGCAAAGTTAAAATATTGATAACAACACAGCTCTAAGGTGTTGATGAAATATTAATAAAACTGATTAAAACCATATAAAATGTGTAATTAAAGTGTTACATATGGTTTGTAAGCAAGTGTAGAAAAAATAGCCATGTAAAATAACTATATTGTAGTATTAAAAAGGCAGTGTTAAGGGATGCTTAATCTACTGAAGAATTGGGTGTATGACATACTAAAAGGATTGTGCTCAAATTTTGCAATCTATGGAAAAATTCATGGAAAAAGAATGTCCAGAAGTATAGGCTAACTTCATAAAATTAAGAGGCATTGATATCCTATTGCTATTATCCAGGATTTATGAAAAGGAAAAGCAATTTTTAAAAAATGCATAAAAATGTTTTATGTTATTGATTATATGAAATATTTTATCTATACACAAATTCTGTTTCTTACAATATAGATATATCTGTGACTTCATCCAGCCTGATTGCTAATAATGAAGTTAAAGTTTAATTACACATAATTAATTACATATAATTACACATAATTATGAAATATAATTCAAAAGAATAATTAGAGAAGACCACAATACTTGGAAAATCAAGCAATTGAAAAAAAACTTAAAAGAAGATATGGTAGTTAGATTATGTCATTGATGATACAGGTTTACAAGAAGCAAAGAAACAATTATAAAATATTATCCATCAGATCACAAAGAATGAAAAGTAACTAAACAATGCAAAACTATATATATTGTTATCCAACCTTTTGGGCACCAGGGACTGATTCTGTGGAGAGAGGTTTTTCTGTGTGTGCTGCCTAAATCCTGTGGCTGGTGTTTGCTTGTTTGTCTGGCTAACTTTCTGGCATGCTGTGTAAGGGTGAATGACCACAGGGCCACTGCAGCTGTCATAATTTTGAAACAGAGTTATATGTAATTTGTGTTTGTCAATTGTAACTTTGAACCATTGTTAAGTGGCCAGTCTATTCTTGAGGTTTACCCAGATGGAGTAAAAGAGTTACTTAAAGCAATAGATTTCAGATAGAGGTAGATTTTATTTATTTATTTATTTATTTATTTATTTATTTATTTATTTATTTATTTATTTATTTGACTTGTATGCCGCCCCTCTCCCGAATGGACTCGGGGCCGCTCACAGTTAAAACCAATACATTAAATAATTACCTAAAATAGAATTAAACCCACAAGCCAAATTACTAAAACAAATTATAAAACAGACACCCCCCCCAAGAGGAGTCAGCACAGCGCAGCCTGCTCAAATAGCCAAGTTTTCAAGTCGTGGCGGAAGGTGTGGAGGTCAGGGGTCAGGCGGAGCCCCAGACGTAGTTGGTTCCATAGGGCGGGAGCCGCCACAGAATAGGCCCTTGAGATACAGATAGTCCTCAACTTAGTCCTCATAGGCCCTTGAGATACAGATAGTCCTCAACTTACAACCATAATTGGGACAGGAACTTCCCTCACTAAGCAATATGGTAGTTGATTGAGTCACCCAATTTTACAACTTTTTGCCATGGTTGTTAAGAAAATCACTGCAGAGGTTAAGTGAATCACATAGTCATTAAGTGAATCATGCTTCCCCTATTGACTTTTCTGCCAGAAGCACCTTGGGAAAATCACAAATGGTGATCTGTAACCCTGTGATGCTGCAACTGTTTTAAATAATGCTGATTGTCATGCACCCAAATTTTGATCATGTGCTTGGGAACAATGCAGTGGTTATAAATACAAGAACCAGTGGTAAGTCACTTTTTTCAGCCCTATCATAACTTTGAACAGTTGGTAAATGAACGATTGTAAGTTAAGGCTACCTGTATTAACAATATTAACAAAGGACAATAGTATTTTAATTATTTTGTTTGTTACATCTATAGCTAGTCCCATAGTACAGTTCACTTTGTGAAAATTTAGGACATAATGTTTAGAATTGCAATTTGAGTGAGTGTTCTATATGTAAACTATGCTTTCAAATTTCTTTCCGATCTAAGAAATCTATTTTTTAATATTATGACAGCTTTTTCACATAGGGAATTTTAGAATTGTCTTTATTTTTTATTGTCATTATATATTTATATATATATTGTCTTTAGAAAGCCTTTATTTTCAGAGAATAGAAATTAAGTATTTGAATTTTTAAAATGATGTTGGTGTCGATATGATCAAACAATCTTCAGGTTAAGAAAATTTTTCCTCTTTAAGGTTTGCTTTTCTAATTTAGAGACACAGTGCTTTGTGGCAGCATTTGAAATGCAAATGAAAAAGGTAGCGTTGGAAGAAATATCCTTCTGGGTTCGGTTCCAAGTGGGAAAAAGAGGGTTGCTGGAAAGCAGGCTTAATGGTGGACAAGTCTACATGGTTAGGTGAAGAAAAAAAGGGCTGAGATGCTGAGAGTGCCTGAGTTTTATACCCTCTGTTGGGCCCCACCTTAGTGTTTCCTGTTCCTGTGTAAGAAATGTATCCCATTGGCTGTCAGATTCCCAGGCGGTGGGGATCTCAGCTAACTTTGTAAGCTTTGTCTGTGTCCCAGGCTTGTTTGAGTGGTGGCTGATGTAATCTTCCCAGGTGCCATGTGATGAGATGGGTAGAGGGCTAATCCTACCTTTGTTATGTAGAATAAACTGGCTCTGGCCTTAATGACCCATTGACAAAGGTGGTTGGGGCTGAGTTTCTGCCTCTCTGAATTTTTATTTTTATTTATTTATTTTTATTTATTTATTTTTATTTATTTATTTTTATTTATTTTTATTTATTTATTTATTTTTATTTATTTATTTATTTATTTATTTTGCCAATTGCTTACAAGGATAAATATAGTTGTGAATACATGAAATGAATACATATAAGAAAAATAAAAATAAACAATAGGACAGGGACAGTAGGCACGTTGTTGCACTTATGCACGCATTTCTACTTTTCTTTTTAGGGGAAATATTCTGCCTTTTTAAATATATCCTAAAATATTTCCTTTTTCTAGGAGAGGCTGGGTGCTAACTTCCTACAGTGGCAGATAGTATTTGGCAGATAGTATTTGCTCTCTACCTTTCTGAAATGGTGCCCAGTCTTTTTCTAGATGCTCCCAAATGCACTGTGTGATTTTATGCAGGGACATTCAGCATCTCCCAACGAAAGAAGACAAGATAAAAGGACTGAAGCGATAGTGGGATGCCTACCCTTAAGAAGTGAGCATTAGTTGTTGTCCAAGAAGCTTATATGTTGTGCAAGCCTGATGAAACTAATCAAGTGAAGCTTTCCCCTACCATTGCATGCAACTTAATTATATAGTGTGTTGCAGTACATAGAATAATGACTTAAGTTACAGAAACTTTGCTGTATTAATAGACATCTTCAATTCTTTTGATCCATTTGGAAGTATATGTTCAAGTTTTTCTTTCAAGATTAATAATTATTTTAAAAGGAAATGTTAGCCGTTACAAATGTTAAAAGGGCAGTTCTGCTGATCATTTTGATATCTGTCATTTTAAAAAAAGTAGTAAGGCAGTGACTAAGAGGAGGAAATAGATTTTTTTCATTGATTTTTCTAAAAATAAAAAAGTTACAGAAAGTAAATTTAAGCTTCTTTGCTAATATTTTTTCTTGTGTTCATTTTTGTTTTATTTTTAATATACCATTGTTTGTAAACCTCAAGGGGGAAAAAGATGCAACACTTCTATAACATTAAATTTGAGAGATAATTACACTTGGCAGTTCCTATTTGCAGCAATGCATAAAATGCTGAAGGCCTTTGTACAGTTCAAAGAGCACATTCCACACATCTAGCAGTTGTCAGTTGCCTGAAGGGATAATCTGAATTCTTAAGAAAAAAAGTGCAATGGATAACAGTGAATACATTCTCCATTTGGCTCGTGTTCAGCTCTTCTTCCTAAATAATCATTCACCTTTTAAAAGATTTAATCAAGTGAGAAGGAATATATTTATCACTTTGCCATCACTACAAAACCTTTTATTATATGATTTATTATTTGTTTAGTTGGAGGTATATGTTCTGTGACTAGGTCTAAGGTTGATATTAAGCAAATATTTAGAAACAATCATTGGTGAGTGAAAGATCAACATAACCTCTTATTAAGGTGACCAACCATCCTCCTTTAGGGAGGACAGTCCTCCTTTTGTAAGTTCTGTCCTCTCTCAAAAAGTGTCCTCCAACATGTCCTCTTTTTTGATACTTGAAGACTAATCTGTAAATCTCCGTATATGATCGATGCTGATCCGATCCGTTGTGTGTGATGTGACGTATTTGTATTTGATATGACAATTCGTCAAGGCTCGGTACAGTGCAGTGAGACGCGATTATGAGACGCATGCACTCCACACCGGAGAATTGTTTTGAGAGAGAGTGCCGCGCGCAAGAGTGCACCATGCGCAGGAGTGTGCTGCGCACAAGTGGCTTTGTTTTTTCTTCTTCAGGAATTGTTATAAATTCCTCAAATTAATGTAATTGATATGTAATTCAATTAAGCAGCATTTTCTGTGTATACAGCTGCAGGTTCTAGTTATTCTTCAATTTCATAGATTATATAGAAAAAAATGTAAATTATATTTATTTCTGATCCTAAACTTCACATGTTGAAATATGAGAAGTCAGGAATAGAACCTGTACTGTAGCTATCTAAGACTTCTTGAATAGAGAATTAAGGCTAACCAATGTCAAATAATACCAGTGGAGAAGAAAATGAGCTACTGTAGTTGAAAAGACAGTTCATGAAGGAGTTAAGACTAAATAATGATTGTTATTGGAAATTAGAGAAGGACTAATAGGCAAGGAATTCTACAAAGCTTTAAACCAGAAATATAGTAATCAGATCAAGAAGGCAAAGGCAGCACAGTAAGCTAAGTCTAGCAAGAGAGGCACATTCCAATGATAAGATTTCTTCGCATCTTATTCTTCAAACAGTAAGAAGAAGAAAACAGGACCTGTTGTATATTGCTAATGGAGACATTTTAATAGACACTCCAGAAAAAGCTGAGGAACCCAACTCCTATTTTCTCTCTATATACAGGTGAAACTCGAAAAATTAGAATATCGTGCAAAAGTTCATTTATTTCAGTAATGCAACTTAAAAGATGAAACTAATATATGAGATAGACTCATTACATGCAAAGCAAGATAGTTCAAGCTGTGATTTGCCATAATTGTGATGATAATGGCTTACAGCTCATGAAAACCCCAAATCCACAATCTCAGAAAATTAGAATATTGTGAAAAGGTGCAATATTCTAGGCTCAAAGTGTCCCACTCTAATCAGCTAGTGAAGCCATAACACCTGCAAAGGGTTCTGAGCCTTTAGTCTGTTCAGTCTGGTCAGTGGAATCACAATCGTGGGAAAGACTGCTGACCTGACAGTTGTGCAGAAAACCATCATTGACACCCTCCATAAGGAGGGAAAGCCTCAAAAGGTAATTGCAAAAGAAGTTGGATGTTCCCAAAGTGCTGTATCAAAGCACATTAATAGAAAGCTATGTGGAAGGGAAAAGTGTGGAAGAAAAAGGTGCACAAGCAGCAGGGATGACTGCAGCCTGGAGAGGATTGTCAGGAAAAGGCCATTCAAAAATGTTGGGGACTTTCACAAGGAGTGGACTGAGGCTGGAATTAGTGCATCAAGAGCCACCACACACAGATGGATCCTGGACATGGGCTTCAAATGTATTCCTCTTGTGAAGCCGCTCCTGAACAATAAACAACGTCAGAAGCATCTTACCTGGGCTAAAGAAAAACAGACCTGGTCTGTTGCTCAGTGATCCAAAGTCCTCTTTTCTGATGAGAGCAACTTTTACATCTCATTTGGAAACCAAGAACCCAGAGTATAGAGGAAGAATGGAGAGGCACACACTGCAAGATGCTTGAAGTCCAGTGTGAAGTTTCCACAGTCTGTGGAAACTTCCACAACATCTGCTGGTGTTGGTCCACTGTGCTTCATTAAGTCCAGGGTCAATGCAGACGTCTACCAGGAGATTTTGGAGCACTTCATGCTTCCTTCCACAGACAAGCTTTATGGGGATGCTGACTTCATTTTCCAGCAGGACTTGGCACCTGCCCACACTGCCAAAAGCACCAAAACCTGGTTCAATGACTGTGGGATTACTGTGCTTGATTGGCCAGCAAACTTGCCTGACCTGAACCCCATAGATAATCTATGGGGCATTGCCAAGAGAAAGATAAGAGACATGAGAGTGAACAATGCAGAAGAGCTGAAGGCCGCTATTGAAGCATCCTGGTCTTCCATAACACCTCAGCAGTGCCACAGGCTGATAGCTTCCATGCCATGCCATATTGAGGCAGTAATTGCTGCAAAAGGGGCCCAAACCAAGTACTGGGTACATATGCATGCTTACACTTTTCAGAGGTCCGATATTGTTGTATGTACAATCCTTGTTTTATTGATTGCATGTAATATTCTAATTTTCTGAGATTGTGGATTTGGGGTTTTCATGAGCTGTAAGCCATAATCATCACAATTATGACAAATTACGGCTTGAACTATCTTGCTTTGCATGTAATGAGTCTATCTCATATATTAGTTTCACCTTTTAAGATGCATTACTGAAATAAATGAAAGTTTGCATGATATTCTAATTTTTCGAGTTTCACCTGTATCAAAAGGAAATAAGGATATGAATAGCACAGATTGGGAACAACCCCAAGATGGGGAAGGTGCAGATCACGAGGGTTATAGTAAGGGATATTCTAGCTAATTTGAATGCTTTTTAATCCCTGTCTATGATGAAATGCTTGGAATACTAAAGGAACTGGCTGAAGAACTTTCAGTGAAGAATCTTGCCAAAAGACTGTGAAAAAATCCTCTTTAGTGAGTCTAACATTGATGCCTGTTAGATGTTAGACAGGTAATAAAGCAGGCCACTTACAGGTATATTGGAGATGTTGCTGTGATTGCTAATAACTTGTCAAACACAGATTATATGAGACAAAACTAATCTCTCTCCTTTGACAAGGTAATTATTCTAGTGGACAAGGGGGATGCTGTAAATTTAATTTCAGCGAAGTCTTTAACAAAGTTTCACATGCTCTCACTAGCAAGAGATTATAATCAAGTTCTGTCCAGAAATTCAGTTGGTTCTTGTTTCTTGAGTTGGCCAGCATTTTAGGGCTTGGCATTCATCTTGAAAGCTTCCTAAAGCAATTCTATACAACTTAATTAACCAGATACAAATTGGAGTTACTCTGGAATTTTTCTACTGCTTCTCCCCATCCCTGGACTGGAAAATCCGTTTTTGCAGTGACTCTACTTCCTCTGTGACCTGACTTTGCTCTTAAAGTTTGTTAAGCCGATACAGTTCAACTTCTTTATTATGTTCTGCATGATGTGATTGATGAGCTATTTATAAAATGTATAGAATACAGAAAACTAGGGTCTGACCCCAATCTAGGGAGTAGAATGCAACTGCAATCTAACTGGACATATTGGAAAAATGGACTGAGGGGATCAAAATGCCTACTTTTATCAGAAAAAAAATGTATGGCATTACAGTGTATTCAGAAAGTATTTTGTCAATTCTGTTATGCTGCAGTCTGATTCTACAGTTGTTGAAATTGATTACTTTAATTAATGTACACTCAGTACCCCATAATGACAAAGTGAAAACAGAATTTTAGAAATGTCTTAATTAATCAGTGGAACAACTTGCATCTAGAAGTTGTAAATGCTCCAACACTGGAAGTTTTTAAGAAGAAATTGGAGAACAATTTGTTTGAAGTGGTGTAGGGTTCCTGCCTGAGCAGGGGCTAGAAGACCTCCAGGGTCCCTTCCAATTCTGTTCTATTCTATTCTATTCTATTCTATTCTATTCTATTCTATTCTATTCTATTCTATAAAAACTGAAATACCACAGTGGCATGAATAGTCAGACCTTTCACTCAGTACTTTGATGAAACACCTTTGGCAGCAATTACAACCTCAATCGAGTCTTTTTGGGTATGACGTGACAAACTTTGCACACCTGAATTGAGGAGTTCCTGCCATTCGTCCTTGCAAATCCTTTCAAGCTCAGCCAGGTTGGATGGCAACTGTTGGTGGACGGCCATTTTCAGGTCCCTCCAGAGATACTCAATATGGTTCAAGTCAGGGCTCTGGCTGGGCCACTCTAGGACATTCACAGAGTTGTCCTTAAGCCACTCCTGTGTTGTCTTGGCAGTGTGCTTAGGATCACTGTCATGTTGAAAGTGGACCTTTGACACTGTCTGAGGTCCTGAGCACTGTGGAACAGCTTTTCATTGAGGATATCCCTGTAGTTTGTTCCATTCAGCTTTCCCTCAACCCTGACAAGTCTCTGCCATTGAAAAACACCCCCACAGCATGATACTGCCACCACCATGTTTCACTGTGGGGCAGGTAGTGAGTGGTACTGGGTTTCCTCCAGACATAACATTTAGAATTGAGACTAAACAGTTTCACCAGACCAGAGAACCTTTTTCCAAACAATCTGAGAGTCCTTTTTCAAACTCCAAGTGGTCTTTCATGTGTTTTCCACTAAGGAGAGGCTTGCTTAACAGATTAACAGAGTTGGAAGGGATCTAGCCCAACCCTCTGCCCAAGCAGGAGATCTTACATCCATGGTGGCGAACCTATGGCACATGTGCCACAGGTAGCACACAGAGCCCTCTCTGTGGGCACATGTGCCATCACCCCAGCTCAGCTCCACCACACATGTGCATGCCTCGCACTGGCCAGTTGGCCTTTGGGTCTCTGCCATGCATGCATGGGGTGCACATGTGCAGAAGGTTTGGGTGCATGCACAGGGACATGGGCGCATGCGTGGGGGTGGGGCAGCACATGTATGCGTTGGGGTGCACATTGCATTTTGGGTATATGTGCATGCACTTGCAAGTGCACGCGCTTTGGGCACTCGGGGCCCAAAAGATTTGCCATCACTGCCCTACACCATTTCTGACAGATGGCAGTCCAAACTCTTCTTTAAAGCTTCCAATGATGAAGCTCCCATAACTTCTGAGGGCAAGCTGTTCCATTGGTTGATTTTTCTCACTGTCAGAAAATTTCTCCTTATTTCTAGGTTGAATTTCTCCTTGATCAATTTCCATCCATTATTCCTTGTCTGGCTTTCAGGTGCCTTGGAAAATAGCTTGATGGCCTCCTCTCTGTGGCAGCCCCTCAAATATTGGAACTCTGCGATCATGTCTCCCCTGGTCCTTCTCTTCACTAGACTAGCCATGCCCAGTTCCTGCAACCGTTCATTGTATGTTTTAGCCTTCATCTTGGTTGCTCTTCTCTGCACTTTTTCTAGAGTCTCAACATCTTTTTTATAGTGTGGTGACCAAAACTGGATGCAGTACTCTAGGTGTGGTCTTACTAAGTCTTTATAGAGTGGTATTAGTACCTCACTTGATCTTGATTGTATCCCTCTGTTAATGCAACTTAGGATTGCATTGGCTTTTCTGATGACGATGCACCCTGTTGGCTCATATTTAATTGGTTGTTCACTAAGACTCCAAGATCCCTCTCACAGTTACTGCTATTAAGCCTGGTTTTACCCGGTCTATATGTGACTGGGTATTTTTCTTTTTTCTTGCTATTTTTGGTTTTTCTTGCTATTTGTAAGATTTTACTTTTCTGTACATTAAATTTTATTTTGTTAGATAGGGTCTTGTGTTCAATTCTATCAAGATCCACCTGGATCTTGAGCCCATCTTCTTGGGTGTTGGCTATTCCTGCCAGTTTAATATCATCCACAAATTTGATAAGTTGCCCTTCTATTCTCTCATCTAAGTCATTAATGAAGATGACATTAATGAAGGGCCTAAGACGGAACCTTGTGGTATCCCATTGCTTACTTCTCTCCATGTAGATGTACTACCATTAAGGACTACTACTTTAGTATGGTTTATCAGCCAGTTACAAATTCATTTGATAATGATGCTATCTATCCCACTTTTTTCTAGCTTAACAAGAAGTAGAGTTTACTTTGTCAAATGCCTTGCTGAAGTCTAAGTTTATTATGTCCACAGTATTTTGCTGGTCTACTAATTTAGTCACTATGTTGAAAAGTGAAATAAGATTGGTTTGGCATGGTCTGTTTTTAACAAACACATGGTGACTTCTAGTTATTACTTTACTCATTTCTAGATGTTGGCAGATCTATTTTATTTTCCAGTATCTTCCTCGGTATTGATGTTAGGCTGTTTGGTCTGTGGTTTCCTGGGTCTGTTTTTGTCCCTTTTTTGAAGATGGGAACCACATATGACCCATATGCATTCTAGGAGGTTTTTGTCTTTGGTTTCATGCATTTCTGTAGCAATTTAGTAGTCCTTTACATACAGTGCAACTCCACCTCCTCTTTTATGGGGTCTGGGTTTTTTTGAACAGTTTGTATCTTTCTATCAGTATGTTCCAGTCATGGGTTTTGTCCCACCAGGTTTCTGTAATTCCAACTATATCATATCTACCTTCATGTATTAATAATTCAAAATCATCTTGTTTGTTCCCCAAACTTCATGCATTTGTATATAGGCACTTGAGCCTTCCGTCTAGCCACTCTGCCATAAAGCTCAGATTGATGGAGGATTGCAGTGATGGTTGTCCTTTTGGAATTCTGTCCCATTTCCACACAGGATCTCAGTCAGAGTGACCATCAAGTTCTTGGTCAGCTTGTTTGTACTGACAATAAAGGGCTTAATGCAGTGTATGTGGAGAATGTTTATTTGCTGCCCCTAATAAAGGACATGATGGCTCATCTGGCCAGAGGAAAAATCTTTAATAAGCTGGACTTGAGAGAAGCTTTTTACAGAATCCACATTAAGAAGGGAGATGAGTGGAAATCACTTTGAATTGCCCTTTGGGTTGCTTCCAGTTCAGGGTGCTCCTGTTTGGATTACAAGGGGCACCAACTGTGTTAATGCAATTGATCAATGAAATGCTGCATGAACACTTGTACAAGGGGGTCCTGGTTTACTTAGATGACATTCTTATGTACACTGAAACTATTGAGGAACATGTGAAGTTAGTGTGCACAGTCTCGAAAAAACTCAGGGCTGCTGAACTGTATGCCAAATTGTCAAAGTGTGAATTTCAGCAGGATAAAATTGACTATTTGGGTTACAGTATATCACATGAGGGGATAGAAATGGACCCTGAGAAGGTGCATGCAGTCATGGAGTAGGCGCCCCCTCCACACCAGAAAGCAGTTGCAAAGTTTCCATGGCTTTATAAACTTTTATAGACAATTCATCCCCTCATTTGCTAAAATTCATTACCCATTACCAACCTCCTGAAGACAAAGGGAGGGGCCAAACCAAAACCCTTGAGTGGACAGTGGAATGCCAAGTAGCCTTTGAGAAACTTAAGTAGCTATTTGCAGCTGAACCCATCCTTAAACATCCTGACACAGATGTCCCCTTTGTAGTCACATCCTTTTCTTTCTAGTTCAAGATCCTACAGGTAACAAGCATCTAGGCTGTATAAGGGGCTTTATATAAAGCCACTGGCATCTTGAATTGATACAAGAAGCATATTGGCATCCAGTACAACTCCTACAGAATATTTTGCAAACACAGTGCCAGCCAGCAAATAGGCAGTAGCTTATTGTGTTAGGGACTGCTTCCAAATGATAATCAAAGCAATCACATATAAAGTGTACTATATAATCTAACTGAGAGATAAGTACAAGATTTCCTGGTCCCACCTGGTAGATCTTGCAATTTGTACTGACAGTATCTTCCACCAACTATTATTCCAGCAAGAGTTGTGAGTGCAGAATAATCCAGAGATGCTCATGAAGTTTTTCAGGACCATGTTATTCTATCTAGAACAATAAATGAAAGATTCATAGAAATGGGAGTTTCTGCAACAATAGTATCTCCATTTTGCTGGCATTCAGTCTGTTTCACCCTTTGTGTTCTTTGAATCATTAACTACACTGCATCTCTTGCTTGGCATGAGATGAAGATGTAAATCTTGGTACCTCAGTTAAATTTATAACCTAACAGCAAACTGATGGATGATCTCCATCATACAGATGTTGAACAGAAGAGAGAAAGTACAAATAAAGTCTTTCCCCAGCAAAACTGATGAAATTATCAGCAGAACAGTGCTTCCAATCTCCAGCTTGCTGAACTATTGCCTACTTCAAGTGTAGCATCAAGCCCAAGTATCACTCTGCCCATAAAATATGCATTTATTACCTATGGAACAGATAATGTAATTTCCCTTCTAATGCTGCTGATTAATCAGCAGAAGCAATATGTACAAGATATAAAATAAAAGATCTAATTTGTGATGGATAAACTCTTCTCCTTGGGTTTTAGTCAACACTTGTAGATAAAATGTGAATTAGAACATTTTTATGTAAATAGCTATGATATAAATTGCTATATTTGTCTCAATATTCATTTCAGGTATTTCAGATTAATAATGTTCCAGGGGTGCTATTTATCCTGAGTATTGTGAGATTTTCTTTGATGAATGGCAGGCATTTTTCACTCTCTAGATAACTAGATAGCAAAGTAATGGTACTAATAAATCTGTCATAAAATGAATCAAAGAGATAGTTCACCCGTCAGGGTTACACAAAGTCACAACCTGCCTTATTCGACTTTTATTAAGTTGTCTCCAGTACAGGACTTGATGTGTACAGTCCACTTGAAGACTACGAGTTAAAAGGCTTGTTTTGCTCTAAGAAAGAACATTAAGTGCAATCTGTCGTTCCAATGTTGTGCCTCATTATTTTTTTCTCCTTTGAAAAAATGCAGGTAAACTATGTTGTGTTGTGCAATTTTTGCCTTAAATGATCAAATACCCCTTAAAAAGTCACATCCACAAACACACCTGAGATAAACAGAAAAGCATCCCAGACTGCAACCCCTAAAAAAGGAAGGAGAGAGTTGCTGATAGGAGATTCTATTCACAAAGGAACAGAACCAACAAATCAGACATACAATCTAGGGAGGTATGTTGTCTCCCTGGAGCAAAAATTAAAAATGTGGCTGAGAAACTAACCAAAATAATTAGGTCCACAGATTACTACCCTTTCCCTCTCTTTCACATTGGGATGAATGACACAACAAAGAAACTAGGTATAATATTGAGACAGTATAAGCAACTAGGCGATAAAGTTAAAGAGCTAGGAGCACAGTACTCCCAATGAAAAGCCAACACCCATTTAGGGAAAAAAGAATTCTAGAAATAAACCACTGGCTAAAGTGGTTGGTATCACGTTTCCTGGATCATGGATTGCATTACCTACAAGAAGGACTCTTGACAAGGGATGGGCTGCACCTCACAAAAACAGGGGAAAATGTACTTGGAAAAAGACTAGCCCAACTTATTAGAAGGGCTTTAAACTAAAATTGAGGGTGTTACCAATCTTTAGAATCTCTAGAACACAAAACCAACCATAAATCTCAAGAAAACAAATCAAACGAGGTAATGATGACTTAGGAGATGCAGGAATCATACTCATGGACAGGCATAAAAGTCTTAAACGCTTATATAGAAATGCTAAAAGCTTGGGAAACAAACAGGGTGAACCAGAAGCAATAGTACATGAAGGTAGGTATGACATAGTTGCCGTTAGAGAAACCTGGTGGGATGAAACCCATGACTGGAATGTACTGATGCAAATTGTTCATCTATGGGATTGCGATCACTACATATCTACAGAAATGCACATGATCAAAGATAAAACCCCTCCAGAATGTATATGGGTAAATATAAAAGCAGGAGGGAGTGACATTGCCATAGGTGTATAGTACAGGCCACGCTATCAATCAGAAGAAATAGAAACTCTTTGCCAACCAGTTAACAAATGCATACAGGAAGCATACCACAGTAGTAATGGGAAACTTTAACTATCCAGATATCATCCAGGAGACCAAATCTGCAGCGAGTGGGAGATCCTAACTAACCAAGCTGACAACTTTATCATCCAAAAGGTAGAGGAGGGAACTAGAAATAAAGCTATACTGGACTTAATTCTTACTAATAGAGAAGAAGTGATAGAGGGAATTGAACTTGCCGGAACTTTAGGTGAAAGTGATAGTAAATAATCCAACCAGTGCCTTAAACTTTGGGTGAAAATCCTAAAGGGGAAAACAACTCAAGAAGAATGGGAAACTCTGAAAAATGCTATCATAAAGGCCCAGTCCAGTGCAATACCACTGAAAAAGAAGAAAAAAAAACAATTCAAGAATAAACCATCATGTCTGCACAAAGTTTTCTCTGACAAACTGAAAAACAAAAAGGACAAGCACAGAAAATGGAAAAAGGCTGATTATCTGCAGATAGCCAGAACATGCAAAGACGAAGTCAGGAAAGCAAAGGGTCAGAATGGCTTGCTATAAAAGTCAAAGATAATTTTTAAAAAAGTTTATTTCAGAATATTAATAACAAGAAAAAAGTCAAGGAAACAGTAGGTCCACTAAAGAGAGAAGATGGCAAGGAAGTAACAGGCAATAGAGAGAAAGCAGTACCACTTAACTTATTCTTTGCATCAGTCTTCACACGAAAAGAAATTATAGCCCAACATAACCAAGGTACTGTAAAAAACAACCAGGAATAAAAATTAAAATAAGCAAGAAATTGGTAAAAGAACACCTATATGAACTTGATGAATATAAATCACCGGCACCTGACAGATTATATCCCAGAGTTCTGAAGGAGCTGGCAGATATTATCTCAGAACCATTGTACCAAATCTTTTTAAAATCCTGGAGCATAGGGGAAGTACCATATTTTCCAGAGTATAAGATGCTGTTTGAAAACTGAAACAGTATTTGCTGTGTGAGCAAGGAGACAGCAAGGAGCCTGGGTGTGGCTTAGCTCAACTGTTCTGTAGTAAAACTGCATGCTGCTCTGAAACTAAAACTGAAACTGCTCTCCTCTGCTTGTGTTTTGCTTGTATTTACTACCATGTTGGAAGACCTGCTTTGGTATTGTATATTTACTTCATGTGTTATATATAAAGAGAAGTTATTGAATCCTGCTGAATCAGTTACTTGTGTGTGCTTTCTGGATGTGATTGCTGCTGCAAACTCTGACATGTCCTTGCAGCAAACCCAAGCGAACAGCCAAGTCAGCTTCAGCACATTATGGCAGCCTGATTCAGCAGGAGCAGCTGATTGGTGGGTAGATCGGCCTTCCGGAATATCCCCAATCAGCTGTTCCAGGCTGCAGTGATTGTCACAGACTTACGTTTTTGGCCTTGTGGGTGGGGCTACATTCAGTGTATTAAGACGCACCCAAATTTTCACCCTGTTTTAGGGGGAAAAGTGTGTCTTATACTCCGAAAAATACAGTACCTGAGGGTCAGAAAAGGGCTGATGTGGTTCCCATATTCAAGAAAGGGAGGGGGGGGGAAACTGACCCAAGAAACTATAGACCAATCAATCTAACCTGGGAAGATTGTGGAAAAGATAATCAAAAAACAGATCTGCGAACAACTAGAAGCAAATACAGTTATAACTAGTAGCCAGCATGGATTTTGTTAAAACCAGATCATGCTAAACTAATCTTATTTCATGCTTTAATAAAGTCACTAAATTAGTAGAAATGCTGTGGACATAGTATACTTACATTTCAGTAAGGCATTTGATAAAGTAAACCATAATCTACTTCTTGGTAAATTAGAACAGTGGTTCTTAACCTTTTTTAAAGAATCACCCCCTTGAGCCATTGAGGAAGTTGTCATTGCCCCCCTCCCTCAACATAACCGCCCCCCTGCCGCCCCCTAACGCCCCTGGCAGAGGGGCGTTAAGAGGTGGCAGGGGTCGTTAAAGGCACCAGCCCTGCAGGTTCACCCACTGACTGTAGTAACACTCGGGAGCCAGCGCCTCCAATGTGGAAGCGGTGGCGTGTTATGTGCCACTGCGGCGGCATTCGACGTGCTGCCCCCCTGCCACCTCTTAGTGTCCCCAAGGCCAAGGGGGCCAGCAGAGGGGCACTAAGAGGCGGCAGGGAGGCGTTCGAGGTGCCGGCTGGCCCTGCAGTTTCACCCATTTTGGTACCAGCTCCGGAGTGGTGCTACGGACAATGGGTGAGCCTGCAGGGCCGGTGCCTTGAATGCCCCCTGCCGCCTCTTAGTGTCCCCAAGGGGGCCAGCAGAGGGGCGCTAAGATGCAGCAGGGGGGCGGCACGTGCCACTGCTTCCGCATTGGAGATGCTGGCTGTGGAGCAGTGCTAGTCAATGGGTGAAACTGCAGGGCCGGCCGGCACCTCGAACGCCCCCCTGTCGCCTCTTAGTGCTCCTCTGCTGGCCCCCTTGGGGACGCTAAGAGGCAGCAGGGGGGTATTCGAGGCACCGGCCCTGCAGGGTCACCCCATTGACTGTTGTACCGCACCTGAACCTTGAATGTGGCAGCATGTTGGGAAAAGCTGCCGCCACCGCTTTCCCAAAGTGCTGCCGCTCTCGCATTCTTTCTGTCTGTCCATCCATCCATCCGTCCATCCAAAAGGTCTGTCTGTTTGCCTGCCTGCCTTCCTGCCTATCTACCTACCTATCTGTCTGTCTTTTTGTCTACCTACCCACCTATCTATTAATATAGATCTCTCTCTCTCTCTCTCTCTCCCCCCCAATATATCTCGCTCCATTGCCCCCATATCGCCCCCCTTCCATTCCTTCGCCCCCACGTCGCCCCTTTTCATTCCATCGCCCCCCTGAAAAAACAAAATCGCCCCTTGGGGGGCAATATCGCCCAGGTTAAGAACCACTGCACTAGATGATGCTCAACGGGTTCTCCCAGTTGCAAACTGGCTCTGTATAACTTTCCTGATAATTGCATAATATTGCATACTGATACACTCACATGTACAGTTCTTAATTTCTTCCAGACATGCTTTGCCGTCTTTAAATCAGCTACATTGATAAACTGATCATCTTCTAAACATAAGATGAATATAAACCATTGCTTTATCATGTTGCCTCTGATCTACAGCAGTTAAGGGTGCTTGGGGTGGGTTTTCAACAATATTCCACAATTCCTTAGCTTTCAGGAAACATTCCATCTTTGCAGCCCAAATAATATAGTTTATGACCCAAACAAGTCAGAGAGGTCTCCTTAATTTTCTCAGACATCCTGCAAAGCTTTCTCTCCGTCTTGTTTCTCCTTTTAAACACAGACAGGCTCTCTCAGTTTAAATTACAATGCATTCTTTTTGTGTGTTCTGGTTCTGGCTGGACCCATAACCTATTAGAGTTTGCAGCAAATTCAAGTCCAGAAAACACACAGATGACTGATTCAGTAGGATCATTAACTTCATTATAAATATAATGTGAGTAAAGTTTACAATACCATTTGTAGATTCTTTCAATGGAACATAAGCAAAACACAAGCATCAGCAGCTCAGAGCAGATAGCAGTTTCAGCAAGCAAGCAAGTTAGTTTCAGTTTCAATTCTCAGCAAAGCACACAGAGCCAAACCACACCCAGGCTGTCAGCTACCATTGACTGGTCTGTTGCCATGCTTACTCACTTGCTGACTTGGTTAACCATGTCTTTGCCAGTTAATGAATATACTCTGTCATTCTATTCTAAATTAGTACCACTTTTAGTAAGACCACACCTGGAATATTGCATCCAGTTTTGGTCACATTGTAAAAAAGATTTTGAGACTTTGGAAAAAGTGCAAAGAAGGACAATTAAGATGATTAAAGGCTTGGAGACTAAAACATATGAAGAACGATTGCAGGATTTGGATTTGGCTAGTCTAGGGAAAAGGACTAGGGGGAACATGATACCAGTTTTCCAATATTTGAGAGGCTGCTACAAAGAGGAGATCAATTTATTTTCCAAAGCACCAGAGGACAGGACAAGAAACAATGGATGGAAACTAATGTTTGTTTTCAGATGCATTTATTATTGCTGATTTTAAGGCAGTTATTCACTACTAGCTGGATACCCATGCTTACGAAACTATGTGATCGGGCTTAGTTTTTGGGGAGGAAAATAAGGGGAGGAAATTCTGCCTCTGCCTACTAGCGTCCATCGGTATTCATCTGGCTAGTGTCCTGTCAGTGTGTGAGAGAGTTGAGGGCTATTTGGAAACTGAAACAGTATTTGCTGTGTGAGCAAGAAGAAGACACCAGGGAGCCTGGGCGTGGCTTAGCTCAACTGTTCAGTACTAAAGCTGGTTGCTGCTCTGAAACTGAAATTGAAACTCCTCTCCTCTGCATGTGTTTTGCATTTGGAACAGATTTCTTTTCATGTGGGGGAGGGGGAGTAGAACTCCTTAGCATCAGAGTGTGTTGATAATAATATACGAAATACTAATGCTCTGGTGGTCATTTCGAAAAATCCTTTCTTGGTGAGCACCTAGAAACCAAGAAGAACATGCCAAATTTCAAGTTTGTAGGCTTTACAGTTCTGGAGATTTTGTGATGATGCATGAGTGGTCTGTCGCTTTTATGTATATAGATTAGTTAATGTAAGACATTTTTTAAAAAGTAGGCTTGACCTCATTAGAATTTTCTGACATTCTGTAAGATGCTTAATTACCAAATAGGATGACCATTATTCATCTCATTATTTGATGTATAGTATCAAGTGAATAACCTCCCTGGAGTGCCCTGTATTTCACAGATCAATAAATAAAGTAGAAGTATGAAGGAGAGCTTTAAACATTCATATAAGGGAAAAGAAAACCCTGTTCAGTGGTTTATACAGATATATGTTATCAGCTGAATAAAGTAATCTTGCTTACTTCTAAGCAACACACACTACTTTTATTGGTTTTAGGGTTTTTCCATAATTTTTAAATGATTTTGTTGATAGTTTTTATCACAGTATTTTTATATTTTATTGTTTTGCATACTAAAATATCATATGAGTTATACAAACTAATATATGTATATCTGTGTGTTTGTGTGTATTAGCTTTAATATTAAACATATTACACAAACCATGTGTATAAAATAGTTCCCACTCTTCTTCATCCATGAGTGCTTAGTCTGTTTTACCAACCAGCCTCTCATCAACATTTATTTTAGTGTGTGCAAGTAACACCTCATTCATACTTAGTGGGAGCACCCAGTTACTCTTTTAATTCAATGTACTGTGTGGACTCACATTCTGCATCTTTTTCCCATGAATATTTCTGTTTCAGTGTTTGGCACATTCTTCCTACCCCCAAATTTTATCCTTTCATATTTGGGGGAACATAATTGAAAAGGAGAACAGATTGGAACATATTGTGAAACATTAGCTTGAAGATAACGTAAGACGTGTCTGAAAATTGTTATATTTTTAAAACAGAACTCACAGATCACTGCAAACACCTATTTAAAAAGTTAAGTTGATAATGATGTAGTTATAGAAGGTCAACAATAGTATTGCTTATACATTAATTGTGTGCAAGATTTACAGTATCAGAAGAAACCAGTGTCTCAGAGACATTAAAGAAAAAAGGACTGGATTGTTTCAGCAAAGCAACCTTGTGAAACAAACCTGCAAATTAACTCTGAAATACTTATGTGAAACATACAGGTTTTGGAATGGTATTTCAGAACCTCTGTCTTTAATATTATTGAAAATCTGTGAAGAGATCTCAGACATATTGTACATGCAGGAAGACCTAAAATACTGTATTTCTAAACTAGAAAAGCAAAGTATTCCAAAAGAAATATTGCCTATTTTTGAAAGCTGTTGTTTATGCCTAACAATGGAATACAAAGTACTAATACAAAGTGCTAATTGAAAAGATTATTGGACCTTGTATCATGTGGAAGTTGTGTCAGCTTCTGTTCACTTTAGAGATGCAGTGAAATATGTCTTGGCCAGAAATATTCAAACTTTACTATCCAACTTTATAGAAGGAGAACAATGACTGCCCAAAATAATGGAAAGGGATGAACTTTTATGTAGATTTTGGGGGTGTAGGATTAGATTAGCCCAACAAAAATGGGTGCTGTCATCAAGGAAATTGAGTTTTCAGATATTTCCTTTTTCAAAACATTTATAATATACAACCTATTAACAGTTCATAGTAAATATATAAATCCCTTCCAAGTTAAAAGATTGTTAAATAAATATTTATGCATACTATCTTGGGGAAAAGATTTTTATTCCAGTTGTTTTTATATTTTTGACTTATTATTGTTTTATTGTTTAATTTCTTTTAAATCCCCCAGAGACTTTGAATTGGGCAAACTATAAATATTGTTAACATTGTTGACTTGCTTATTTATTCATCTATTTGTTGGCAGAATGCTATCCACCACTTAAATATCCTCATTATCAATTCTTAAGCTGGTCATTTTACCTGTTTCCATTAGGTTTTATTTATATTTAATTATAGTCCCTTTCTCCATTGTGCTTTTTGATTTTTATTACTACCCCTTGCAAATCCTTTGCACCAGTGTAGTGTCATCAGCACAGTTCATCTCATTGATGTTTCTTCCTCCAATTTTAAAATGCTATTTTTTTCCAATCCAGCTTCCCTTAACATACATTCAGGATATAAGCTGAATAAATATGGGGAGAGTATACAGCCTTGTCTCTTTCCTTTGCTAACTTGTAGTCAATGTGTTTTGTCATATTCTAACTGTATTATGGCTTCCTGATCTAAATATAGATTTCTTATAAGGATAATACCTTACAACTGAAATTTCCATTCCAATGGCAGTTGTACATCAAGAATTACCTGAATTAAATTGGCAAGGTACAGGGCTTGAAGAAATATCTAGAGAAATATGGCAAGCAACAAAAGAATGATGAGTAAATGTTATAACAAAGCTACCCTGCTGACTGCCAGGAATTTGATGCTGACTGGCTCAAGGTTGACTCAGCCTTCCATCCTTCCACGGTTGATAAAATGAGGACCACATTTGTTGGGGGCAATATACTGACTCTCTAAACTGCTTAGAGAGGGCTGTAAAGCACTATGAAGCAATATATAAGTCTAAGTGCTATTGGTATTGCTACCCTTGGAAATCTGGAGAATAACACAGTGGCCCACTGATTGGAAGAGAGATCAACATGCTTACTAATATGTAAAAAAGGGAGTTTAACAGGGTGTACAAACTATTTTTAATTTTACATGCTAAACAAAAGAAATCTTAACATCATCCAAAGCATATTAGAGCCCTACCTGGAAAGAGAGACACAAGATAGTCATTATGGTTTCTGAAAAGGCAAAAGAATGAGGTCCAGGTAGTCCTTGATTTACGATCACAATTGAGGCCAAAGTTTATGTTGCTAAGTGAGAAATTTGTGAAGTGACTTTGCCCCATTATATGACTTTTCTTGCAACATTTGTTAAGTGAATCACTGTAGTTGTTAAGTCAGTAACATGGTTGTTAAGTTAATCTGGCTTCCCTATTGACTTTGCTGCTAGAAGGTTACAGAAAGTGATTACATAACCCCAGGCCATTGTAATCATCATAAATATGAACCAGTTGTCAAACATCCAAATGTAAATTGCATGATTATGGGGATGCTGCAATGGTCATAAGTGTGAAAAATGGCCATAAGTCACTTTTTTCAGTGTCATTGTAAATTCAAACTGTCACTAAATGAACCATTGTAAGTTGAGGACTACCTGTATATTGATATCAAGCTGTGGAATGACCTTCAGAAAAGGCCATTGTGCTAATAAAAAAAGTCTATCTGCAGATCAAGAAGCCATTAGATTGACATAAATGTGGCAAAACATGGCTCCAAGTTGAAAAGGGAATAAAACAAGGCTGTTTACTCTTCCTTTTTATTCCGTTTATATGTTGAATCTATACTGAGGGAAACTGGACTGGAAGAAGATGAACATGGCTTTAAAACTGAAGGCACATCAATAATCTGTGCTGTACTTTCCTAACTGAAAATGCAAATGATTTGTAAGTTCTAGTAATGAAAATTAAGGAATATAGTGGAAGAAAGGGATGTGTGTGAAATCTACAGGTGAAACTCGAAAAATTAGAATATCGTGCAAAAGTTCATTTATTTCAGTAATGCAACTTAAAAGGTGAAACTAATATATGAGATAGACTCATTACATGCAAAGCAAGACAGTTCAAGCCCTGATTTTGCCATAATTGTGATGATTATGGCTTACAGCTCATGAAAACCCCAAATCCACAATCTCAGAAAATTAGAATAATGTGAAAAGGTGAAATATTCTAGGCTCAAAGTGTCCCACTCTAATTAGCTAATTAAGCCATAACACCTGCAAAGGGTTCCTGAGCCTTTAAATGGTCTCTCAGTCTGGTTCAGTAGGAATCACAATCATGGGAAAGACTGCTGACCTGACAGTTGTACAGAAAACCATCATTGACACCCTCCATAAGGAGGGAAAGCCTCAAAAGGCAATTGCAAAAGAAGTTGGATGTTCCCAAAGTGCTGTATCAAAGCACATTAATAGAAAATTATGTGGAAGGGAAAAGTGTGGAAGAAAAAGCTGCACAAGCAGCAGGGATGACCGCAGCCTGGAGAGGATTGTCAGGAAAAGGCCATTCAAAAGTGTTGGGGACTTTCACAAGGAGTGGACTGAGGTTGGAGTCAGTGCATCAAGAGCCACCACACACAGACGGATCCTGGACATGGGCTTCAAATGTTTTCAGAAGCGTCTTACCTGGGCTAAAGAAAAACAGACCTGGTGTGTTGCTCAGTGGTCCAAAGTCTTCTTTTCTGATGAGAGCAACTTTTGCATCTCATTTGGAAACCAAGGACCCAGAGTCTGGAGGAAGAAGCACACACTGCAAGATGCTTGAAGCCCAGTGTGAAGTTTCCACAGTCTGTGTTGATTTGGGGAGCCATGTCATCTGCTGGTGTTGGTCCACTGTGCTTCATTAAGTCCAGGGTCAACGCAGCATCTACCAGGATATTTTGGAGCACTACATGCTACCTTCCACAGATGAGCTTTATGGGGATGCTGACTTCATTTTCCAGCAGGACATGGCACCTGCCCACACTGCCAAAAGCACCAAAACCTGGTTCAATGACCATGGATTACTGTGCTTGATTGTCCAGCAAACTCGCCTGACCTGAACCCCATAGAGAATCTATGGGGCATTGCCAAGAGAAAGATGAGAGACATGAGATCGAACAATGCAGAAGAGCTGAAGGCCACTATTGAAGCATCCTGGTCTTCCATAACACCTCAGCAGTGCCACAGGCTGATAGCTTCCACGCCATGCCGCATTGAGGCAGTAATTGCTGCAAAAGGGGCCCAAACCAAGTACTGCTTATACTTTTCAGAGGTCTGATATTGGTCTATGTACAATCCTTGTTTTATTGATTGCATGTCATATTCTAATTTTCTCAGATTGTGGATTTGGGGTTTTCATGAGCTGTAAGGCATAATCATCACAATTATGACAAATCACGGCTTGAACTATCTTGCTTTGCATGTAATGAGTCTATCTCATATATTAGTTTCACTTTTTTAAATTCATATTTATATGCCGCCCTTCTCCGGAGACTCAGGATGGCTTCCAATTTCTGCAGCACAACCCAATGCGCTCAGCAATAGCCTTCATTCCATTGTATATGCCTCCTTATTACTAGGGCTTTTTGGCCCCCCCAAGCGGCATTTTTACAAAGTCAGCTTATTGCCCCCAACAATCTTGGGTCCTCAATTTACCTACCCCGAGAGGATGGAAGGCTGAGTCAACCTTTTAAGTTGCATTACTGAAATAAATGAACTTTTGTATGATATTCTAATTTTTCGAGTTTCACCTGTATGTGTGTGTTTGTGTATGTTCCAGCATAACTCTGGAATGCCTTGAGCAATTTCAACCAAACATGGTAGACTGATGATTTATCCTCTGGAAAAAAATACTGTGGGGGGAGGACACCCTAACACTTCTCGGGGTGTGTGCATGCCTTAAAATGGCTTCTACTGTACAGCACAGTGGTGTTTCCATGGTAACAGCTTCACAGTACTCCACAAGGGGGCAGTTGTAACTTAGAAGCAAACTCTTACAAGTCAAGGACTACCTATACTGGGGTGAACATTTTCCATGTTCAAAATTTTAATCACTTATTTAAACTTTGTAATCATATTTAGTTAAATGAAATCAATGTGACTATCACATTAGAATGCTTAATATTTGAGCTCTGTTTTGAAGTATTAAGATGAAATGTTAAGTCATATTAACATTCCTTAAAAGAATTTGGGTTAATAGCAGTCTTTTCAGGACTCTGGACAGAGCCTAAGTTGCAGACATACACTGCATAGGTTGGCTTGTTCCCAGGGTCCTCTATGAATTCTGTCCCTTTGTTCAGGACTTAAGACTGCAAAGAGCAACTTTTTCTTCTGAACTCTGAACTTCAGAAACTTATGCTTTAATGAATGAGGGCTGGAATTCAGCAATGTAGATGTTTTCTCAATCTCTTTTCCTAAACCTAGTCCAGCAGGTGCCAAGTAAAATGTCCATTCTGGAATTCAGTAATGTGGATGTTTTCTCAATCTCTTTTCCTAAACCTAGTCCAGCAGGTGCCAAGTAAAATGTCCATTCTATTTTGCTGTCAAAATGTGCTATGTTGAATGTTGATACTTTAGAGCTTCTCCACTATTAAGGAAAATAATGTATTTTCTCCTCCAACCTTCTTTTAAATGCAAGATCATTACCAATTGTATAGACTTTGTACAAAAATTCATCAACTTTTCACATAGATGTATTTCAGGAAAGCGGTTTTAAAAATGCTATTGTAACTATGCTATTGTAAATGCGACTGTACTATATAATTTTATTATTTCCTTATTGTAATTATTTATTTTTAATAAATATACTATTATTTAATTTTACTAATTAAAAATCTTCTTCATCTGACATTATAATTATGAAATATGTTACCATAGTATTGTAACAAAAATATTTAAATTATCAACTTTTAGATGACTGCCTAGGTATTAGGTAACTGTATATTAATAATTTTTAAAAGCCAGGCAAGTGGGGAAGAGAATTATGAAATTTATAAAATGCAAGTAGTTCTGGGAAAACTTCATTGACCAGTAAAAGAAATTAGTTGTAGTGTCTTGAAAGTATGTTTAGTAAAATTATATGCTTGATAAAATATTTGGTATTTTTTAAATCGTTAACCCTTTTTTCTTTGTTGTTTTTCTTTCCTCTCCCAATGTGTGTGTGTGTTGTTTGCATATTTTAACTGTAAAATTTAATACAGTTTATTTTTAAAAAATAAATAAAAAAATTAAAAAATCTTTTTGGTATGCCATGTAAAATTAATCTAAAACTGAACTGTTTCTGATTAACATAGGGAACAAAGCTTTTATTCTATGTCAAGCAATCTGTTCAAATATATTAGCAGAAGAAGTGAAACTTTTTACATAAAACTGGTGCTTCTCTTGGCTTCAATGCATATTTAGAGTAATTTTACAGCCTTTAGTTTATATATTTAGGATTGGAACATATCTATATACTGTGGATTTGTTTATAAATTTAAATGATGTTTCCTCTTTTCTCTATCTTTGGTAGGAATCAAGCTGCATAAGAAATTTTAATTATATTTGTCATGTTCTATAAATCTTTTATTTATACATGAGCCATTGATTCTATCCTTGAAAATAAAACTGAAGTACCCTGAAAAGTATCACATGATGGCAGTGTTTCCATTTCCACCTTTAATATTATGAAATACAGCTATAGTAAACCCAGTATTTTAAAGAAGTGTGTAAAGTCAATGTATGTTGTATAATTTATGTTAAAAAAATAAGATTCTGTACTTATTATATTCATCTCCAATTATTTTATAACATTCTATATTTTTAATATTTTACTTTGATTATATTTAGACTGCATCCAAAATTGTCTTAATTCAGTTAATGGGAAAATCGGCAAATTGTTTAAAAAAATTAAACATTTTTTCTTTAATTATGTATATTTTGTCTGTAAGAAGAGCAGCTTAAAGTATACATTGTTATATCTAATTGCAGGACTTCTGTGCACTTTTTTAAATCAATAATCCAGAGGTATAAACAGCCAATTAATTTTTTATTCTAGCAAAGAAGGTGTTGCCTTATTCTGAGGTCAGAAGCCATTCACAGACACCTTTCATGGAAGATTGGCAGCATAAAAATTTAATGAATAAAAATAAATTATAAAATAATTTAAAATGAGTAAATTTTATGTAAATTATTACAGCATCAGTGATCTAGAATAGAATTTCCCAATGTTTCTGGCATTGGGACTGGTGGCTGGGAAGGGGATGGTTTGCGCATGGGGCTGGCAAGCACACATGCACGTGCAGCTCCATTTGCACAAGCGACATGCATGCACACCTGCTGCTCCCACAAATGGAGCACACTCACTCTCCCACTCCTCTTGCAAGTGAGGATGCATGTGTTTGCATGTGCGTTCAGTGGCCATTTCCATGGCACAGTTATAAACCCCTCATGGCCCACTAGTGTGCCCCAGCCCACAGCCTGATCTAGAATATTGGCTCTAATAATCATGTGAACATTCTCATCATAGTTAATCTAAGATAGACAACAGTTTACTTGTACACCACAATACCTGGGTTTCAGTAGTAAAAAAGTTTATATGTAGCCAGGTGGAAATTCTGGCTGGTCATTTGTTTTCAAGTAAGGAAGTGCATTTTAGGAATACAGTATAGCTTTCAATTGTAAAATGGAATTGAAATGGAGTGCCACATTTCCAATAAAACAAAGATGTGTATACAAGATGGAATGGGAGAGAAAGTGATAGCATAGCAACTTAGCGTTGGGTTGAGCATGCCATAAGTAGGCTTTACATTTTGGGGTATTGGGATAGCAAACAATTATAAATGACATGCTTGTTTGCTATGTACTATGTATGTATCCATGTTCTTCAAAGGAAGGAAGGGAAAGGGTGGGAGAAATTCATAATTGTAGTGGATGCTAAAGAGTCTAATGTTATCACTAACCATGTTCTATTATTAAATTTATTTCTAAATTTATTTAATTGCTGTAAAAAAACCCACTCATTTTGTAACCATCACATATAAATTTTTACTCTGTACTATGTAGTAAATGAAACTAATAAAATTAATTAGCAGTGCTTAGAATAATGAAAAATAATGTTAAAATATATGAAATATAAACCCTGCATATTCTACAAGGTAACTTGATAGAAGTCTCTCAGCCTTATATATTGGCAGTAGATAGTATAATAATCTATATAATAAAAGATCTGAGATTATTAATATTTAGAAGATTATTGAGAGTTTGTTTAAAGGCCTTGTGGCATAGACCAACTTGGATGACAAAATTAGAATATAAAAGGAAAAATAGCATTCATTATTCACAGCTGCCTATTGATTTATACGTCCAATTGTTCATGAGGTGAGAAATTTCAGATTATAAATATGGTAGTTTTTTTCTTTACTGTATTTTACTATACAAATTACTTGCAATTTCAACAGGCCAGTGTTACTTTTGAGGACAAATTTCAGACAAAAGGAATTCAGTGATTGTTCATCCCATTTAATTAATTCAATTAAATAAGTCTGATTCTGTCGGGTATTCTTTTAATAATTGAATCAACATGCAATACATAGTAAGCATAAAAGCATTTCTAGCTACAGTTAATTTAGATCCAAAAGAATTTACTATTCCGCTACATTTGATATAGATTATTCTATAATATTTCAGTAATGGGTTGCACAAAGGCTGCCTTTTAATTCTTTGCTTTCTCAAAAGTCTTTATGTATAATGGTTTAAAACAGAAGGTGTTCAAGAGAGGGTGACCTTTTTCCATTACCATGTTTCCTGTCATTAATGCATTATAATTTTCTTTAGAAGTCTGGAAAAAATGTGTGTATGCAGTCTGTAGCAAGTATGAATAAAAGCATGTTCAGGAAAGTTTAGAATTGCCTGTTATTGCTCAAAGATTGAATAGGGGGAAGGGGAGGAAGTAGTTTTATTGTTACTTTTACTGTGAAACTTTAAACAAACCTTAAGACTTTTTAAACAAAGCAGCCAAAGTCCTAAAATTTTGGCATGCGTGGCTTGAGCAATTCTTAATTTACTTAGCTGCTAAAAAAATAATGTTATCCTGTAGTAAATTTGAATTGGGGCGACTGTTTTAAGACTGAAGAGTGCATCAAAGCCACCAGGATTGCTTAACATACTACAAAACATTATTTTGTTAAAGCAGTAGTATAATGAGATAGAAGTTTGCTAAAGATAAAACAGTAAATAATTTGTGTTGAATGCTCTTAGGAGTTCTTGATGTCATAATTACTGTAAATATTAATTGCTGTTCTGAAAATGTAAGCATGATGACTTTATATTAGATGAAAATAGTTTGTGTACTGGTAAATAGATAATCATACAAAAGTAATTGGGGTTTTAAAACCCCAATCTATTCTGCCAGCGTGAGCTCGTTTGCATGTTAATCACAAGAGTGATTTCCTACTTCATAAGCAAGTTCACAGTCTTTCATAACCACTTTTAATTGCATTTAAAATGTTGCAGGGTTAGGATATTAGAAATGGAGGCGTACCTGTGTCAAATTAATAAAAATATTGCTGAAAATCTTTATATATTAAGGCTATAATATTTAGGCCTTGTATTTTTAATTAGCCTACATAGATGTGTATTATAGCATATATTCTATCTAGGTGATATATATTGGTTCTTATAATGGATTAATTTACAAATGTAGTTTTCATACCTAGGAAGCTAAGAAACAAAAACACAATTTCAGGCTAGATCTAATCACTATTTTTATGAGACAACTCAGGAATATACTATTATGTTAATTATACACATATATAACAGCAATTATTAAACAATATTGATCACAGTATAGACCAGTTTATTGTTAATAATTTTCTTGTATGAATATCTTTGGTTAAATAAGATACTTTTATCAGTGTAATGGTTAGCGCTTATTTCAACGGTATTGAAATTTATGATTCTGTGAGGTAACTTTATAGAATGGTTATCCAAATAAAATTGGATAATTCATAGTTAAGAATCTATTTTTTATTTAATTGTATCCCATCTTTATAATTTTTGCAAACAACCCAAGGTGGTAACATATCCAACATATCCTCTCAGTTGGGCTGAGAGTGTGATTGGCCCAAAGTCACACAACTGGCTTTATGGCTAAGGCAGGACTTGAACTCACAGACTCCTGCTTTCTAGCCTGGTGCCCTAATTACTAGACAAAACTGGTTCTATAATGTGATAGTATTTTTGAATTTTTGAACTTTGATTATGATATCAATAATACCTAATTTTAAGTGATTTTATGATATATGCAACAAAACTTTTTTATAATCTGGGAAATTTAATGTCAAAATTAGACAAAATTGCTTACTCTTTGAAGTGACTGGGGAGAATTGTGGCTTTCACCCAAAATAGTGTAAGTTCACAATGATTACATTATGATCAAATGAACGATACAAAACTATTTTTTAGTCTAGCTGTTGAAAATTATATTTAAGAAGATGAAGAGATTGATGATTAGAGACAAAAATATCTTTCAGTTTTGAAAATAATATATTTGCTTTTATCACCAGGTGTTCTTTCTAATATAAACTACCAAGATGATGTTTTCATAACATAGCTTGCAGTGCCCTGGAGATTAAAACTACCAAAACAGACCTAGTAAATTTTTCATGGGGAGGTTCCACTAGGGATAATATTCCTTTTCCTGGTTTCCAGATGTTTTATATAATTCTGCCTCTTTCTAAACCCAAATTATTGCTTTTCCAGAAAAAAAGCACTATGGAGACCAAGATGAAAGGCAAGAACTGTTGAAATGTTAATTTTACTATCTGCTGAAGAGTTCTGATACCTTTTGGTATTTTTTTCCTTCTCCTAGTGGTTCAGTTCTGTATTATGAATGTTATACTATTTCAGTGGTTTGAAGTTCAGACTTGCAGTACAAGCAAACTTGAATAGCATACGGTATATCGTCCAGTGAAGGATTGTCTCATTCTTCTGATATATATCCTCATTTTAACTTGAGCACCAGATATAATTATACAAATGCAAATAATCTCATGCCACACTATTACAATAAAATATGTGTTGTTCAAGGAGATTCTTAATAGCTTGAATCCAAACACAAAATTGAATTATGCATATACTGTATATAATTTTTAACTCTGGCCTGATTCTTCTATAGAACAATCCAAAAATATGTAACTTAACAGACTTAGTGAAAAGGCTGGCATGATGAGGTAGCTACCATTTGTACCAGGACACAAAAAGGCTGCTCTTCTTCATGAAACTGACAGCTTTCAGGGTTAATTCAAAGCTCTATCTATGGCTTTGCAAGAAACATTTAAAAGAATTCTAGAATTAATTCACACTACCTCTCAAAGTCTGATTCAATAACTTTAAAAGGGATTAGATAATTGCTTAGAGGACAGGTTTATTCAGGGCTGTTGGTGTTGGAGACTTAGTGCTATTCTAAATTGTCCCTTAAGTAGCATTTGTGGAGAAAACAGTAATAGTAGATTACTATATATTTCCATCTCTTGTTTGCAAGTACCTCAGAGATGTGTGACTGTCACTGTAAGAAACAGAATACTGGATTAACGTAGATATTGTTCTGATGCAGATAGCTTATTATGTTCTATGTCCTGGGTCTATAGAAATAATTTAAATTTGTGTTCATGCATAAAAACTAAGAGCTCAACTGGTGCCCTTAATAAGAGATATAAATAGGAGCAGCAGTTGCACAGAATAGCTATTCACCGGTTAAGTGAATGGATGAAATTGGAGAACGGAGGCTGAATGCCATCTATACACGTGCTATACCTTTCCCATCCTGTATGCTATAATCCAAACCTTTTATATGCTTCCTTGCCAGAATTATTAGCAGTTGTGTGTCTCTTTCTCCTCCTATCTTTACTAAACTAATATTTATTAGGGATGTGACAAAGTCACTAACTCCAGAATGGAATAATTTGTCAGTTTCTAAAATGTTTGAAGCATCCACACATGGCTCATATCAACGGATCTGCACTGATCCTTAATTCGTACATTACTTTTCTTAGCTAGAGGCACTATCAATTTGGGCATAGGAGGAGTAGGAGGTAATTATTATGGAAGGGAAAGCATGAGTTTATTTATTACAGTACTTTTGTGATTTAATAATATTTTAACTGTATTTCTATAATTATCAGAATCATATCTTTTTCTTACGTGGTTCTTTCAGTAGCATTGGTAGTATAATGTGAGTCAAATATTACTAGAATGTCCAGGTATCCAGAAATATGAAGCTTTTATATGAAAGACGTGAGTTATTAATTGTAATCACTTCACTCCAAGTCAGCAGTTGGCAATCAGAGAAACCTGCTTACCTGGACTCTTTCTTTTTCTCCAGCCCAGACCATTACATCCAATTACCTTATAGGAAGGAACATAGCAAAAAGGGGGGAGAGAGATGGGCAACTCTTCTCTCCATCCGCAGGACCATCACTACCTACTTTCTAAGGAAATGGTGAACAGGATTGTAGACTCGCAAATATTTTAAATATTTGTAATGGTATTTTTATTAAGAATTGTTTATATGACTGTGGGAAAACTTCAATGCTGAAAAGCAAAAATAACCAGAGTTGAGCAATACATAGAAATAATTCAGAAAAGGTCTCTAAAGCAGAGGTTCCCAATCTTGGCAACTTTAAGACGTGTAGACTTAATCCCAAAATTTCCCAGCCAGGAAATGGAAGCCCATGCATCTTAAAAGTTGCCAAGATTGGGGACCCCCACTTTAGAACATGCTGGAGTAAAAGTGCAGCACCTGCCTGAAGTTCCCAAAAGCATCTGTATCTTTTCCCAAGATTATAGAACTCACCTCTACAATTGCTACATGATCCTACAAAAACTCATGGCTACTTTAAAGAGTGACAGTGCTATGTCTGAATTTCCACATGCTCTGAAGAACCATTTTGTAATAGAATCTGAAGAATTGAAATATGCTAATGAATAATTGTAATACATAAAACAGCATCCTTGGTTAGCTTTTCAATGTTTACTTGATACCCTCCAAGTACTGAATTGCTTGAACTTAAATTTCCCTATATTGTCCTGCTATTGGGGATTTTTCAGCGTCTGTGCTGGCGCAGTGGTTAGAATGCATTTCTGCAGTCTAACTCATTGCTTGCTCCAGGAGTACGTTTCTGAACAGCTCAAGGTTGACTTATCCTTCCAAGGTCATTAAAATGAGGACCCAGATTGTTGGGGGAAAGATGCTAACTCTGCAAACCATAAAGCACTGTGAAGCAGTATACAAGTCTAAGTGCTATTGCTATTTCAGATGCGTGGTAAGAATGTAGTATAGTTGAACTAGCATTTTTGTACTGTAGTGTACTACAATATTAAGGTTTTCATTGTTTTGATTCACTGATTTTATTCTTTCCCCCCTGTCTGCACTGCAAACTGGAAAGTAACTTTCCGTTATTAAGAGTTCATTAGATGATTGAAAACTTTTCTAATTTAATACATGTGTGAATTTTGTTAAAAGCTTCTTTTTCTATGTAACAAATGGTGTTAAATAAAGCTTTGTTAAAACTGTACTTCTTTACAATTAAATATGTCAACTTTTGTCAAATCTGAAGTGTTCCCAGTTACATTTATGCATTACTTATCCTTTTCCAAATACCTCAGAAGTTTTATTTTTAAAAGTGTAAGGACAAAGTGGTCTAATTGTGCATAATATGTTACAGGTTTCATATACCCTTACTTGCTTTAACTGCATGTACATGGATGCCAAAATAGCTGATTTCTAAGCAGTTGCAGAAGTCTTGCAAAAACACATTAGATGTAATGATTTAAAGAAAAGGCTTCATTCATGCTCAAATGTCTTGCAAAGCACTTCTTTTGAATGCTTTACACTATCCTGTTTTGGAAGTCTTATTCTGGTTTATCTTCAGATTGTATCATAGAATCTACAATATACTTCATGGGAATATTAAGATGAAACATATGTTTGCAGTGCAAGTCTTGGATTTCATATTTGTCTCCTGACATGAGACATAAGTAAATAAGTCTTATGATATCATGATGCATCTGTGGATCCCAATGCAATGTGTGGCAATATAGTAATAGGCTTCTTTGCATCCTCAATTTCTGTTTGTTATGTTTGACTGTAGATTTCCACATCTTCTTCTTCCTAGCGTATTCCCTCAGGTGCAGGGTCTGCTTTTTGGACCATTGAATGCCACTTTGCATGGTCAGATTTCTACATACACAGATGTATATGTACAGATAGTCCTCAACTTACAACAGTTCATTTAGTTTTTTTTTAATTCATATTTATATGCCGCCCTTCTCCAGAGACTCAGGGCGGCTTACAATCTTTGGAGCACAACCCAATGCGCTCAGCAATAGCCTTCATTCCATTGCATATGCCTGCTTATTACTAAGCGGCATTTTTACAAAGTCAGCTTATTGCCCCCAACAATCTTGGGTCCTCAGTTTACCTACCCTGAGAGGATGGAAGGCTGAGTCAACCTTGAGCCTGGTGGGATTCGAGCCTGCATTAATTGCAGGCAGCTGGAATTAAGTGCCAGGCATTTAACAGCCTGCACCACCAAGGCTCTTCAACCATTTAGTGATGGTTGAAAGTTACAATGGCACTGAAAAAAAGTGACTTATGACTATTTTTTGCACTTACTACCATTGTAACATTCCCAGGGTCATGTGACCAAAATTTGGATGCTTTGGCAACTGGTTCATATTTATGATAGTTGCAGTGTGCTGGAGTCATGTGATCTGCTTTTGCTACCTTCTAACAAGCAAGGTCAATGGGAAAGCCAGATTCATTTAACAACTATGTTACTAACTTAACACTGCAGTGATTCACCTAACAACTGAAGTAAGATAGGTCGTAAAGTGGGACAATATTCACTTAACAACTGTCTTGCTTAGCAACAGAAATTTTAAGCTCAGTTGTGGTTATAAATTCAGGACTACCGGTATCACATATGCCATGTTTTGTAATAGAGCTAGTACTATATTTCACTAGTGCTCCATTGTTCTTTAGTAGTAGGTATGCTTAGGGACATGGGCTTATATCCCCATCTTACTCAGTCAGTAAAACGTACTGAACAAATTATTATCTTAATCTTCTTAAATGCTGTTAATTGAAAATGCTGGATTTTAATCACACAGAATTTTCATTAAGTAGATATACTTGAGATGGTGACACCAATTAATACAAGAATAAAATTAGGTAACATCTTGTCCTCCAACATGGCCTTCAACTGCTCTATATGCATACTGTGCACCAGCTGCAAAAACCACAGATCTTGTGGGTTTTGAGGGTTGAAAAGTTCAGTTGCTAAGAAGTAGGCATCTCTGTACATTACATCATACACTATGTCCTAATTTGTTACAAAATGCCATGGACACTTAAACTCTTCAAGATTAGTGATTTCTGTCTAGCAGGCCCAATAGTTGCCTACTGTGGCTTTTGTTTCCGTCTATATTTCTCCTGTGGTGAGCTACTTATCCAAAAGGACTATATTTCTACATTTAGAAGAAGGAGGGGTAGTTTGCTAAGGGTAACAGGAAGGAACAAGCTATCTTAGGCACTGTTAGTGAGTATTACCTCTTCACATTTAAAGAGGAAATACTTGTCTAGAGTGGAATTATTCAATGTAGCTATTCAATGCAGCTGATGATAACAATGCAGCTGAAAAAATAGCTTGGGTTTTTTTATTCCCAGTGTGAAATTGCGCAAGCAAAAAGAAACAGCAATGGATAAATCAATTATCCTATTCTATTCCTTATTAGTGTTCTGTGTACAAATAATAGTTTATTGCCTAGATAGCTCAAAGTTTAAAATACTGTGGTAAAAACAGATTTAAAAATATAAGAATTAAAATAAAATTATTTTTCCTTCAAAGTTTGGAAATACTTTACTATAAAACAGTAATCTGAAGTCTAATTTTGGCAGTACCTTAATTTCACAAACAAGTACTTCATATTAAATAATAAGGCATCACAATTGTTTCCACTGTAGACTCCAGTATGAATAGAAAATTAATTTTTTAATGGAGAAAAAAGACTGTTCCTATAACAGAACGTTTTATACCAGAAAGTACATTTACATAACATTTGATAAGTCATGTGGAAAATCTGACATGTTGCAGACTTGTATGCGCTCACATTTTTGTTGCATTCTGCATGATTCCTTCCAGCTCTCTTGTGCTTTAACCTTTTTTTTTACAAAAACATTAGATTAGACAGTTGTTCCAAATTTGAGCCCATTTGTATCTAAATTTATATGAGTCAGATCAAATTTTGCTTCCTAATCAATCACTGGATCAGTTCAGGATATTCTAAACACACTTATTGAGAGGTGCTACTTTTTCATTTCTTTCTTTATTTTATTTTATTATTTTATTAATTCGACTTATATGCTGCCCCCTCTCCAAAAAGGACTCGGGGCGGCTCACAGCTAAAAATACAACAATAAATAAATTAATTAAAAGTATATTAAACAAGTTAAGCTGAATTAAAAATTAAAACCCATAGTTAAAATAGGACCAACCCCAGAGAATCAGCACAGCCCAGATTGTAAAAAGAGCCAAGTCTTCAAATCGTGGCGGAAGGTGCGAAGATCGGGGGCCAGGCGGAGCTCCAGCGGAAGAAGATTCCACAGAGTGGGAACCACAGAGTAGGCCCTCCCAGGTCACCGCCAGCGACATTGAGTTGCAGACGGCACCCTGAGGAGACCCGTCTGTCGCCCACAGGGCGGTTAGTATTTGATTTTGGGAGGAGCCGTTCTCGTAAATAACCTGGACCCATGCCATGCTGGACTTTGAATGTTAATACCAGAACCTTGAATCTCACCCGGAGGGCAACCGGAAGCCAATGCAGGTCGCGCAGGAGGGGTGTAATATGGGAGTATTGGGAAGCTCCCATCACTACCCGCGTGGCTGCATTCTGCACCAGCTGAAGCCCCCGAGTGGTACGCAAGGGCAGTCCTAGGTAGAGAGCGTTACAGTAGTCGAAGTCGGGAAATAACGAGCGCCTGAGTGACTGTGCGCAGGGCATCTCGGTCCAGGAATGGGCGTAACTGGCAAACCAGCCGGATCTGGGCAAAGGCCCCGCTGGCCACGGCCCCCACCTGCTCCAATTTCAGCCGTGAGTCCAGGAGGACCCCCAGGTTCCATGCTCTGTCCACGGGGGGCAACACCTCCTCCCCCATGACCAAAGATGGAACCTCCAAACTGGACCGAGATGTCGGTATGCACAGCCACTCTGTCTTGGCTGGATTGAGTCGAAGCATGTTCCTATCCATCCAGGTCCATGCCGCTTCCAGACAACGGGACATCACAGAGAGAGCATCACTGATGTGGCCTGGGATGGAGATGTATAACTGCGTATCATCAGCATACTGATGATAACTTACTCCAAAGCCACGGATGATCTCACCCAGTGGCTTCATATAAATGTTGAACAGGAGGGGTGAGAGGACCGAGCCCTGGGGCACCCCACAAGTAAGATACCTTGGAGTTGACCTCTGCCCCTCTGCCAACACTGTTTGCGAACGTCCCGAGAAGAAGGAGGAGAACCACTGTAAAACAGTGCCTCCCACTCCCAACCCCCCGAGACGTTGCAACAGGATACCATGGTCGATGGTATCGAAAGCCGCTGAGAGATCTAACAGGACCAGGACAAAGGAAAAACCCCTGTCCCGAGCCCTAGAGAGATCATCAATCAGCACGACCAATGCTGTCTCCGTGCTGTACCCGGGCTGGAAGCCCGATTGGTACGGATCCAGGTAGTCTGCTTCCTCCAGGAAAAGTGGCAATTGCTGAGCCACCACACTCTCAACAACCTTTGCTAAAAAGCGAAGGTTGGAGGTTGGACAAAAGTTGTTCAACACGGCTGGGTCCAGGGCAGGCTTCTTCAGAAGGGGCCTCACCACCACCTCTTTCAAAGCGGCAGGGAACAGCCCCTCCCTTAATGAAGCATTGACCACTGCCGGGAGCCAGCCGCACGTGACCTTCCTGGAGGCATAAACCAGCCAGGAAGGGCACGGGTCCAATAAACATGTGGTGGAGCTCAGCCGCCACATAATCCTGTCCACTTCATCCTCAGAAACAGGATCGAACTCAGTCCAGATAACATTATCCAAACCACTCGCATCCCCATCCTCAGGCCACTGCAAGTCCGAGCGCAACCCTTCCCAGATCTGAGCGATTTTATCCTGCAGATACTGGCCAAATTCCTCAGCTCTGCCCTGCAAAGGGTCCACCCCCCCCAGCTGGAGGAGGGAGCGAGCTACCCCAAACAGGGCGGCCGGGCGGTTATCTGCGGATGCTATGAGGGCGGAGAAATAAGATCTTCTCACCGCCGTCACCACCACCAGGTAAGTCCTAATATGGGCTCTTAGCTGGGCTCGGTCAGATCCAGAACAGGTCGCCCTCCACCTGCTCTCTAGTCCCCTCCTGCAATGCTTCATCTCCCGGAGCCCCTCAGTATACCAGGGGCTGACCGGGATCTGCGCTGAGTAAGAGGACGCATGGGGACAACCCTGTCGAGAGCCCCCGCAGCCGACTGTTGCCAGGTAGCCGCAAGGACCTCGGCAGGGCTGTGGGTAAGGGATGCAGGAACCTCTCAGGGTCCATCAGGCGCCTGGGACGGAACCATCTAAGTACTTTTTCATTTCTTTGAGTTGCACAAGTTAGTTTCATGGAAAAATACAAGCTCTTGGTAAGTTGGAGCAGTTTAAATAACTTACATTATAATTTCAAAAACAATGCAGTGTTAATGGAGACCCAAAAAGTATTGAATAAGTTCATATACATCTTTTTTCAATATTTACTTACGAAAATAATAATTTCTTAATTAAATTCTGCTCTGAAATTAACTATTTTGGTCAGTGACAAAGATTCCATTATTAGAATCCTTTAGGAAATTATTGTGTAGTTTTGTATGTTCCTGTTAGAGTGAGTCATCCTGTAGTATAAAGATGATGTATAAAGTTATTTTCTGGTTTTAAAGAGCCAAATTGCAATTGTTTAGTCTGCTTACACATTAATTTATAGTAATCTGAATAGCAGTAAGTTTGAAAGCAAATGCTGATTCCAAGAAAACACAGCTTCTCAATAGCTCCTTTTCTGGCAGAAGAAATGTGTTGTGTGCTTTTTGTTCAGTGTTCGTTTGGTATTTCTACTGTAGTTGTTGAAATCTATATTTTATATGATCTCATTGTACTGCTTGTGCTTTATTAATGACTGACTTTGTTTGAGACTTAGGAAGTGAAATATTTTTCATATGACACTGCTCTATATGCATACCACGTACCAGCTGCAAAACCCACAGTGCATCAGATCTTGTGGGTTTAGAGGGTGTGAAAAGTTCAGTTGCTAAGAAGTAGGCATCTCTGTACATTACATCATCTAGCAGATGAACTACTGTGCACTAGAAAAAATGTTCACCATCTTGATTCCTGTAAAGATGAATAGTACCTTTTATGGTGAACTTGCATTGCTTATGTATTTAAATGTTATAGTTAAAAACTGTATGTACTATATACATGCTTTTTTCTCTTTAAAATGTTCCTAATCCTAAAACTTCATTAAAATCTTAAATGATACGGGCAACATATGGCTTTATAGGTAGTCAGACAGATCTCTTAACTGTTTTTTGTACATACAAGATATTATCTTACATTGTATTACAAAAGTTCAGTTGAGTGGATGGAAATCCTTTCCATTTGAGTGAATGAAATACTTTTGTGGGGAGCAAAATATTTTATGACTTTCTTGAAATCATTGCTGCACATATTTAATAGCAAATCAAACATATTTAATAGAACTTGGAATACATATATATGCTTTGCTTATTTATTTTACCACCTGTCATCCATTTATTTAGAATGTCTTGGGGATTCAGTGGTGCAGAGGCTTAATGACACTGGAACTGCTGGCCAGAAATGGTCTGTACTCTGGTGGTTTGATCGCGGCTCTGCTTGATCCCTAGCTCCTGCCCACCTAGCAGTTTGAAAGCATGCAGTATTGCGAGTAGACAAATGGATGGGAAAACCTAGCTGCGTTCATGTATGCGGAGAGGGGAAGGTGGTGCTGGACCTGGTTGAATGCGAAGGCATCACAACACAAGCCTGGTGGAGGAGCCCAGAAGGTCAGGCATTGTCGGCTGGCAGTTCCCAGGGCTAGGGCCTTCTCCATGGGAGCGCCTGCCCTCTGGAATCAGCTCCCCGTGGATCTCCGTTTGGCCCCTGACCTCCGCTCCTTCCGCCGAGACCTGAAGACGTGGTTGTTTCAACAGACCGGCCTGGAATGACCCGGGGGGGGGGTTGAGGGTTTTAATTTTTTCTTAATGTTTTAATGTATTTGGCTTGTTTTATTTAATTGTTTTTTATTGTAAATTTGCTCTGTTTTAATGTTCGCCGCCCTGAGTCCTTAGGGAGTAGGGCGGCATACAAGTCCAATAAATAAATAAATAAATAAATAAATAAGAGCCAACAATCTAAGCACCTCTAATTAATTGGTATAAAAGCAGTCCTGTCCATGCAGCATAACAAGAATAGGTGCTCAAGCGCTGAACAGAATGAGCTAGAATTCTAGGCTGTCAGGATTGCAGTGGGTGTCTAGCATGTATAGACTTCCCTGACATTGTATGCCATTTGCTAAATAAATAATAAATAAATTAGAATGTACTGGTAACGTACCATTTTTATAGCCAAGGAACATGAAAAATCAGAAACAGGCAATTAACCTATTTGAAGAATGATGAATAATATGCTCACTACTATAATTAAATACCAGCTACGTAACAAAACAAATACACATAACTATATTGTATATATGGTATTTCTTTGTTGCTTAGAAATTATGGTTTATTGCTAAGACACAGAAGTAGAAAGAATTAGAAAAGCAATGACTTATTTCCCTCTCAGATTAAAATATATTTTCTTTCTACTGAATAGTTAAGCAATAGACTTGAATTCCCATGATATTTACCAGCATGTTGGAATATAAATATAATAGGTGGTCCTTGCTTACTGACTGCCTCATTCAGTGTCTGTTTGAAGTACTGTTCCTCGGTCATGTGATTGCAATTACAGTTAGTACATGCTGGCCTGTGCCTGACTTGTTTTTTTTTTCTGCCTTTCCCCCCTGCAGACCAGAGAAGTAAAGTGTTTACAAAAAAGTAAGCAGTGGGGAACATACTGGGATCTTTGCATACAGAATTCCTAACTGGACTTCACAATGCTTTTGATATGTCTACCTACTTATATGCCTACTGACTCTCTTGCAATTTCTTCCTGCTAATTTTTCCACTCTTGGGGCGAGGCAAAAAATAAGCAAATTTCTATAGGCAACCACTCCTGTGCTTGATCATGTCCCCTCACCTCACTGTGTATGACACTTGTAACTGCCAGTGCATTGCTTTTATTATATTTTTTCCATTTCATGAGGCTTAATCTTTTGTAATTTCTTCATCTCCAATTAATGTAATCACAAACATTAATTCACTTGTTAATTATCCCAGGCATAGGGTGAGCATTTAAAACATCAGGAGAGTAGGCAAAGGAAAGCACATTTGCAGTTATGTGCAGTGGTGGGATTCAAATAAGTTAACTGGTTCTCTGCCCTAATGACCAGCTGAGTAGGCGTGGCTGGGTGGTCATGTGACTGGCTGGGTGTGGCCAACTTTACGTCACTCATGTTGAGGGGCGCTTCACCTCGCCCGGCCTCTCATGACTGTGGGGATGCTGCAATGGTAGTAAATGTGGAAAAAGGTCATAAGTCACTTGTTTCAGTGCCATTGTAACTTTGAATGGTCACTAAATGAAGTTTTGTAAGTCAAGGATTACCTATACAAAAATACACAAAGCTTCTGTGCTTCCAAAAAGCTACCCTAAATATCAATCATTAGATTAGAAATGGGGGAATACACACTGAAGATCAATGATAGCACAGCCATCACAGAAACCTAAACCATTCTATCTGAATACCTTCCTTTTCATCAGCAATACCTGCAAGCTGGAGTTCCAAGTCAGGCAGGGTGCCAGAGGACCTTGAGGAATTAAAATAGTTAAAATGCAGTGATAACTATCAAGCAGCCAGCTCTTGCTCATAAAGTGAAACCCTTTAGCAGAGAAGTCATTTAAGCTCTCCAGAAAGTGGGTGGGCATATTTGGGCTACAAAATACCGACCTAAAGAGACAAATTAACGAAGTATATAGGGGACCCAGGTCACTGCTCCTCTTCATCCTTACCTTAAAAAACTTATTGGAAAACATTAGGAAAAATGAAGAAATCAAAGGGGCTCTAATTAAAATGGAACATTATAAGGTACAGGCATTTGCCGATGATATAGTATTTTTTCTGGAAGATCCAGAGGATATGGGAGTAAAATTAATAAAGGCAAATCTGCATTTTAAAAGGTGACCTCCTTAGTTTCTTTGGGGCTATTTAGAAAGACTGAGTCTATTTCCTACCTTTTAAGAGCATGTTTCTCTATTTCTCATTTAGGGAAATATACTTTTCTGCCTTTTTAATATTTCTCAAAATATTTCATTCTACTGGGGGGGGGGCGTGTTAACTTTCTACAAGAGGCAACTGGACTTTCTTGGTTTCCAGAAAGTCCAGTTGCCTCTTGAAAATGCACCTTTGAGACAGGAGTCTCTTTCATTGCTTCGGAGTGGCCAAGGCACATGATTGCTCACTGACAGTGTGATTAAAAAAAAGGAGGTGGGGTGTAGATCCTTCAATTCATTTTAGTTTTCTCTCATGATAATAAGGCTTAGTAACATGGCACCAGTCTTGAAGTTTATTTAGATACCTGTGGCATGTACTAATTTTATTGTGATCTTCTTCTTGGCTCCTACTTTCCACTTCCTCTTTGCTGTTCTGGTCTTCTCCCGATACCACATACAGTTCAAAAAATTCCCTCGCTTTTTCTATACTATCTGTTTTAATTTTTTTATCCTGCCATGATATTAACATTCCCTCTGGGATGAGCCATTTGAACAGGATGTTATTCTTATTCAATTGGGCAGCCAAGAATCTGTATTTCTTTCTGTGTTCCCTTATTCTTCTTGGAATTTGTTTCAACGTTACAATTTCTGTTCCCTTAAATATCAGTGGTTCGTCTCTCGTCACTTTGTATATCTCATCTCTCAGTTGTTTCTTTGAGAATTGTATATGAACCTCTCTTGGAAGTTTAAAACGTCTTGTATAGTTGGTATATATTCTATATACCTCGTCCATTTCCCTTCGAACCTCTTGGCCTTCTTTTTGTAACACTTCTGCTATGAGATCTGCCATTAGTTTGGTCAGCTCCTCCCCCCTTCTGTTACATTCTGAAATCTGAGGAAGAAATCAGCATTTTCCATCTCCAAATATGCAATTGCCTCTTCTAATTTCTTGTTCTCTTCCATTAATTTCTGTTCTATTGATTCTACTTTCTTGTCTGTTTGTTCAACCTTTGCCTCCACTGCTTTCATCTTATGTTCTGTCTTTGCTACTGTTTGTTGGATTGTACTTATCTTCTCGTCTAATTTCCATATTTTACTTTTCATTTCCCCCATTTCAATTTTAAAGTCTGCGTGGTTTCTCACCATCGTTTCTTGTATTGTTGTTAATGCCATTTGAATTGTTTCCATAGTTGATATCTGACTCGTCTTCTCAGGATTCAGCATGCCGTCTATCAAGCAATGTCCTGCTGGTGATGCCATCGTTGATGTTGGGTTGAGTGTTGTTTTCTTCCCAATCTTAGCAGGATGTCATGGTGGACATCTTAGGCTTCCCAAATCTACCTATTTTCTTAAGGAAGTCTTTCAATATTATCATCTGTTGTATCAACTCCCTTCTGCGTTTTCTGTGTTTATCTCTTCCCTTTTATTTATTCTAATCCCTTCAGTTTATCACTACAAGGTCTACTATGCTTAATAATGTCTCTCCTTAATTTTAAGAACACCATATATATATATATATATATATATATATATATATATATTATATTTGTTTTCGTAGATTTTCACGGGTAAAGGTATGTAGGTCTTGGTGTATTCGGGTCTTACATGGGACAAGACCCGAATACACCAAGACCTATATATATATATATATATATTTGTTTTCGTAGATTTTCACGGGTAAAGGTATGTAGGTCTTGGTGTATTCGGGTCTTGTCCGTGTAAGGTTGAGAATACCTTGGCAACGTTTCGACGAAATCTCATCCGTCATCTTCAGGCTGGTGTCTTCAGCTTCTCCTGGGAGAAGTGTGTGATCGTGGCTGTTTTTCCTTTTAAACTCTAGAGTTGGATGTGTTGTTACTTTTGATTGGTTTGTGGAGTTGATGTATGCAGATTGGATGGCTTTTCCTGAGACCCTGTGTGGCTGAGGTGCTGGAGGTGTGTCTCTCAGCCTTTTGTGTTGTAACGACCTGGGTAATGGGCTGTGTGATGACCTTCTGAGTTCTATTGTTGTGATGTCCTGGGTGTGGTGCTGTAATCTCCTGGGTCGTTGTCTGTGCTGCAACCTCCTGATGTTTTGTGTTGTGATCTCCTGAGTTCTGTGATGTAGTATCCTGGGTGGAAGGCTGTGATGTGGCATTCTGGGCCTTGGTTTGGCTCCGAGTTTGAGGTCTGGCTATGTGTTTATAGCGTGTGTCAGTTTGCTTAGTTTGGGGGTTGGAGGGGGTGTAGCAGCTGGTGTTGCAGCCATGGTCTGGTTTTTGGATGGTGGTTGCCTTTCATCTGTGGCGTGGGCTTGGGTTTGAGTCTGGTGAAGGAGATTGGTGGTGGCATCATGTGTTATTTTGGGTCCGGTGTTGGTTTTGTGGCTGGGACTCGTTTGTTGATTAGGGCTAGTTTCCAGATGTCTGGTAGGCGGGAAGTATCATCCCGTTTATTCATGTTATGGGGGTGTTTCTCTATTTCGATGGCTTCCCTAATTATTCTCTTGTTGAAGTGTTCAGTATTGGAGATGAGTTTGGATCCCTCAAAATCAATTTCATGTCCTGTGGCTTTAAGGTGCTGGAAAAGGGAGGAAGTTTTTCTTCTTTTCTGACTGCGTTCTTGTGTTCTGCGATCGTGCATTTATTCTCCTGTTGGTTTGTCCAATGTATGTGGCTGGGCAAATTTTGCATGGTATTTTATAAACTCCTTGGTTTTCTAGCTGGATCTTGTCTTTGGGGTTTCTTAAGATGTTGGCTATTTTTGATCAGTGCCAAAGGCTGTCCTGATATTGTGTTTGTGGAGAATTTTGCTGATTTTATCTGTGGTGCCTTTGATGTAAGGGGGAGGATGTGCCATTGTCCTGTTCTGTGAGGTCTTGGTGAGTTGATCTGTGCAGGGATGGGAGTTGTGATTGTAGCTACGTGCTGCATCAGTACGATCAGTGTGCATTTCAAACGTAGCTGACAGACACTCTAACGCTCACTAACGTATTAATGTCCAATGGATTCCAAAGAAGCACAATCACCAACCTAATCCGAAGGAGACTCCCCAAAAACCAAGACACAGAACAGGACAATGGCATCGCCCTCCTCCCTTACATCAAAGGCACCACAGATAAAATCAGCAAAATTCTCCACAAACACAATATCAGGACAGCCTTTGGCACTGATCAAAAATAGCCAACATCTTAAGAAACCCCAAAGACAAGATCCAGCTAGAAACCAAGGAGTTTAAAATACCATGCAAAATTTGCCCAGCCACATACATTGGACAAACCAACAGGAGAATAAATGCACGCATCGCAGAACACAAGAACGCAGTCAGAAAAGAAAAAAACTTCCTCCCTTTCCAGCACCTTAAAGCCACAGGACATGAAATTGATTTTGAGGGATCCAAACTTATCTCCAATACTGAACACTTCAACAAGAGAATAATTAGGGAAGCCATCGAAATAGAGAAACACCCCATAACATGAATAAACGGGATGATACTTCCGCCTACCAGACATCTGGAAACTAGCCCTAATCAACAAACGAGTCCCAGCCACAAAACCAACACGGACCCAAAATAACACATGATGCCACCACCAATCTCCTTCACCAGACTCAAACCCAAGCCCACGCCACAGATGAAAGGCAACCACCATCCAGAAACCAGACCATGGCTGCAACACCAGCTGCTACACCCCCCTCCAACCCCCAAACTAAGCAAACTGACACACGCTATAAACACATAGCCAGACCTCAAACTCGGAGCCAAACCAAGGCCCAGAATGCCACATCACAGCCTTCCACCCAGGATACTACATCACAGAACTCAGGAGATCACAACACAAAACATCAGGAGGTTGCAGCACAGACAACGACCCAGGAGATTACAGCACCACACCCAGGACATCACAACAATAGAACTCAGAAGGTCATCACACAGCCCATTACCCAGGTCGTTACAACACAAAGGCTGAGAGACACACCTCCAGCACCTCAGCCACACAGGGTCTCAGGAAAAAGCCATCCAATCTGCATACATCAACTCCACAAACCAATCAAAAAGTAACAACACATCCAACTCTAGAGTTTAAAAGGGAAAAACAGCCACGATCACACACTTCTCCCAGGAGAACGAAGCTGAAGACACCAGCCTGAAGATGACGGATGAGATTTCGTCGAAACGTTGCCAAGGTATTCTCAACCTTACACGGGACAAGACCTACAATATATAATATATATATATATATGTATGTATTTATACAACAATATAAAGATAAATATCATTATTATTTATAATCTCTAATAATCTGTAACCCTCTTAATTTTCTAATCTTATTTAGTCCTTTTAAGAAATTAGTTGATTATAATCCTAAATATAATATAATAGTTATGTAGTAAATCTATATAATTCAATAAGTATAGATAACTATATGTTTGATTATTTTCTTTTCTTATATACTATATCTTATAACTTTCTTATAGCTCAATTAAGTCTATAAATCAATATATAGCCATTAATTAGTTATACATCAATTGATTAATTAGTTATCCAAAGTATTAAATTGTGGAGAGATATAAAGGATATACAGGGTATAGCAGTTATAAAAAGTGTAGCAATCTATGAAATAGGATACATAAATTATTTCTTCGTACATAGAGGAATTAAATAGAAATAAATAGAGGAATTCAGCAAGGTCACAGCCTTAAGATAAATAAAAACAAAACAAAATTGTTGACTAAAAATTTAAAAGATAAGCAAAAAAAGAATTAGAAGGAAAATTGGGAATGCAAAGTGTGAAAAAGGTAAAATATTTAGGCATTTGGTTAACAGCAAGATGCTCTTCAATCAAAAAAGATAATTATGACAAATTAATAATACAAATTAAAAAAGAATTAGAAATGTGGGGGAAATTACAGCTATCATTACTGGGGAAAATTGCGGCAATCAAACTGTCTACTCTACCAAAAATACTATATATTTTTCAAACTGTACCAATAAGATTGGACAAAACCTTTTTTAAAGAATTAGATCGAATAATAAGTAAATTTTTTTGCGATGGGAAAAAACCTAGGATAAAAATGAAACTTTTACAGGACAAAAGAGAAAGGGGTGGCTTTGGACTCCCTGACTGGGAAATGTATTACCAGGCTGCGGCTATGGTATGGATTAAAGATTGGATCAATCTGGAAAATAGAAGAGTATTGTCGATAGAGGGTCACGACTTGCAGAGAGGGTGGCATAGTTTTCTATGGGATGGGAAATGTAAGCAGCATGCATATTTTCAGAGACACATTATTAGAGATTCATTAATTCGGACATGGAACAAGAATCATTATACTAAAATACCGAACTGGTTGTCAACTATAGAAGCACAAATCTACCCAAACTCAATGGATCTGGGAAAAAAGAGGAATTACAAAGATTTATTAGACACACAAGGAAGGTTAAAAATGAGACAAGAATTATAGCAACAAAATATAAAGATAGATTGGTGGCCATACATGCAAATTCAGGAGAGATACAAAAAGTACAAAGAACAATTTGGAAAGCATCAATTAGATAAAATTCTACAAGAAATGGAAAAGAAAATGATCTCAAGAATATATAATTTTCTACTAGACTTTAAAATGGAAGAGGAGGTGGTCGAAGAGACGATGGTGGTATGGGCAAAAAACGTTGGCCATAGTATAGACCTGGAAAATTGGAAGAGAATGTGGGGATTAAATTACAAATTAATTACATCTACAGCATATAGGAAAAATCAGTATAAAAAGTTCTACAGATGGCACCTTCCTCCCGCTAGACTGGCAAAAATGTTTAACTCAGACCCAAACTGTTGGAAGTGTGGAAAAGAAAAAGGCATCTATTTCCATACCTGGTGGACATGACAGGAGGTGAAAAAATATTGGAATACAATTATTTTATTTATTTATTTATTTATTTATTTATTTATTTAAATAAAATTAATTAATTAATTAATTAATTTAAATAAATTATTTATTTATTTAAATAAAATAAATAGAATACAATTAGGCAATGGCTAGAAGAAATTACAAATCAGAAAATTGAATTTAATCTGAAAACTTTTTTATTAGGTATAATACAAAAATGCAATAAAACAAATAGATATATCATGTTACACATATTAACAGCTGCAAAGATTTCATATGCACAACTCTGGAAAGAAAAAGGGGTTCCACCAGAAGGCATGGTTATAAAAAAAAATAGATTGTATAGAAATGGACAGGCTAACAATGAAAATAAAAGACAGAGAAGATTCAATTTATTACAGGGCCTGGGGTGCCTGGTATGAGTGGCTTAGAAATAAAAATAAAATAAAATGGCAATTAGGAAAAGAATGAGGGAATATGTAAATATGTAAATATACCATGGAGAAGATTGATGTGTAAGGATAAAAGATATTGATTTATAGCAAGAGTAAGATGTAATGGTAAAGGAATAAGTAAATACATATACTGAAAAATGTAAGGAGATGCAAAAGATGTCTTTATGTTGATAACAATGTATAAAGTTTTATGTTTTTAAAATTTGAAAACTTAATAAAATTTATTTTAAAAAAATTAAAAAATGCAGATTTGGTAATCCATTCAAGACAGGATTAAAACCCGAAGGAAGCCAGCATCTAGGATTTACTACATTTGTTAAACAAGACTAAAAACCCCAGCTCATTGCTGGCCTTCGCAAGACAAACTAATTAAAATCAAATAACAAAATACACAAAACAAGCCTCTAAATTACAAAATGCAGTAGAGCAAACTATAAAAATCCATTTACTCATCAAATCAGCTGCCCAGGACATCAAACCCATGTGGTCCTGTTCACTAATAAACAATCTTTCCAACCACTCTCCAGGTTTCCAGTGTCTTTCTCCCCACTTGGAACTGAACCAGATGGATATTTCTTCCAACACTCTTGAAAAAAACACCTTTGGGACAACCATGACCTGGACAACTGAAGAATCCTCATAGACAAGAGACTTGTTGCTCAGTGAACTGACAAAGCATCCTTTCCCACCTAGGAGAAGCAATCCTTAGATCCATTTGCACCACTTAAAGATAACAGCTGGTCTCACTCACCTGACAAGATATCATAAGGAAATCATCTAGATTTAAGGAAAGATCACATGCCCCCAAAAAGGCAGTAAAAAAAATCAGATAGAATGCCAAGCTTGCATCCTGCCTCTTGGAGATACACCCTAAAAGTACACCCCAAGCAGCATAAAAAGCTTTTTAAAAAGTCAAGCCCCTAATAAGAGTACCAGCAAATGAACAAACAAACAAACAAACTCCAGAGAAGTGGCTCTGCCTAGTCTGGGCATACTGCTAAGAACCATTAGCTGTTACAATGTAACAAGGCTTAAATGGAGAGGCAGTTTCTGAAAACACAAGCAGGGCAATAATAAAGTTAAGGATTAGGCTAGAAACAACACAGAGGCACATCAAAATGTTTCCTTCCTGCCTTCCTGACAGTATTAGCCCTGTAAAGTGGGAAAAACAAAAGACTGTTGGAAGGAGATTTCTTCCAATAACCTGTTTGCCGAACTGCTCAGAAAGTTAACAGACGGTTCTCCTGAACCAATGCGAACAGGCTGAATCCTACCACTGGTTATGTGATTTCATGTTTGGCAACTATTTTGCTTAACAACAGAGTTGGGGTCCTAATTGTAGTCGATAAATGAGGACTACCTGTATCTGGAGGTTCCAGGTGAACTTTCAGGTTCACCTCAGCTTCACTGTCAGCAACTGTAATGAGGGATCTGGATCTTGAGCCTATCATTTAGGATTTTGGCTATTCCTGCCAGCTTAGCATCATCCACAAATATTGTAAGTTCCCTTTCTGTTCCCTCATCTAAATCGGTTATGATGATATTGAAGAGTACTGGGCCTAAGATAGAACCTTGTGATACCCCACTGCTTACTTCCCTCCATGAAGATCTAGTAGCATTAAGGACTACTCATTTAGCACAGATAAACCAAGTATGAAATACTATTAGATGCACCAATTCTACTTGATTATAAGGCTACATTAACAAAATCTTACAAGTCTGAAGGTACAAATCTCCCTCCATCTTTTTTTACTGCTATAAATTTATTAGAACCAAATCATAGCTGTCTAGATCCAAATCCAAGAAATATGGCACTGTCTGCACATCTCTTCTATATGTGAAAACACTCAGGGAAGCCACAAAATGATTTTACATTTCTAACATGAAACAGAATGTAATAGTATATGGGGAATGGACTTGATCAATTGAGTGGGTTCTTCCTAAATTTCTTTTTTTGACTGTTTAAGGAACTGCAGGGTCCTCTCCCCTTATATGATTGTTCCCTAGGTAGCATACCTTTCCCTGATACCCCAAAGCCATTCCCATATACTGTTACATTCTGTTTCATGTTAGAAATGTATAATCATTTTGTGATTTATTACATTTTTTGCTGTCTGTGTCCCCTATAAGATTACTCTGGACAGCTTACAAGATATAAAACAAGTAGAAAAAGAATACAATGATTAAGAGTTAAAACAATACTGAAACCAGTACTAAGTAATGGATGAGATGGGGTTAAGGTTTTCTTTGCCCCTCACTACCTCCAATCATGACCCTCAGCACAACTGACAAAACCAAGTTTTAATACCTGTCCAGAAGGTCAAAAGAGTGGGAGCAGATAAGATGCTTTATGAATCTTAATTTTGTAGTAGTTAAACTGCCTTTGCATTGTCTTTTTATTCAACATATAAAAAAGTTGGTGAACTTTAAAGGAAAATCTATTTTCTTTGTTATTTTAAATGTTAGTCTTTTGTTTATAATAGTATACTGGCATTACTTTATATTTGTGAAATGTAGGTTTGTTTATATATTTAGACTTGAGATATTTGAGATAATCCCACGTTGGGACGGTTTTTGGGGTAAGGGAGAGAAGGAATTGTTGCTATTTTGAAGTCTAAGTAAACTACTAAGTAAAAAATTAAGTACACTACGTAAACTGCAGCATTTCCCTTATTTAGTTACTTTGTCAAAGAAGACAATAAGGTCTGTCTAGCATGATCTATTTTTGACAAACCCATGCTGGCTTCTATTAATTATCTTGTTTGTTTCTAATGTTCACAAATGTGCTCCTTAATTATATTTTCCAAGATCTTCTAAGATATTGATGTCAAGCTGATTGGTCTGTAGTTTCCTGGATCTACTTTTTTTCTCATGTTTGTAGATTGGAAGTAATCAGCTCTTTTCCAGTCCTCTGGTAATTCTCCTATGCTCCAGGAGCTTGGAAAAATATGTTTAGTGGTTCTGAGATCATTTCTACCAACTCCTTCGGACCTTTGGCATGTAATAAATCTTATCCTACTGATGTGAACTTGTCTAATGTGTATAGATGTTCCCTTACAATTTTCTTGCCTATTTTGACTTACATTCCTATTCTGTCTCCTATGATGCTGCTTTTGATAGATTGGACTGTTTTTTTCCATTTGCTTGAAGACAATGCAAAGAATAATTAAACAGTTCCATTTTCTCCTTGCTACCCATCACCTCCTTCCCATCTTCTCTTATCAGTGAACCAATAATTTCCTTGGCTTTTTTTTCCTGTTTCTTATATATTGAAAAAAAACTTTTAAAAATGATTTTTGGTATTTGTTGCAAGTTTTAGTTCATTCTGTGCCTTAGGTTTCCTGACTTCATATTTGCAGATTTTGGCTATTTGCTAATCTTTTGTTTTAGTTATATCAGTTATATGTTCCTCTTTCCATTTTTTTATACTTGTCCTTTTTTTCTCTTAAGTTTGTCAGAGAGTTCTTTATGCAACCCTGCTGGCTTCATGTGGGTTTCTTGTTTTTCTTTCTCTATGGTATTATGTTAAATTGGACCTTTATAGTCCCATATTTCAGAGTTTTTGAAGCATCTTGAGTTGTTTTCCCCTTTAGGATTTTCATCTCTGGAATCCTTCCTAAATTCTCCCTTAGTTTGCTGAAGTCAGCTCTTTTAAAGTCTAAGAGTATAGTTTGCTCTATTACGTGTGCCTGCTTCATGTTGAATTCTTTTTTTTAAATAATGCTTTATTGAGTTTTTTTCCATTTATACATATTACCAATAGTTATTAAACAGTGCTGTGACATTATATATACATTTATGTGTCCTATCAAAGCTTACAATGCATAATATTTTCATAGCCTCTTATTTATTATATACATTATTTACAATTTCTATGTTTATATCTATTATCTATCCAAATAAACCATGTTTCCCATACTGTGTTGTATTCTGTGTCTGTTTTCCCTTTTAGTTCTATAGTTAATTTATCCATTTCCACACACTCTAAAATTTTTTTTATTATTAAGCCTTCAGGTGGTATAGAGTTTTCCTTCCAGTACTGAGCATATGAAATTATTGCTGCTGTTAATATATGTAATATAAAAATCTTCCTATTATAGTTTTTTTTAATTATTCCTAAGAGGAATAATTCCGCGACAAAATCAATTTTGTTTTTAGTTAACTCTTGTAACCACGTTTGAATCATTTTCCGGTATTTTTTTGCTTTGGGGCACGTCCACCAAGAATGAAAGAAGGTACCTTGTTGTTGTCCACACTTCCAACAATTTGGTTTTAAGTTTGGGTAAATCTTAGCCAGTCTTGAAGGTGCCAAATGCCAACAGTAGAACATTTTATGTTGGTTTTCCTTATATGCCGCCGATTTTGTTATTTTATAATTCACATTCCACATCTTTTCCCATTCTTCCAGATCAATAGTATGTCCAACGTTCCTACCCCATGCAGTCATCGTTCCTTCCACAATTTCTTCCGCTCTTTCAAATTCTAATAAATGTTTATATAACTTTGATAATAATTTCTCGTCTGGACCAATCGAGATTTTATCTAGTTTTTGTACTTCATTATCTATTCCAAATTCCTCATTGTCTTTTTTATATCTTGTTTGAATTTGCATATAGGTCCACCAATCCAGTTTTACTCCCTGCTCTTCCAATTTCTGCCTGCTCTTTAAATTCCCTTGGTCATCTAGAATTTCCCTATACCTAACTGTTTTCTTAACCTCCGTTATATTGGGGTGGATTACTGCTTCCAAGGGAGATACCCAGTTTGGAATTTTCAAATAATATTTATTCTTTATTAGTTTCCATGATTGTATCAGCACATTTCTTATTTTATGTCTATAAAAGTATAGATACAGCTTGTTTTCTTTGTCCCACAGGAAGGCATGCCATCCTCTTTGTATGTCATGCCCTTCTATGATTAATATTCTTTTTTTCCTTAGATTGATCCAATCTCATATCCATACAAGTATTGCTGCCTTATGGTATAGTTCCCAATCTGGAAGCCCAAGGCCACCTCTACTCTTACTATCCTGTAAATCTTTTAACTTTATTCGGGCTTTTTTGCCTGCCAAACAAATTTTGTGATTATTCTATTAAGTTCTCTAAAAAAAAATTCTTATCTAATTTTGTTGGAGTTGTTTGAAATAAATATAAAATCTTTGGCAGGACATTGGTACCTTCTTTCAGTATCAAGGTAATATATGATTCCCTCCACAATTCCGGTATTTTTGCATTTAACAAGGTCTCATTACATACTTCCAGTAATACTAGTTCCAATGATTCTCCTAATTTTTGATATAATTCTCCTGGTAAGCCGTCTGGCCCCAGGGTCTTATTTGCCTTCTGTTTTTGGATTGCTTCCTTTAATCCTGTTAATGTAATTTCTCGATTTAATATATTCCTTTTTTCTTCCTCTGTTGGTGACATTCTATCTGTTTTTAAATACTGATCTATTTTGTCTGTTTCTATTATTTTTTGTCTATAGAGATCTTCAAGATCTCTATATATCTCAAAAGAGCTTTGGTGGCTCAGGCTGTAAATGCCTGCTCTTAAGATCCAGCTGTCTACAATTATTGTAGGCTCGAATCCCACCAGGCTCAAGGTTGACTCAGCCTTCGATCCTCTCGGGGTAGGTAAATTGAGGACCCAAGATTGTTGGGGGCAATTAGCTGACCTTGTAAAAATGCCGCTTAGTAATAAGCAGGCATATACAATGGAATGAAGGCTATTGCTGAGCACATTGGGTTGTGCTCCAAAATTGTAAGCCACCCTGAGTCTTGAGAAGGCGGCATATAAATGTAATTAAAAAAAAAAAAGATATTTTAGGGCAATCTTTTTTTTTCTTCTTCATTATTTTGTAGTATTCCTAATTCATCTTGAAGCTGGTGTATTATTCTTTTTTCTCTTTCTTTTTTCAATTTATAGGCCAGCCATCTCCCCGGCTTGTTTGCATTTTCAAAATAATCTTGTTTGATAAATTTAAGATCCCTTACAATATCTTCCTGTTCTAATAGGTTTAATTTGTGTTTGGCCAAATTAATTTATTCCTTAATTTGATTACTCCCTGGGTTTTTCTGCATTAATTTTTCTAAATCTCCACTCTCTAATTGTAATGTATTTTGTTGCCCCCGTTTCTCCTTGTTTCTTTTTGCAAGGTAAGATATTGTTACCCCTCTGGTATATGCTTTCATCGTGTCCCATAGGGTTTGCAAAGATGTTTGTTGTTTTTTATTTATATCAAAAAATATTGTCAATTCATTTGAGATTTTTTAAATAAATTCTTTTTCCAGTAATATCTGAGGATTCAGTGTCCATCTTTTTCTTTTCTTTTTCTGGCCTCTCCAACTTACTTTAATGGGGTTGTGGTCAGCCCAGGTGTTTGGGAGAATTTTGATTTTCTCTATTTCTTTACCTAAGTCAATATTTGTCCATATCATATCAATTCTTGAATAAGATTTATGTGGATTTGAGTAGTATGTAAATTTTTGTTCCATGGGGTTTAATGTTCTCCATACATCTATTAGGTTCAATTCCTCCGTCATATCAAAAAATGTTTGTGGCAGTATATTCCTTTTTTTTCAATTTTTTATTATCACAGATATAGTCTTTTATAGTCTCTATTATTCCATTATAGTCTCCTACTATGCATATATCTTTCTGACCTGTCTCAATAATTCTTTCCTGAAGTTTTTTGTAGAATTCTTTTTGGTTTTTGTTAGGTGCATATATATTTACTAGTAGTATCTGTCTTTGTCCTATTTTTATCTCTAGTATTAATATTCTACCCTTAATGTCTGCGTAAATTTGCTTTGCTTCTATCTCTTCTCTGATATATGTCACCACCACCCCTTTTTTTCCCCAGCCAATGCAGTATATGGAGTTTCCCCAATTTATTAAATTCTAAATACTTTTTGTCTTGATTCTTAATATGTACCTCTTGGAGGCACACAATATCTATATTTTGCTTAACCAGTTTTGATAGTATTTGCTTTCTCTTAACTACAGCATTTAATCCATTTACATTTATTGATAGTAGTTCTTTTTCCATATTTTCATTAGTCTATCTACGTCTAGTTCCTGCTAGTTTTTTTGCTATTCATTTGGGATCTGGTTCTGCCTTCTTCCTTTTGGGAAGTGAGGATTTTACATTATCATTATTTTGGGATGGGGTGAAAGTGAAGATTTTGGATTATGATTGCTTATAAGTAAGTAAGAACCAGTAAAAGAGGAATGGAAAAATCCCCCTCTGTAGATCAGCATTTTTCAGTCTTGACAAATTTAAGATGGGCAAACTACATGCTGCCTTGGGAATTCTGGTAATTGAAGTCCATGCACGTTCAAATTGCTAAAGTTGAGCAGCATGGGTCTACACTACAGCTTAGGATTTTCCATTCCTGTTTTATTTAGAGTTTGGTCAATTCAATAAATCAGTTGTGGCTTCCTTAACAAATAGTGATTACAGCAATATGAACCATTACTGGACTTTTTGTGAGAAACTGAAATTAAAAGTTGATCTGGGCTTTGATGGTTAGATATGGGATTATGTAAATAATGTAGACAAAAGTTAAACTTAGAGTAAGAGTTTGATTTTGTTTTACTTATATCTGTACCAAAGAAAGTTGGAAGTCATTTTTTTTCAGTTTTCCTTCTTTTCTTCTTTCTTTCTTACACTTTCACTCTTTTTCTTTCCTGAGCCTTTTCCTTTTTCAAATCTGTTTTTTATTTGTTCATCCCTTAGCTTTGTTTTTTTATGTATGAAGGATCAAATATTCAGCCATTGTAATTCTACATTCCTTATTTAACAGAAATTGTATCAAAATTTAGAATGAAATCAACTGGGAGCCATCTCATATAAGGCAGGCTCTGAATCCCTCTAACCCAAAAGTGTTTATCAATAGAAGAGAATTTTTGTAGCTCAGGGTTGAATTGTGGGGTCCTTGATGCTCTCTGAGCTTGATGGTTTTCTTGCAGATGTTTTATTACCAAACTAGGTAACATCATCAGTACTAGAAGGAAGTGGAGTTTACTCTTATTTTCATATACTAGTGGCTTACCCTGTCAGTGTTGATCAGTTGCTTCACAAACAGTGTTTTGATTGGTGCCAGGTCTCTATAGCCTCAGGCAGAGAAGGGCTATTCTGCACCCCTCCTTCAAATGTTCTTTAAAATACAGAGTTTCCCAGCATTCCTTTAGGAATCTCCAACATGCAAATTGTGGATACTCATCCTAAAATGAATCCTCTTTACCTGGAGCTTCAAAGTTTGCTGTTTGCTGGGAAGATGTGTTGCTAAAAATCAGTCTATATTTAGTGTACATCTGACTTTGGGTTCCAGCCTTAGGTGACATTTATGGCTGTTTATTTTGTTTCTACTACTAGTAAAGAAATGAGTGAGAAATCATTATTTTTATAATTATTCCTAAGGTGGTGTATGTGTAAAAGGCAGCACTGATCACTGATGATAACAGCACAAGAACAGGCACTAAGCACCAGATCCATAGAAGCAGGGATTTACCACACTAGATAGAACCCAAGGGATAGATCAGTGTCTCTCAGCTGAAAGATGTATGGACTTTAACTCCCAGAATTCTCCAGCCAGCCATCAAGGAGTTTCCACAGAAGTTTGTGGAGAATAATAGAGCTAAGAATCTGTGGGAGTTCCGCTTCCAGAAGAACAGACAGGCATTAGATAATCAACCAGACATTGTAGTAGTAGACAAATTAATAGACAAAGACCAGAAGAGCTCAGAGGCCAGGCAAGGCAAGGTGCCCCTCGACATGAGTGATGTGGAGTTGGCCACGCCCACTCAGTCACATGACCACACTGTTAGATTTGCATGAAGAGTCAGACGCGGAGTGCTTCAGTGAAGAGTTTATTAGTGACTACAGCTCATAACAGACCCGATTTGGCTGGGCTGCGGCTGCTACTTATAGCCAGCAGCCGCAGTTGTCAGCCAATCAGAGTGCAGGGTTTTCCCACACTTTTTAAACCAATCATTTCTGACATTTTACAAGAACAGTTCAAACTTAACCAATGACATTCAACCCTGCATACATAACACACACAGTCACATGACCATCAAGCCATGCCCACAGGACCAGTGGTAAAAAAATTTGAATCCCACCACTGGGTGCCCTGCTTCTGCATGACTGTTCTCTAAAGATTGGCCACCCTCCCCCCTTCAGTTTTATTTTAAAGCTCCTTGGATAAGCTGAGGCAGCTGTTTTCCAAATACATTCTTCCTGGCTCTTGTGATGTACATATCATTACCAGATAATGTAGATTATGATCTAGGAATTTGAAGTTGTCTCAATGTCACCATCATTTAAGATAGTGGTTTACCTCTAAAATCCTCCGTTCCCTCATTTGTTATTGACCTTCTGTTGTAACTACAGGTGAAAATACAATTTCAACCATCCCACTTAGTCATCTAGCAAAGAAAGACTCCTGACCGTTTGTTTTTGCCAATGGTGTATTTTACTGAGGCTTAAGCAGTCACAGAAGTAGTGAAGCTGTATCTGAGGTCTTTCTGTGCAAACAATGCAAAGTAAATTTTCCTTCTCCAGCCCCCCCATCCCTCTGTTATCTGTAAATGTCCAATTAGGTGCTTGTCTATTGTTTAGAAAACAGGCTCTCAGTTTCCAGCTCTGCATACCGATGACTGACCTTGACTGGCTGATGCTTCTCACAATTCACCCAGTTCAGCTGGACTTCCATCTCCCTTTCTTCCTCTTTATATTCCAATCTTTCCCTCCCCCCCACATTGCTAATTTCAAGCTTTCAGCTCATGAAGTTGAGAGAGATGCACTCATGACATATCAACTATGCTCCAAAGTCTTTGGCTTTCATGCCAAGTTGATTGTAGTGTTTTAATATTGTTTTCAGATTGATTTATCTCCACATGAAAGAGGAGAAAGATATAATTATCTGTGGGCTTTATTATTTTAGTAAGGCTCTCAATCACTTGTTTGGTTTTTGCTCCTGGGAGACAACATACCTCCTTAGATTGATTATCTGGTCTACAAATTGCTAATTTTGTTCCTCTGAGAAGTTACACTTTTCATTATGAGGGTGGGAACTGCATTCTTTCTTGCACTTTTTTCCTTTCTTCTTTATTTAGTTTGTATTATTTTTATTGCTCTTTTCAAAACTTTTAATGAAATTATTCTTAAAAACAAAAAGCATAAGAAAATAAACTGAGTTTCTTGGAAAAAAAACAACAGAAAGTGCTTAGTGACATCTCTCAAATTCTTCCAATCAGAAATCTGCCAAACTTATCCCAGGCACACTTGACTAATTCATCACCTTATTGCTTTTGCATTCACCACTTCCCCTTGTGTAGAAGAACAGTAATAAAATTCTTCCATTGGCTTCACGGCACTTCTTGTAGCACTGAACTGCTTGCTTTTTTAAATCCAGTGCTGCTTCTCTGGCTGCACTCGAAATCCAAGAATGCTGGATTTCAAAATAAAAGCGAAGGAGCTCAGGGCTACAAGGAAGCGTTGCTGGAGCTGCACCGGGCTTTAAAACATTTTAAAGTAGCCTGGAACAAGAATCCCTTTCTCCCTCCCCACTTCACACCCTGGGGTCTTAGCCTATCCAATTTGGAAGATATTGAGTTAGTTTTGCTGTTGCTGACTACGTCCTCCATGCTTCCTAAATGAGGTAGATCGAGTGGGAAGTGGCTGGTGTGTGTGTGGATGTGAAATTAAGCCTCCTTCCTATAAAATCCATTCAGAAAACAAAGGAGCAGATATGGTTTAATTCTGCTTCAGCCCAGATTGCTGGAGAGAAAGTAGTTTAACATTTAATTGACTAATTCATTGGAAATTGCTGTGTTATGGCTTTTCATGGGATGTAGTGTTTATGATGGGCTATAAATAAGTAATACTTAGCCTTAAAATTATGATATGTAGGTAGAAAGGCAATTAGATTTGCTGGCCTTCCTAGGTATGATTTTCACTAGTCAGTCTCTGCTGCTTTACACTACTAATATAATTAAACCAAATACCTATCTATATATTTAAGACAGCACTAACCCTAGAACATTTTAATGGACTAGGAACAGCCATCCTGGAAGAGATTTTGTGGGGGGGACTTTACTCTTTAAAGCTGTGTCCTTGTGATGAAGGGGCAGTTTATATTACATTTTATAGATTAATCCACCAGTAGAAAGTAGGTAACATCCATTTGAGGTCAATCTATGCATTTAGTGAGGAGGAGGAGGCAATATTAAATCAGAGCCTTGGTGAAAAGGGGCAATCCAGTAGAAGTGCCTTGATGGTTCTGTCCAAGCAGAGACACGAGCGTGGTATCAGAGGTGGTATATTCAGCAGGTTCTGACCAGTTCCGGGGAACCGGTAGGGGAAATTTTAAGTAGTTCGGAGAACTGGCAAATACTACCTCTGACTGGAGATTTTACAGTATCCATCCTTTGCCACACCCAAGCCATGCCCTGAGAACTGATAGTAAAAAAATTTGAATCCCATCACTGGTAAGTATGGAATCTTATTAAATCAATTCATACAGAGATAACAACGCTCGGTATCTTTAAAGTTGGTAATTCTTTCATGTTACTGACTTGGGAGTAATCAAATGATCAGGTCTCATGCTGCCTGGGGAATTCTGGGAATTGAAGTTCACATATCTTAAAGTTGCTAAGCTTGAAAAACACTCAGAAGTGCAACTTCTTGTGAGCCTGGGTTATTTTCCTGCATTTTGGGAATAAGGAAATTATCCAACTGTGCCTGGTGCAGAGGTGCAGCTGAAATCTAGTTAGATGCTAACTGGAAGGTTAAAGCAGCAGATACAGATAGTCTTTGACTTAACAACTATTTGTTTAGCCTCTATTTAAAGTTACAACAGCACTGAAAAAGTGACTTATATTCCTCCCCCCCCAGGGATAGACAGAGGGGGAGGGAGGGAGGGAAGGAAGAAGGGAAGGAGAGAGACAACAGACAGAGAGAAAGAGAAGGGGAGGGAAAAAGAGAGAGACAAGACACACACACACACAGATACCTGTTTAAAAGAAAATAGAAAAATGACTCTTTGAGTGTTTAATGTTGCAGACCCCGGGTTAGGCAAACACCATGGTCATTAAGTGAATCTTGTGGTCATTAAGCAAACACTGTGGTTGTTAAACAAGTCCATTTTCCCCAATGGGCATTTTTAACTGGAAACCAGAAAGAATTGTTGGAAACTGGCAAAAAGCACAGTCACAAGACTGTGTGAGATGTTGTGTCTGGTCATAAGTCTCTGTGTGTGTGTGTGCGTGCATGGCTGTCAAAACACCAAAAACAGGTCAAGTAGCTCTGTGGAGGTCTGTCATAAATTAGAACACTTGCTAAGCAACTGGCCATTAAGTGAGGGCCAATTATATTTGGTTTGCCAGTCACATGGTCACCTAGCCACACCCTCCCCAGTCACATGACCCACTACCATACCCAGCCAGTCACATGACCACCAAACCATGCCCAGCCAGACACATGACCACCAAGCCACGCCCAGTCAGCAAGCCATGCCCACCCAGTCACATGACTACCAAGCCACACCCACAAATTAGACCATGCCCACAGAACCAGTTGTTAAGAAATTTGAATCCCACCCATTGAGGACATACAAAGACTTAGACACACACACACACACACACACACACACACACACAAAAGAAAAACAAGGACAAAGAGAGGAAAACAAAACTCTGAGGTTTACACACACACTGATCATTCCCATAATAAATCTCTCAATTAAATTGGGGAAGGCACAAATCTTAAGGAACAAACCACATGGTTGCATAGAAGACAGAGAAAGAGACAAACAAACAAAACCCCATATGATCCTGTTTTTATATATTGCCCTTTTCTTTTAAGTACCTTTATTTATCCAAATTGGTCTTCTTGTTTTATCGCACAACAAAGCCCATTTCTTTCTGGCTAGGACAGGCACCTGCCATTCATCCCAAGTTTTGAGCAAATCTCCTAAGGGGGTCCTAATCGTTGCCTTTGAACTGCTGCTTCCAATGTTCCCTTTCTGATGTGGGGGTTCACTTTGGCTCAGTCAGGCCCAACAAAAAGGGGAAAAAATAACAACTCCAGCCCATGGTATTCAGACCAAAAAGTGTCTGAGGGGACTCCAGTTCCCTTACGGAGTATTGGCACCCATTTCCTTGGGAACTTCTTCAGCCCATGGTTTTCGGACCCTCTCTGATCTGGAAGACCTTCATCTGACAATAGTACTGGCACCTCCTGCCCACGGTTCTCAGATCCCTTTGGATCTGGGAGGACCTCTGCCTTGTGCAGTAGTACTGGCACCTCCTTCACCCCCCTTGGCACCTCTAGAAATAGGCTTTGCTTTTGGACAAAGGACAAAATTAAAACAAAATTTCCTTCCCACCCTTCAATCATAGCCCACTTGGCTTTCCCCTCTTGTGTACAGAAGGTCTCACACTCAGATAGCCCCCCCTGCTTTTCCTATCCTGATGGTCATGACTCTGGGAACTAGCAACAGGCAAGAGGGCGGCTAGAGGCCAAACAAATAAATGAGATCAGCTGCTGTCCAAGGGTGAAGCCACTCACACACACACTCTTCCTCCTTCCCTAACAAAAGGTCCTATGCTTTGACAAACCCCCCATGCTCTCCAGACTGTTGGTCTTTCTGCGGTTGGGAAATGCACAGAGGAAGCAAGATCCAGTTGTGCTTGGGAGAAGGACCCTCTCTCCACACACATGCAAGCATACACATATTTCCCACGCTTTTCCAAGCTTTAAAATTAAAATTTAGAGGTACTCACCTTCCTTCCGAGCAGCCTTTGAGTTCAACACTCAAAACCCCTTTAAAACCATTTTTCCAAATGGCCAAGGTCCAGGAAAACTCAGCCACAGACTCAGTGGGTCTGCTGCCAGCAAGGGAATCTTACCTGGGCCTGGTCCATTGGTTAGGTTAGCTTGGAGTCCCATCTGGGGTGCCAATTGTTGGAAGAAATATCCTTCTGGATTCAGTTCCAAATGGGGAAAAAAGACACTGGAAACAGTGACTGCTTGGAAAGATGGTTTAATGGTGGACAGGATCACATGCCTTGGGTGAAGAAAGAAGGAAAAGGGCTAAGATGCTGAGAGACCCTTAGTTTATAACCTCTGTTGGGCCCCACCTTAGTGTTTCCTGTTCCTGTGCAAGAAATGTATTTGAGGGTGAAGTTGAAACACTTGAAATATTGAGCCCAGCATATTTGCTTTGGGGATATTTCTGTCAAGACGTTCTCTGCAACCATTGTCAAGGCTTTGAAAAAACTTTGCCAGGGAGTAAAAATTCTTCCAAAACATCCCTGTTAATTAGAGGTGATAGACCGTGTTTTTCTTTGCTGTCAATGCTGATAAAAAGTAGACCCGAAAAGTAATCTAAAAACATTTTTATTTATAAAATAAAGAAACCTACACGGAGCTACATGTTGGCAGCTTACTCATACCAAGGCATAAAGAAAAAGAACAAAGGAAAAATACAACGGAAGTTACAGGAAGTGAAGTATAAACTTTGTACACATGCGCAGTAAATCAAAACATCACAAAACTTTCTTATCTCATTACTATGGATACAAGATAACACAGTGCTGGGTAGCAGACACCTGCTTGCTATAATATGAGCTTAGGAGCTTGAACAGACAAACCAAAAAACGCAGTGACAATTTCTGCGGGGTCTTAAGGGCCTCCAGATTTTTGTGGTCAGTCCAGACTTGGAAATGGATTTTATTCCCCTCCAAGAAATGTCTCCATGTGAGGAGAGCCCATCGAACGGCATATGCCTCTTTCTCCCAGATAGCCCATCTCTGTTCTGTATCAGTTAGTTTTTTGGAAGTGTATGTGCAGGTTATGCGCTGGTCCTCCTCATTTTCTTGGAAGAGGATGGCCCTGAGGGCAATGTCACTTGCATCTGCCTGTATGACAAAAGGTTTTTCTGGATCTGGATGCTTTAGCACTGATTCTGCTGAAAAAAACTGTTTCAGTTTCTCAAATGCTACCTGGCATTCCATGGTCCAGTTTAGTTGCTGCTTCGGCTTTGGCTTGTCTCCCCCTTTAGTTTTCAGCAGGTTAGTGATGGGGAATGCAATTTGTAGGAATGCTGAGGTAAATTGCTGATAGAAGTTGGCAAACCCCAGGAAGCTCTGCAATTGCTTGTGCGTGCGGGGAGGGGCCCACTCAATCACTGCTTGTACTTTTTCCAGGTCTATCTCCACATCCTCGTGGGAGATTCTGTACCCTAGGAAGTCTATTTTGTCTTTGTGGAGCTCACATTTGGACAGCTTTGTGTAAAGCTTTTCCGCATGAAGTTTGTTCAGGACCACCTGGACAAGCTTTACATGGTCTGCTTTCGTTTCAGTGTATATTATTATTATTATTATTATTATTATTATTATTATTATTATTATTATTATTTTATTATTATTATTATTATTTAGACTTGTATGCCGCCCTTCTCCCAAAGGACTCAGGTGAACATACAAAAAGCATATACAATAAAAATAATTAAATAAAAACAAGTCCAAATTACAAAAACAGCTAAAAACGATAAAATTACAGAATAAACAAACTATTAAAACTACTTAAAAGGTCATGTAAGTACACCAAAACCCCTTTGTATAGGTGCTCATGGACACTTTATTTATTAGTTGCATGAAGACTGCAGGGGTGCCCTGTAGTCCAAATGGGAACACTTGGAACTGGAAGCCCCCTAATGGTGTATTAAAAGCTGTTTTCCATTCGTCCCCATCCCTGATCTATGGGGCCTGACACTCTTCTCTCTCTCTCTCTCTCCTCCCTCCCCCTCCCTCCTTCCCTCTCGCTCGTGTTTGTCTGTTTATATACGCATACCGAAACTATAAATTACTCTAGATTAATGAAGCATAACAACCGTTATTGGTTGATTCAAAAACCTTGACTCATAATTTTATGACTGTTTATGTTATTTATTTCTGTCTGTTATGTTATTTATATATATTATTTATTTTTATGTTATTTCTGTCTATCTATAATCTAATGCTAGAACTATAATTTCAGTTCTAAAAGTTTTGCATAGCAGAACAATATTTTTTTGAATTCAATCAAAAGTTTAATCAGATTATATCACTAGTTTTCACAGTAAAAATGGTTTTCAGTTGAAACAAACAGAATTTTTTAAACTAAACTAAAGTGTTAGATCTTTCAGGGAAAAGAAAAATGAATGTTTGTCATTAAACTATATTGAATCTAAATAGAGAAGGGGTTACCTAATAGACCTGCAAAGCATCTGAAATTCAGTCTCTGTTTGGGGAAAGGAATAGAATACATGTTTTGAATTCCCTACATTTTTTATTTAAATATGTTTGGTGAGGAACATTCCCTACGTACAATATTGTTGAAAACATAAATTGGTCTAATTTAAGCATATTCGTTAAAATACTAAGAGAACATTTGTCTTTCACCGAATGCTCAGTTATATTAATAAAGTTGCAATGGATCAGGTGAGAGTTTGGCATGGTTTCTAATCTTGAAAGTTGATACTAGAAACCTGATATAAACTGTTTTATTTTTAGTGTATATAAAAATACAGCAGGCAGTTATTTGAAATGATACTTTATTAAATTATTTTTATTGTTACACCATAAAAACTCTGTTTAATTATACATATTATCTTTGCCAATTTTATTTATACACACGCATACATGAATCTTTCTGTATCTGTATATGTAGAATTTGTTAGTTTTCAAGCCTCAAAATTATAATAAATACTTGGTTTATTTTTTAATTACTGTTTCCAATAGTTGCACCAATTCTGGCATAAGTGTAATTACAACATTTTACATTCATTGTTATACAATTTTGCTAAGTGAAATAAACTATAAACTATAGTTTAAAATAGTAACTAGGAAGATTAAATATCATTACAGTATAAGAAATGTGTCAATATTCATATCTAGCCTTTTAGAATTAGAATTAGAAGCTTTTTGAACTACGGAATAATATGCCACTTTATCTATTGGTAGTATTGTAATATAAGTACTTATCAATACTATAAAGTACTGTTTACAATGACATAATATTTTCATTTTTAAAGAAAAGTTTGTCATCCATATTGCACATGCCATAAAATGATATTCTTGCATTCAAAATATAATATATATCCTTGAACAATGTGATAATAAAACATTTTATTTTAATATTTTGTCAGGACCAAGGATACAACAATACTAATTTTTTTGAGGCTTTTAGAGAGAAAGTGAATTTGGCAAATATGATATGATATGAAAAATATGATAGTAGTATATAAATTAAATTATGCATACCTCCCTTTCATATAATTCTTAAAACTTAGATCATCCAGTGAAGCTGAATCATGTAAGAAACTGAACTGATCCAGTATAATTTTTTTTATAGTTTTTCCTTCTTTGGTAAAATAGAATAATGTAGAAGCTTGTATTGGTGATTTTTTATCTGTGATGAATGCACTTTGAGGTTTTTTCCAAGATAATCAAAACCTTTTGTTATGATCAGAAGGTGAAGTATTCAGGAAAACTTAAAAAGAAAGGAATATCCTTTTGTAGATGAAAAATAAATAATTAGGGACATCACCATTTAACAGGTTAATTTCTCTAAATGCCAATTGACACGATTTTTATCCTTTCTCAAAAATGAGTAAACATTTTATTCTGAACTATGTCATAACATTATGCATTTTGTTTGCAGGTTAAGTTAAATGCACTATATCCAATGTGGGATGTTTATAGTTTAATTTCACCATCTTCTTATTCCAGGAGTTTTTCCCATACTTGGAAAATTCTACAAAGATTTCTGAATTCTCTTAAGCAGCAAGTCCCATATCTGTTTTCTCTCTTTAAGCCATGACATATAGAGGGGAAGATTTATGACCGAAATCCCACATGTTCTTTCAGAATCCTGGTCTAATTTGTGGTCATGAAGAACATCAAGTTTAGAAAAGGTGGCTTTAATACTATTCAAGTATCAAATGTAGAACTGTTTAAAAGGATAACACATGGTAAAAAGTAAAGATCCCCCTTGCACATACATGCTAGTCGTTTCCAGCTCTAGGGGGCAGTGCTCATCTCCGTTACAAAGCCAAAGAACCAGCGCTGTTCGAATAAGTCTCTGTCGTCATGTGGCTGGCATGACTAAATGCTGAAGACGCACGGAACGCTGTTACTTTCCCACCAAAGTGGTTCCTATTTTTCTACTTGCATTTTTACATGTGTTCGAATTGCTAGGTTGGCAGAAGCTGGGGCAAGTAACGGGAGCTCACTCCATTACACGTGCTAGGGATTGAACTGCTGAACTGCCGACCTTTCTGACCAACAAACTCAGTGTCTTAGCCACTGAGCCATCGCAACCACATGACTGCTTGTTAAATTTTTTTTACAGTTTTATATTGATCTCAACTGAATCAAGAAACTTGTTTTGAAAAATTCACTACCCTACCTCAAGCTAATATATATCCCACTGATTGAAAGCTATTTTTTTAAAAAAAATCTTGTGCAAAGTTATGTGAATTTTCCAAAACAAGGAACCAGTGGAAAGATAATTAAACTTCTCTCATGCATAAAATGATCTCCTATTGGTTCAAGTAATTTTTAAAAGAATAACACAAATCTTGAATGGTAAATGTGTTCTGTCCTCACTACACATTAGTCTGTGTGCAGCTCGACATGCAGCTAAACCCACCTATCTTCCAATAAAACAGACCGTGTGCAAAGATCTAAATGGTTTATTGAAAGAACAGGATATGGTGAAACTGAGGAAAATGGGAATACATACAATGAGAACCAAATACAACTCGCAAAGCTTCCCTAACCTGCTCCCAAGTTGCCATAGACAGGGGGATGAGGAATCGAGCCTCACAGCTGCATCGAGGAATTTGCACCTCAGTCAAAACAACATATATATCCTAGCCGGCCAAAGTCAAGGCCATCTCCACAGAAATTAATAATGGCTGGAGGGAGTGACTTCTATGACCCACAAAATTGCTTCGTTGGGGAATGTGACTGATGACACACCTTGGGGATGAGGGAAACAGAGGCAAGGCATAAACTGAGTAGGGTCAGAGCTGGCTTCACTAGGTCCATGCCAACATGTTGCTCCTAATAAACAACTGGATTTTTCTTGAAACTTTGTTTGAGGCTCCTGCTTTCATTAGGGCATTGGTCAGAACCCTGACAATAGGCAGTATTGGGTAACTGCTGAACGTAACAATTAATAAATACCAGTAATTTAAATCTCAAAAGTGATGCTCTGTGTGTAGGATGTGGGTTCAGATTGATTATTCTTTGTGCTCTGTCTTCTCCAAAATCTAAAGGTAATGGAGTCTGGCTTCCCAGCATGCACTTATTTTGAGAGTGCGGGGTGATGGGTAAAGAGGTTGGGTGAGCTTCAAACAATATAATTGGTATTTGTCTCTCCAGCCACTAGATGGGGCTAGACAGCAACAACAGTATATAAACATTGTATGTTGGGGCATATTTGTCCCACCAGCCAGTTAGATGGGGCTAGAGAGCAACAACAGTATATAAAAGTTATATGCTGGGGCATGACAAAACACATTCATATATTTAAAGATCCAAAGCTTACCCAAAATGACATGAGAAGCACTGCATGTTCAGGTTACTCAGCAGGTATTTAACAAACATTGTTGTCAGCTTTTCCTACAGATGGTGAAAGAACCCCTCAATGATTGAGAGTTTTTAAATGACTTCTTGGCTCTTACAACTGTCAAAATGAAGAGAAGAAATTGAGGGGACGTAGCCAGTATATTAGACGCAAGCATATACTATAAATATCTACTTCTCTAGCACAATTCTGTCCCCAAGCTCTGTCATTTATCAGGGTTTCCATTATCAATTAACCATGGGTTTGTCTGGAACATTATTATGACTGTCCTCAGAATAATTCATGAACGAAGGATGTACAGCCATGATAAAATGGCAAGCTGTGGAAGTCTTCAAAGTAGCAAACAACTTGCACTGTCTGCCTAATAGCAAACAGCCTCATAGGAGCTCAGTGAAGCCATGTATATTTTCAAGCAATTATTTATTATTATCATCCTGAGAGCACCCCAGAAGAACTTGAAAACCTGGCTTTTCTCCTAGACCTTGGTTGAGGATAGATGTGATCCTTTTTTACATATGTTTTTTGTATATATGGTGTGTGCTATAGGGAAGTGTTGATTTTTTAAATATATGTTATAGTATTCTATCTATTTTGTTTTAAATTGTGAGTTATCCAGAGTTGATGCAGGATGGCAGCATCTAAATCTAAATAAATGAATTATTATTTACTCAATTTGTGTCCTGCTCTTCACCTTGGAGATCAATATGGACAGTGCCCCTTATATTTTCTGACAACAGTCCTGTTTACTAAGAGCCACTGGCTCAAAAGCCACTCAGTGAGCTTGCATTATTGACAGTGGAAGGACTGGGGTTGAGGATTGGGACTCTTCCAACGCCTAATCCAATGCCATGGTCTCTGTACCATGTAATAGGGCTAATTAGAACAAAATGTCAGGTTTGTATTTTCATGTAGAAATTTGTAAGGGAGAATTCTTAGAATCTTTGGAAATATATAAGTGAGGACTTACACTGATACTATTGTTGTTAACTATTATGTAAAGTAGCACACCTTCTCAGAAAGGAAAGGCATCTTCCTTTTATACCAGAAGCACATGAGGTAAAAATCTTGACACTTTCAATAGCTATAAATAGATTCCATATTTAAAAGGAAAGGATTTTTTTCCCTGAAATTCTTAAGCTACCCTGCAATCTGATTTCTAATGAACCAATTAGTCCTAGTTCAGAGAGAAATGTCCCTTGCTGTTCCCCCTCCCCCCAGTTCTGATTGTTGCTGGGATGATGTGACAGAATTACTTTAGAAAGAAAGTGTAAAATCTGTGTTCATGACTTCTGTTTGCAATTTCTACTGTGGTATCTTTCTCTTGATGAAATGTTGACTCTGCCTTTCTATGTTTTGTGTCTGACAAATAATTTACAGAAAATACTCTCTTGTGTTGCTATGTCTAAACATGGACAGTGAAAAAGAACAGCTTACTGGGACCCAGAGAGCAACAGCAACAGCTCCAGGTGCCAAACTGGTTTCTATGAGAAATAAAATTGAATCTAAACTATAGAACATGTGTGGAGACATTTTATGGACCCATTGTTCAGATGATTTGAGACTTCCCAAGTCGTTGCAAATTTAGAATATAACAAACATTTTATCAATAAACTATTTCTCTAGGCATTGCTTGAGACATAGATGCTGGTTGGATAAGTCCTTGTGCATAGATGAAAGGAAGGAGAATTGATAAAAAAGACAAGGCTATTTAAATATATGCATATTGCAAAATTATATTTCTTTGAAAGTTGCAAATTTTGCTAAACTGCTATATCTGTCAGAAGATGCTGAGTTTGAAATGGATAGTCCAGTTACGTTTTGTATAAAAAGATCAGTAATTGCATACATTTGGCATCAACTCCATCACCCTAATGTCTTATTTTCTTATGTTGTTTATTGGGTTATACTGTATGTGTGCTTTTCTTTAATCTTTGACCATAAATACATTTAATATAATTCATATGGATTGGGCTTATAGTGCACACATGGAAAAGTTCTTGCAAATTTGTGTTGCAAATTTGTGCAGGATCCTTTGGATGTGTTATATTTATCATTAGCTTAATTAATAAGTTCCCCATATTATTTCATATATAGTATTTCCCATATTCAGATGGTTCACTGCCACTTAGCATCCCACTCCAGGAGAATTATGGATGATGATGTTGATGTTGATGATGTTGTCCATTCAGTCATAACCGACTCTTGGCAATTCTATGGACCAGGTTTCTCTACATATTCCAGTCTTGCACCACTGTACTTCTTTGAATTGCTCTGCTCTGCTATGATGGTGTCCATCCACCATGTTCTTTGGCAACCTGGTTTCCTTTTATTGCTAACTCATCCATGCATAATTGCTTTCTCAAGTGAATTCCCCTGCACAATAAGGCCAAAATAATTGAGATGCAGTTTTGTGGTTTTTGCTTTCCAGTGACATGTTTGGTGTCATGCACGCCAGTACTTCCTTGGGACTATGTATATTTAATGAAAATAAATAAATAAAGCTGATATTACATCTGATGCAAACACATCAATCATATAATTTGCAAAATGACATAATGATACATGAAATCATTTGCCAGGTTTTAACTGCCTTGTGGACACCCGTGAGTAGTTCATGGCCAGACTGTTTTAAATGGCTTGTTTTGTACATGAACCAAAGCGTGATTGTTATAGGGAGAAGTTTCTTGAAACTTTCATTCTGTTGTAGCTGCTAAAATCTCAGCTCTTCAAGGCTGAGGAATCCAAAGTCCTAAAGGTCAAAGATATTTTAATTGTAAAAATATAGTTGAAGAACATTACAGGTCTGAATGCAACTTCTGCCCCTTTATTTATTTTTATAGTAAGAGATAGAGAAGACTTGGAAGGACTTGACTTCATTATTTATGGATAGTGGTCCAAACCTGCAAAGGACAGTTTAAAAGGTGCAGTTTGTTGGCATTAATTAAAACTACATTTGATTGTGGAGGTGATTTTGATTTGAAGGAGGGAGTTGAGAGAAGAATCCCAACTTGCATTAGTATTACTCACAATGTTGTTATAGAAAAAAATGATATAAGATTGCTGCTTTTTTGCTCTGAAATATGAAGAAGAGATAGATGCTAGATTAGTGACAGGTCAAACTGGACCTCTGATCCTTCATAATATCTTCTCTGAGTGACACTTCAATTATCTATTGTTTAAGCAACTCCTTGGGTAAGGTAGCTGGCATGATATAGCAAGATACTTGAACATGAGTCTCCTTGATTCTTATAAAGTGGAGACTCACAACCAATGCAGTTACTTCACTTGAGCCATTTTTTACAATTAATCTTGTACTGCTGGAATGGCTACATTAAATACTGGCTCTGGCCTTGGTTCTTTTCTTAGAAAAGTTCTTGGATGAACTCCAGAAAGAAACAGGGCTCTAAAGGCATAGAATCTTAGCAGCTTGACTTCATATCAGAATTGTGCATGGTTTAAGTGCTTGATTCTGAACAAGCTTTGGTGCTTTCTACCCTGCGATCAAATTGTGAAGAAGATGATCATCTCCATCAAATACATATATCAATGTAAAGAACTTCTTGTAGAAATGGCCCCGATGGAGCAAAACTACGTCACGGTCAGAAAGAAGCAGTTTGACCATTTGGTAGATGTATCTTCTATGTCAGAACTGGGACTTTGGTTGCTGCTGCTGCTTTATACCTGTCCGCTATACTGTATAAGGCCACTGCTCTAAATCATCTTCTAATTCAGTGTATTTCATTCAGTGTCTGTGTCTCTTTGCTAACATAATGTATTGCCTTTAAAAAAAAGATCATTTTTCTACTATTTCTTTTTAATTACAATATTTTGGCTTTTTGGTAATGGTCTTTAAAATATTTAAAATATATTTTATGTTATGTAAATTTGATGCAAGATAAAAAATATATAGTAGGCATTTATTGCTGGAGAAAAATTCTGATTTAAATACACACTATTTTATGAAAACATTATTGGTGTGTTTATATGGGGTGAGAACAACTGCATATTTATGTTTGTGCAAAGATGAAACATTAACATATTTAATACCATATTTCTAGTTCATTTTTAAATAGGGAAACATCTCCAGTTTCTCTAAAAGCCATTAAAATATTTAGTCTACATAATTGTATTTTATTTTTGAAGTATCATTGTTTTGTACTGTTGTTTAAATGCAGGCGCATAGAAAAGTAGCCTTTTGGGAAGAAGACCAATAAACATTAAAGTTGGATTTGTGTTTTTGTTTGTGATGGTAGGAACTGGATATTGTTGGTAGCGGTGTCTGATTATATTACTGTGGCTATACATTAGCTAGCTGTTGTTCATTCCTGGTCTAATTAAGGGTCTACATCAAGTGAAAGGCTGATCTGTACTTCATGTTGCTCCCATATCGGAATTACAGTTGTGGAGAAATGCTTTATATTGTCTTGAGTCCATCTAGCCATGCTTCCCCTCCCCCCCCCGCTTTATTTTGCCATATACAAATATGTCCATTCTACTTGGCTACTGCATGCTCTGATGGGCATCCTTCCCTGCCCCACTGGTACAGCATGTCAAATTTTTCAACTTTCAGTTTCCAAACATTAGGGGTGCTCAAAAGTTGTGTCATGCCTTGGGGATTGTAATGATATTTTGGTTACTTTAATATAATTTAGAGGTGCTTGGTAAAAAACTACAAAAATATCATAACTTTTTAACATTTTGTTTGTTTCATTTCACAGGTTCAGCTGTCTTTCTCTTTTTGTTAAATGTTATTTTGTCTGAGAGTGCTAATGCTGCTGGCCTTGTTTCCTGTGAGTGTGATAACTGATCTGTAATGGCTTCTAAAAAAAGAATCAAACTGGAAATATTCACCCAACTAATTAGGACTGGCAGAGATTTGTTGCCATCTGGACTCTCAACACCGCAAGACATTCTCAGATATGGCCTACTGTTAGAGAACAATGTAGAGATGATGCTAGAAACTAACCTGCAACCAAGAGACATATGTCCAAAAGTGCTTGAAAAGTGGGAATGAGCGAACAGTTCTTTTGTGACCCCTGCTGTAAATTCACAAGTGATAATCTTGAACAAGATCCAAGAGAGCTGGGATTAAGCCAAAAACATACATCTTAGTAGAGGAAAGCTAGATGTCAAAGAGACTTTCACTGTGAAACTTGACAAACTGTTTGACTTCCTCAACTGCTAGTGTCAAATTGTTATGCGTGCTGAATTCAGCTGGCTGCTGGCTGCCAGACAGAAGCTCACATTAACTGTACCTGCCCTAAGGAGATGAAGATACCATTGAAGGAACTTGCTTTCATTAAAGGTCAGAGAGTCATGACTGGTTCTTTTGGATCGCACCAGATTGGTTTGCCAGATGTGCCCAAGCAGAAATAACTAGGCAAAAGGCAAAAGAGGCATGACAATGAGAGACAAAGGCTCCCTAAATATAAGCAGAGAAGTATTCCAGACATTTCAATACTGACAAATGAAGTAATTATTTCTTATGATGAATATGAAGGACAGACGACTGATGGTGATGAAGAGGAATGTGATGGAAGTTATAAAGAGGCCTTAGACCAAACACATGTGCCACTACTTCAAAAGAAAAGACAGAATATAATAGATTAGAAATAACAAATGTTGCTATGCAGAGCATAGTCTACGTGCCACTGCTGCCATTACCACAGCCACGTTCATAGATGTTGGCTTCATCACCAAAGAAGACAAGAGACTTGTAGTTGACTACAATAAAGTCAAAAGAGCCCAGGAAAAAAATATGAATAATTTGGTGAGCTCTGTAAGAAGGGCAAAATAGAATGCATCTTCTTTGATGGCCGTATAGATGCAACTAAAGTTATGCTGAAAGCAAACAATTCAGAGTAGTAATTCCACAGTATTATCAAAATAGAACATTATTTGTGGGTAATGAGCCAGGTGGAAGATATTTTTATCATTATTTCACTCCAGAGAAAGGCTCAAAAACAGGAAAACCCGCTCAGGTGATTGCAGATAACCTGGTGTATTGCATGAAGAAGAAAGGCATTGACAAAACTTCAAGGCCATTGGAGGAGATTCTACAAATGTTAATACTGGCTGTGAAGGTGGTGCTATGCACTGGGTTTGCACTCCATATGAATGTGTTACCACTACAATACTTAAAAGTGGATGGGAAGACATTTTCTAACAACAAATGGGCAGGTAAAATTGGCAACATGTTAGACACTGCAACAGAACGATCCTTCATACACTGGAATTTCAATTGGTGAGCCTCTCATTTCACTGAGAGACAGTGTTGTAAAACATCTTTCTGCATATAGATATGAAGCACACAGGCAATAAGGAGAGGAGAACTTCCCACAGATCTGGCTCTTCTGGAAATTAATCTCATAAACCATTCACGCTGGTTGACAACTGCAAATAGGCTTTGTAAAATATGGGTTTCAAAACATGGCTTTAAGGACAAAAACTTCTCCAAAACTTAAGAAAGATAGTAGAATACATCATTGGTGTGTACTACCCTAGCTGGTTCGACATCAAAGTAAAACATTCCTGGATTGAAAGCCCACATCATATGTTGTTCCAGCTGCAGCAAGTCAGACTGCAAAAGGGGGCTGTAGTAGATGCTGTTTTGCCAACCATTCAGTGCTCAGCATGGTACGCTTTCAGTGAAATGATAATCCAGACACTCTTGTGTTCAGATGACATTCAAAAGTGGTGTGATGACCCAGGGCATGGCACAAAGGCAACACAGTCAAATAAGCAAGAAGAGTCCTTTTATTATCTCCAACTTTGCCCCCATTGTCCAGGTAACCTTCAGCTGGAGAAAATTCAGTCCAAAACAGAATACATATAGACTGTAACTAAAAATTCAACCAAACCAAGTTGTAGTAATTAAGCAGGAGAAGGAATTTCAAACTTGAAAGCACGGCAAACTCACACAGTTGGGAAGACACCAGGATCACAGATAAACCACGATGAGACCAGATAAACTCACGATTTGCTCCCAACAGTTTGCTGTGAGCAGCTTCCCTTTTTAAACACTGTGTTCCCAGCTGCAGCTAATGAAGGGAATCAGGGTCCTTTCCTCCCCCGTAAACCACGCAACTCACATTGCTCCCTTCTGCATTCCTCCCTGCATGCCCTAGGATGAAGACGGGTGGGCCTGGGTCTTCCTCTGAATTCCCTCTCCCTTGCTCTACCTCTCCCCTGCTCTGCCTAGCCGGACTTTGCCCTTCCCCAGTTTCTTCCACAGCCAAGGGAGCCACACTCCCACTCCCTGTCAGCTGTTTGGCCTCCCCCTCTGAATCAGATTTTGAGAGGGGCATGACAAGTGGAGAGCTGGTGTGCAAAAGATTATTGACTTGAGAGGTGCAGATGATGATATGCTGAGATATTTTTCTGTACATGCAAGAAAAATGCCTTTAATCTACTCTGCTGGAGCTGATTGATGGTATATATGAGCCACATTTGATGTGCAAATTGACTACAGCGGAAATAAAGTTCATTGACAAACCAATGCAAGTACCACAATGGCTTTGTCATGCCCAATCAATAGAGAGATGTGTGAAACAGGTCACAGAGGCAGCAAGCAGAGTGTATGTGCATGAGAAAGGTGACAGTTACATCAGAGGCCAAGAAGCATGTTGGTGGCTGATGTGGAAGAACGAATCAAAACCAGACTTGATGAAACTTTCTTAAACATTTTTGTAACTCAGATAATTGCTTTCTGATCTTAGTTTATGATTGCATGGATTTTTATTTTTATTTTTTTGCTTACATAGATAAGATTCATGCAGAAAAAACTTAAGTTTTGTAGCACAAGGTGTAATTTTGAGAAGATAAAGTTAACAGTATTTGGGCTGCAAGAGACTTTGGTGGAGTATAAGTTCAGACGTGGATTTATCATACCAAGCTAAATTTTGTGTGATTACAAAAATAACAGCAGATTTGAATTCTTGGTGTAAAAACACATATTTTTAGAATCCCTCACTGAAAATAATTGTAAAAAATAATTTTCACCTCATTAAATGACACGCCCTAAGTGCCCCAATCTACTCTTTGCCTTCAGTAACTATTTTGTAATATGCTGATATATTGCTCACATTTACTGAGAACATTTTGATGAAATTCTTCCCTAATAAGAGTATACAGAGATCAGGCATTATTTTTTGCAATGGCTTGCTGAGACCACAAATGGTTGCTTAGCCTTTGTCATTTATACCAGGGGTGTCAAACTCATGGCAGTGTGACATAATGTATCACAACTTTTTCCCCCTTCACTAAACCAGGTGTGGGCATGACCAGCGTAAGATGCATCTGGCCCATGGGCCACAAGTTTGACAGCCCTGATTTAGACTTAATGTCCCCTTTTTATTTATAGGTGTTTACTGATGGAATTATTATATTATAGAGTTGTCTTTTTGTGTTGTGTTGATTATGATGTCCCATCTTCACTGATGAATAAGTTGCAGTAAGTTATCTATGAATGGAAACCACAAGTCTTCAAAGACATACACAGAAAAGGAAAGTGAATAATCATAGGATGTGGTTGCCCTGGACAACAATGTAAGCAACAAAAGCGGCATTTGAGTGCAGTGCAGAAATCCTCAGCTCATTATCTTGATGAACTATTTTATGGCATAAGTAACCCTTCAGATATTTCAGAGTATAGCTTCCATCTGTCACAAACAATGGCTAGAGATATGCTAGAACTTACCTCTGTAGTAGGATGAGCATCTTAATTATTAACCAAAAAGGAAATAAAAAGACAGAGCAGGAGAGCAGAAATTTGCTCTAAATATGCATATGTACAGTGGCAATGTAGAAATTACCATGGGTGGCACAAACCTGAAAACTAAATGACTGAGTAATCTGTACTTCTATTTAGACAGCTTTCCAGATATTAGTTACAATGGCTACTTCAAGATCTCTGCTTTCCTTGATAATGTTAAAAGTTTGGGATTTTTTCCACTTTTAAAAATCACTTTTGTGCCATATCAAGTAAAATATTAGAATGAAATTATGATTATTTGATAAATATAACATTCAGCATATGTATAGAGAAATAAGGTAAGCATTAGAATTGCAAAGTATTTAGAAACTTATTTTCTTCTGAAAACTTAGTAGTATATATCTTTATTTGATACAAAATAAAAAAATTACAACATTTTAAATAATACATTAAAATACAAATTGAAGTGGTAGTCTTAAATGTTACAACACCTTGCAGTTGTTATGACTGAATTATAAGAATATTATATACCCTAATGCACATTCAATGAAGAACCATATTTTTTTTAGCTCTACTTCAATTAATACATATTTTAAAACCCAAATATGCCATCTTGGTTTGAGATGCTAACTTTTTATCTTTTAATAAAGTGGTTAGTCACTTGTTTAACTTTATTCCTATTTATGTCTTTAGTTTTTACCTCTTCATTTGTTTTTTTCCTGGCAAGTTAGTTAATTTTGTAAAAAAAACCATGAAGAGCTTTAAAAAAAGGCGTAGGAAGACCTAATTTAACCTGGAGTATATCTTTTATTCTTCTGTTATTCATTTGAAGTGCCCTGTCAGCTTGAACTGACCAACTTCAGTCATTTTTATCCTTTTTTTCTTTAATGTAAACTGAAATTCCCTGCTGCTCATGGTATTTTAGTATTTGGCATCATTTAATGAGCAGGTATCATTAAACTTAAAAGGTGCCTTTCTATATTTGTCTGATTAGTTATTGAAAGAACTAAAAGACTCCTTTAATATATGTTTGCTTCTTGTTATATTTTGAAGTCAACCCATTTTAAGTTCATATCCTTTTATGAAATAAACAGAATTTTGGCGTCAGGTAGAACAGAGCCTAGACCAAAATGCAGATTCTATTTAAGAGAACAAATTTGTTTACAAAGAATATCAGATTGTTTACATTAGGACTAAATACTTTTTTTCAAATTTAATAAAATGAGATCCTTCAAGATATAAACTATAGAAATTGACTATAGCAATGTTTTAAAACATAAATAATATTTAGAAGCATCCAGTATTCTGATTTCCAGAGCTGTTTTTCTGGTTTAAAGCTACCAAAAGCCTCTTAATTTTCCATGCAACATTTTGAACACCCCCTCTCCCCATTGCCCTGCTGTTCGGTTATTCTAACAAAGCTACAAAACCTACACCCTCAGAGGTGTGGGTCTCCTCAAAGTCCCTTCTTTGACCAAAAACAAGGATACAGTACTTGATCAGGCCTCCTGGAGAGCATCCATCCAGGGCCATGAGAACTGGTTAAGGGGTTGCTGCACTTTGATTCTGGCAATTATGCCTCAGGGCATTTGGGCTGTTCCCAGTAGCTTGGTAATCACTTGCATGGGTATGTATTTAAAATTAGAAGGTCATAAAAGGCTTGTTGTAACCATGGCATGGGGCATTTGTGATGAGTAAACTCGGGTTTACCGGATAGTGCATCTGACACCAATTTTTTTCAGCCCAGGACATATTGAATGTAAAAGTCAAATTGAGATAAAATCATCTCACTTGCCTGGAGAAAGTTACTTAGATTGGTGTAGAATTCCCAGATTCTTATGTGTATTGATTTCCATGGGCCAACATTCCAGGAAATGTCTTTATTGGTCAAAAGTTGCTTTCACCGCTTATAATTCTTTGTTTTAAAAATGTCATACTTTGTTTCTAGGGAAGTTAATTCTGTGGAGTAAAACGTACAAGACAAGATGCAGTTTTCCCCTTTCAGGGTCTACTGCAACATTACTGATCCGTTAGCCACACTGGAGGCATTGGGCAATAAATCTCTTGGATGGATTAGACTGTTGAAGAAGGGACTGTTGTGCAAAGGGGTGCTTTAACTGTTCAAATACCACCTACTCAATACTAGTCCAAGTAAATTTCACTCTCTTTTATAACAGCTGAATTAGAGGTTAAATATTAAGTGTAAAGTTTAGAATAAACTTTTTGTAAATTTTGCAAACCTAAAAAACTCTGACCATCCTTTGCATTACAGGAGATTTGCCCTCAGACCACTGTATGAACTTTCTGGGGATCCATTTGGATTCCATCTTTGGAAATGTGGTAATCCAAGAAATCTAGCTGCTTCATATCAAAAGCAAACTTTTCTAATTTAATAATGAGGCAATTTTTCTCAATCTATTCAAGACCTCCCACACATGGTTGTCATGCTTTTTTTTCTCATATTCAGAGTAGATTAGGCTGTCATTTGGATAAATCACCACAAATTTGCCAATTATATCAGAAAAAGCCAGGTTCATAAATCTAGAAAACACTGCTCTGCACTTAGCTAGTCCAAACGGCATCACAGTGTATTCAAACATGCAGTACCTGGTATCAAATGCAGTTATGAATTCAGGGCCCTCTTTGATGAGATTATGAGGATATATTCTATTTTACAGGGAAGAAAGATGCTAGTCATGGAAGGAAGCTAATAGAGCACTACTACCTAAAAAGGACAAGATTTGACTTTAACAAGAAATTAGAGACCAATATCATTTTGAATAATTATTGTAAGTTCTTCACAATGATCCTAGCTGATTGAAAATAATTTTTGAAGACCTTATTCATCAAGTTCAATATTACTTTTTACCTAAAAGAGAGTTAAAAGATAATTTCAGAACTGCACTGAATACTGAAGAATATTTTGAGCAGCATAATGAGAAAGAAGCTGCATCAGTTTTTTTTTTAATGCAGAGAAAGTTTTTGACTATTTGTACTGGACTTTCTTATTTAAATTTTGGATCAAATTGTATACAGTGGGTAAAATAAATTTATACTTTACAGAAAGCACACATTATTCTTAATGAAGATGTAGCAAAACCTTTTGAGAAAATGATCAGTTTAGAAATATGAAATATCAATAAATCAATAAATAAATCCATGTGAAACACAAAAAGAAATAAGCCCACTGTCTCCTCTTCTATTTATTTTGGTCCTTGAATTTTTGAAAAGAGATATGAAAAGAGAAGAGAAGATTATGGAAGTAAAAACTAAAAAAAGACTTATAAGTTAAGAGCTTTTGCATATGATTTGGTGCTAAAGTTTTTTAATTGAATTGAAATATTGATGGAAAAACTAAACAAATTTGGTGCACTAATAAGTTTCAAGATTTATAAACAGAAGGCAAAGATATTAACAAAAATATGAAGATACTTGATCAAACAAAATTGATGAATAAAATGCATTTTAAGATTGAGAAGAAGGTAAAATACCAAATGTTATAAGTATGAACTGCATGGTTTTTTAAAAAATAATGACAAAATTTGGAATGAAGTTTCTCATTATTCTCTTTGCATCAATTTTTCTGTTGTTTTGGGGGGGGGGTTTGCATTCATTTTCATTGGTGTGCAGAACTTTGTTTAGCTTGAATTTTCTTGTTAACCTGCAAGCCTTCAATTTTTAACTTTTACTTTTCTTGCCTTGATTACCATTTAGCCTATTTTCTTAATTTAATGCTTTGTTTTGTTTTTGTTTTTATTTCCCAGTTTTTATTTCTATCTTCTCTTGTTAAAGAATGGGAATCTCAGCTAGTGTAGCTTGTAGGTACTCCACTAGGGTATCTTCTGGTATTACTTTATTGTGCCTTTATTTGAAATAACTGAGCCATTACCTACAGAAGTGTTATCTGAGGGTGTTGGAGAGAGAAAAAAATATGTAATCTTGGCTTGGCTTCATCTCTCTTTATGATCTTCTGCTATCCAGTCTGGATGATAGCCACCTTTTGTGAGGAACTTTTAAAAGTATTTAAATAAAAGCAAGAGCCCTCCTTCTCATTATGTTCTTAACTATTTTTCTATCCTAAAGTACTCTCAGGTTTACTAACAGGTTGCCTGTATTGTTATGATAGCTAAAATAGGTTTTGTGAGATAAGATACTTGGAGTTCCACCTTTAGTTTACATTCGTTGTTATCATCGGCATACCACATTTCATCAATAAATTTGATGAAATGGCAGCCTCGGAGCTTCCAAGTAAAAATGGCTTCCAAAGCTGACCCTTAGCTTGTCACAATCAAACCAGAGTTGATGCTGATATTTCTATTTAAAAAACTACCCAATATTTATGGTATAATGTTAAGATTATCAAATGGTGCTTATATTATGAAGCCATCTTCATTGCCATTTTACTAAAAATCTATGGAATGAAGTTAAAAAATATGCATTAAGATAGGAGAAAACACAATTGTCATTTCTGTAGAGAATTTGTGATTAAGATGATTTGCCCAGAATATTATTTTTGCTTCAGACAATACTATTTTAACAAACTGATATACCAATTAAACAATGGTAGAAAGATAGATCTAAATTTGTGTGTCAGGAGAAAAAACTATGTGTTAAATATAAAGTCTTATATAAAAAAAAAGAAGAGAAGAGGATTAGGATTACCTATTTGAAATTATATTTTGCAGCTTGCTATTCAGTTTGGATGAAAGAGTGGATCTTGCTGAGGATTAGAAGGCTTTTGGAGCTTAGAAGAACATGAGTTGAGATTTGGATGGCATATTTATGGTACAATAATGCTAAGGTTAATTTAGATTTAAAAAAACCATTTTTGTTGGTTGTACCATACTCAGAATATGGAACAAACTTATTGTGCCCAAAAATAACTGTGTCGCTCTTAGAACAAAAAGCATTTTATAGAAAATAAATGTTAAGTAACATAAACAATTAACTTATTGTGGCATATTAGAATTTTGCCAAGGAGAATACAAAGTAAAATGAAGAGAAAACTAAGCATCAGAAGGATACACTTATCAATGGTCTTCTTATGAACAATTGCTATAATGATTTAAAATAGGTAAAAGAACTTTTGGTTTTTGATCATTATAAGATTGATTTTGAAATAAAACAATGTATAAATGGTGACCATGTTTCTAAAATGTATAAACTTCTGTTGAAATTTGAAACAGAAGAACAAGTGAAAGAATGTATGATAAAATGGGCTAGAAATTTCGGTTACAAGATGTAAATGGAAAGTGGGAGAATATGTGATTGAAAGATTGAAATTTATGTTACTATCTTAAGATAATTTTTACAAAATGAGGTATTATTGGTATATGTCATCAGAAAAATGGTTTAGAATATATAAAGGTACTTCAGGTTTATGATGGAGATGTAAATAACAAGATAAATTTTATCATGCTTAACAGATATGCAAAAAAATCTAGAAAATTTTGGACTTAATTAAATATATTAATTCAGAACATTTAAAAGATTAATATACAATTGAAACCAGAGGCTTTTGTTTTGGGACTAATCAATAAACAGTTGGGAAAAAGTCATGGAACTTTTATTTTTATACCTGATAACTGCAGCAAGACTATTATACACACAAAGGTGGAAAGATTCAACATTATTCACAATGGAGGAATGAATGATGAAGATGATGGAATTTGCTTGAAGCAGTCAAATTGGCAGCTTTGATCAGAGAAAAGACATTATCTAAGTTTGGAAGCCCTTCAAGACTTTTTGCATGGAACATAAAATCATGGAATTATGATATATGGTTTTGATTATCAGAAAAAAATAATTATTTTTAATTGAAAAAATCATTACTATTTATTTATTATATTTATTAATCTATTTATTTATTAATAGAAAAAATAAGTTATGCTTTAACCATAGGATAAGAGGTTAAATTACATCCCCAAGCAGATCTCAGATCAAGAACATATGCCTTAAAGACAATCCTTAGATATGAATGGGGCTGCCTGTTTGCACTACTTAAAATGGTGGACATATGACCGATAACATGATCCGACTAAAAACGGCAGACAACATTGTCCCTCTTGAGCCAATGAATTGCTAAAGTTTCACAATGCTTTCATGAGTGACATGAAGTAATGTGTGTGCTTTTAATGCAGTATACAGCCTGTTTTTAGCAGTTCATGAAAGCATTGCACAACTTCAGCTGTTCATTGGCTTGATGAAGGAGAAAGCAGTCTACCCTTTTGAGTCAAAACATTTTGCCCTCGGGATGAAGAGAGATGGAATTCCAGTGTGTTTTCCTAGACCGGTAGTCCCCAACCTTTTTGGCACCAGAGAAAAGGTTCAAACTAGAGAGGGATTTCCTGGGAGATGCAGCACTTAAGGGGGAAGGTATCCCTGCCCCTATTTGCACCCCAAGGAAAAGACACCCCTCTACAGACACCTTGGGGGCTCTCCCTCTAACAAGGCTTTGGGGGAGCCTTGGTTGCAAGTCAGGCTAGAGTACATTTGCAAATTAGAGAGCAGTGTGAAGGCAACATGAGCCCTGTTGGGGTGCTGGGAGGGGGAGAGGAGGAAAGTGAGGAAGAAGAGGAGGAGAAAGAAGAGATAACAGGAAGAAGAGGAAGAAAAAGAGGTAGCAGAAAGAACAGGAGGAAGAAGAGGAGGAAGGCTGTGGACCCCAGGAGTGGCAAGCCAGTGGGCAAGGCAGCTTCTGCCCCACTGCTCTGTTGCCCCAGCCCCCATCCTTGCAGACTCACCGCATGCCTGGAGGTGGAAGATGTATCTTCAGCTCACCTCCAACTGCGTGGCCCCATTCCTAACCAGCCACGGACCAGTACAGGTCTGCTGACTGAGGGTTGGAGATCCCTGTATACTATATAGACCAAATAGAATGAAGAAATATTAGTTATGTTTTCCCACTTTTATATTTATAAAAATAATAAAAGTGGAATTAAAAACAAATGAGAGAGAAAAAGAAAGTGTTAAAATTACACAAACTACTTCATGACACTCATGAAAGCATTCTGTGATTTCAGCTGTTAGTCAGCTTGAGAAAGGAGAACACTGCCCATCATTTTGAGTTGGATCACTTTGCCTTCAAGACAGTGAAAGAAACTTTGTAAACAACTTTGTTTTTGTTCATCCCTGATATGCGGAAATATAGGTACAATAACCTGTTCCAATGTAACTGCAAATTTGGGTTAAAGACAGTGTTAGGGCTATATCTATAATTAACTGCAATGAAAATTGGAAGCTACTTCTTTAAATTTTCTTCTACACTTTTGGCTTTGCCTTTTTTTCCCTCTTTATTCTAAATATTAGTTCAAGTTTTTATCTTTTTAAAAATTTAATAACATTATATGTTAAAAGGGAAGTATTTAACCATGATCAGTGCATAACAGCTTACTTCACCAAAGCACCATGTACAGGACAGCATCTTAAAAGATATATAAACTCAGTATAAACTATGAAAACTTAAGTGTGGAATAGATTATAGCAGGTTTTAGGTACAGAATGGATTTGTCATAATCGTGAACTATGTAATATTTAGCTTTTATTGAATAATTCATCTGACAAATTGAATTCCTGCAGTGTTGATTCAATTGCTATCTGGTATCCAAAATGACATTTACCAAGAGACCTGGATAAACTGAGATATATTTTGAATTCTGACTATCTCTTAACAATGTTTTATCCCCATTTAAAATGTTAACCATTGTATGTTATTGGTCTTTCATATGCCTTTTCTTTAATGGACCAAAGAGCTATAATTTGGATGCTGTTGCCCAAAAAATTGATGTCAAATTATTTCTTTAAATTTTTTGTTTCTTTAAAAAATGGAACTTATATCTCACAGTTGAATTTACTTTTTTCTTCCCTCTTTCAGACTCTTCAGTCAAAATAAAATAGATTCAGAGGTGGTATTCAGCAGTTTGGGAGAACCAGTAGCGTAAATTTGGAGTAGTTCAGAGAACCAGCAAATACCACCTCTGACTGGAGATTTTACTGTATCCTTCCCCTGCCACGCCCACTAAGCCATGCCCACAGAACCGGTAGTAAAATTTTTTGAATCCCACCACTGAATAGATTGTTAGTGTAAGGGCAATTTGTTACATGTCTAAGAAGTCATTTGTTCCATTGTCTATTCACAATTTGACTACTGCAACATGTTGTACAAAGGGCTATTCTTGAAGACCACCCTGAAGCTTTAACAGGTCCAAGTGCAGTGGCACAAGCAGTTAATAGGCGTGCCTCAGTATGCCCATGAAACATCTCTACCTCTTGAGTTGCACTGGTTGCCAGTTTGTTTTCAGGTGTGATTCTAGGTGCTGGCTGTTGCCTATACTGCCTTATATAACATAGAGCCTGGTTATGTGAAGGACCTTCTACAGTATCTGCCTGGCCAATTCAATTCTGCAAAATTGGTGTTTCAGGTTCCTGCAAAGTTGGTGTTTCAGTGTCATATCTCAGGAACCTCGATTTTTATTGTCTTTTTTTGTAATTGTGAGCCATCTAGAAGCATTAAAAGTTGGTCAGCATACAAGTTTAAAAATATTAAGATTATTATTAGTAAAAATACTGGCAATTACCAAAACAATTATCAGATGCAGGTTCTGTCATCACAGAAAATAAAGCCATTTTTCTGCACTGAAAATTCATCTGAAAATAGACTGGACTTTCTTTTTTTGATAACTCTGCCAGCCAATAAGAAAACATCTATACGATGGAAAGGCTTTTAAAAATAAAACAGTATTTGTCATTAAATTTTAACTGTCATCATAATATTTTCTTTGCATGGTATGTTAACACATTCTGCAGTTGTCTACAAGAATTTGAATTCTCTTTTTAATTTTAGCATAGTGATTTATTTTTCTTTTCCATTATCTATCAGTGTCTGAGTATTTTGGCTAAAATTTATTTTTCAGGTTCAAAATTTGTTTAGTTTTTGTCAAGTTCTTCTTTCAAGTACTTTTTGTAAATAAGTCAAAGCCACAAATATTCAGGATAATAGCAAGGGAGCCCTTGCTATTATGTGCAATTAAAGCTTGCACAAAATGAAAAGATTGTGAAGCATAATATTCCGCTGATGTTATTTTGGTAAGACAGAATCTGCATGATCTTTTTATGCTGCATAAAATAGTTTCTTTAACTTATCTGATCCTAGAATAAATTATTTACAGTCCTTCTGGCTTTTATTCTTTATATTCTTCTTTTTGGTCATGGCTGATAAATTAGCATACAATCTAATTCTTCACTTTGATATAGATAAGTGTTTGCAGGAAATGGGAGAAATGGGGGCAAATGATGAAATGTTCATGACACCATTGCAATGTGAACTCCAGTTCTTATATACACTTATATGTGATGTCTCAGAAAAATCTTGGATCTTGTATTGTCATATCACAATGTATTTTTGTGAGTTTAGTATCATTGTAGTAAAATATGTTGATATTGATAGCCATTGGTTTACAGTATATATATATATATTGTAAATTTATTTATATTGTATTATTTATATTGGTTTATATTGTAAATAGTCTTGGTTTATATTGTAAATTTATCTATTTCATTTTATTTCAAAGATCTACAATTTTACCACAATAGTATGATATCGTGGTTAATATGTTGGACTAGGAGTAGAGAAACCTGTGTTCTGATCTACCCTCAGACATGGAAGCTGGGTAACCACTAGATGATAAATAATCTGTGATTTCTAGGATAGACACCCTTTGAACACTCAAACTAATATTGAAACTACATATACTATTCTTCTTATATTGCTCTTTTAAATAATTGCCTATTGTTCATATTACATGATTAGTTATAAGTCTTAACTATTTGTTCATTGCATTTATTTTCCCATTTATTAGTCATAAAACTTCTTGCAGTTAAAGGAGGGGGAGAACAAGATAAAACGTATAAAGCTTATTCAGAATTTTTGTAAGCAGGTGCCACTCAGGTGGCTTGGCTTGAAGAAATATGCTTATCTTTGGCCAGAATTTCTTGTTTTTAGAACAATAGTAATGGCTTGGTCAACTATTCTGTTGCCAAACTCTGTCAAAACATTTCTGTTTCTGCATATCATCATGACCTTGCTAAATCTTAAGTCCAACTGTCAATTTCTCAGTACTATTTCCTAAACTATTTAAAATATGCATACCTGCAGAGGGAGCTCAAAGCATTTGTTTTGGGGAGGGGTTTCAAATAGAGGTTTACAATTTATTTATTTAGAAAGAAATGTACCATTTGTTGCCCATGCAGAAAGTCATGTTATTTACCTTGGTATGTGAATTTACAACAAAGTTGTACACTTGTACAAAACAGCCTTAGGGAATGTTTCTGCTGCCAGTAGATGGAAGAACATGAATTAGAATTTTAGTTTTTATACATTTACATAAACTTTTTTATTTTTGCTTTACCCAGCCTTTTCCAATATAGGAAGATGTAATCCAGTTACAGAATTCATTGTTACATTATTTTAATTTCACTGGGAGAGTTATACTTGTTTCAAAAACATTCATTTGTAGCTAATGAAGCTTAAAAATTAACTTGGAACATGTAATGCCTTGCATATTTATAGATGTGCTTAGGTATCATTCAATACCATTTATTTAAATCAGTTTTTCTACTAACATTGTCATAATACAAGTTATAAAATACATATAACATTCAAAACCTTGTTCTTTCTGGTATTTTTGTAAAATTATCTAGAGGTAGTTATCCTATTTCTGCCCAGTTGATGCTTTTATATATTTTTGAAGGAAAAAATACTTGAGTAGAATCAATGTGTCCCATTCAAAACTTTTACAAAGGCCTTATATATGCAAATTTCAGGTACAGACGATATTATAAGAAATGGCCTCAAGGAGATTTTTTAATCAATATTATCACTTTCTGGTCAGTTAATTATCTAAACAGTGTTTAAACTAGGACTTGGACAAATGGCTTAAGTGTTAGTTAAGTACATATACATCCTTGAAAAAATGCCAGAAATTGAAATATAATAAAGATTTGGCTAGATTGGGAAACATTAGAAACACATCATGAGTTGCGGTGCCGTAGTGATTAGAGTACGGTACTACAGGCTACTTCTGCAGGCTTCTTCTACAGACGGCTAGTAGCATAAACAAAAGAGAAACATCCATAAGAACAGGGTGATATTTCAATTTGATGACATTCATAATGTTAGTGAATAATTGGACATTTATTGTAACTAAATATATTTCAAGCAAGAGGAAAGGAAACATTTTATTTAGCATGGCCTCCTAATTCTTTACTCACTAGCCATACATTTGGACTTCTTGGGAATCCTCATTGATGCAATCAACCTTGTTTGAAAATAGCTGGGTATTTATATTCTCCTTCTCTATGCAAATTTTTGGAAGAAGTTTCTATTCAATGTTTTTATGAGAATAAAAGTAATAAAAATAGTGTATTGCTATTGCTAATGCTTTAGCCCTCCCTGGCTTTTGTAAATTAAACAGGGGGCTGAACTAATGGCCCAAAGGCCTCCACCTTGATTCATAATAGGAAAGCAAGAAACTTTTTTTAATAAGTGTGCAAAACTGTTTCATTGTCCGTAGCCATACTTGACTTTTGCCAAATCCTACAACATGACCAAGACAAAGCTGACAGCTCGCCTATTTTCCTTAGTTTTCACTGAAGTAAGGAGAAGTAATAGTAAGCATGTCACCAATTGTTGAAGTTGGTGGAAGAGAGTGATGTTAAGTAATTCAAATCAGTACTGTTTCTCTTGTGAAGTGTTCTACTGCTTGATGTACAGAAGCCTTGCTTGAGCAACTAAACATTTTTAAAGCCAGTGTTTTCTAAAAAAAAATTATCAGTAATGCATAGCAAAATACACAGACCCACAGAGAGAGAGAGAACCATACTGACAATTCAGAAATAATGTAATACTGTAAGACACAGTAAGAAACTACAGCTCTATGGATGGACAGTTCTGCAGCAGTGTATTGATGGAGTGCTAGAGTAGAAACAACTTATATGCTATTGTAAACATGTGACAAATACATTATATATTAAATATATACGACAGCAGTGTTGTCATACAGAATCATATTTGAATTGCTTAATATTCTTGAATTTGCTATATGTTGGGTTACATTTTATCATTCTGTAGCTGTAGGAAGAGCATTTCTTCATTGAAATAGGTCCAAAAATATATGTAACACTTTATGGAATGAAGATATTCTCTCTCTCTCTCTCTCTCTCTCTCTCTCCACATTCAGAGCATATATGAAATGATTGGCACAAACATAATTTAGAACCATCATTCAAGCTTACAGGTGCATCATGCTTTTCAGTGCTAAATTGGTTTTCAACTTTTTAATGCCATTCTTTCCAATGTTTTAGGGATCTTTAAAAGTAAAATTATCCTGCCATACAATAGTATAAATTCTAAATGTTAGAGAAGTTATTTTAAAATCTGATCGTCAAATCTGATTTGCTAGAAGA